>JAJPUD010000026.1:868567-958454 GCA_023553655.1 Myrmecobius fasciatus
GGAGGGAGGGAGGGAGGGAGGAAGGAAGGAAGGAAGGAAGGAAGAAAAAGGAAGAAAAAGAAAGAAAGAAAGAAAGAAAGAAAGAAAGAAAGAAAGAAAGAAAGAAAGAAAGAAAGAAAGAAAGAAAGAAAGAAAGAAAGAAAGAAAGAAAGAAAGAAAGAAAGAAAGAAAGAAAGAAAGAAAGAAAGAAAGAAAGAAAGAAAGAAAGAAAGAAAGAAAGAAAGAAAGAAAGAAAGAAACTAGCTAGTAAACCCCAAGATTTCTTAGGTTTCAGGATCAAACTAGAATAGATAAATTAAAATAGACACCTATAAAGATAGGAAGTATCTATGCTTGTATTTACTTTGGAGAAACATGTACTGACATAGCCAAGTACAAAAAGTACTTTTAAGGAAAAAAATGCTAATACCAAGATGGGAAGGGAGAGATGAGACCAGGAAAGGCCTCCTTTAGGAAGTAGTATTTGAGGTTGTACTTTGAAGAGATTCTACCAAGGAAAAGTGAAGAAATGAATTCTAGATATGTTGGGACCATTCTTAGCAAGGCTAAGAAATAAAAAGGCAATATAGGGAGTCGGGGAAAAAAATATTTAGGAGGCAAAGTGACATGGGTATAATCTTTGTTTTTTAGTTTACTATCAATTTAGCAGCTATATGAGTTCAGATTGAAGAAGAAACACTAGAAGCAGAGAAGATCAATTTAGGAAACTATTATAAGAGTCCAGGCCAAAAGCTGTTGAGGGCTTGAGCTAAGATGGAAGCTATAAATAGAAAAAAAGGAACACACACAAGAAATGTGGAGGTAAAAATCAATAAGTCTCAAAGACAGAAAAATTCAGAAAAGTGCAACAGTCAAGGATGGTGTTATAAAAGAGATATACAGAAAGATGGAAAATGGAAATTAATAAATCTAGAGCTAGGCTGAGTTTGGGAGGAAAAGAGTTATGCTTTAAATAAGAAGACTAAGAAGATTTCCAAGTGTAGCTATCTATATAGCAAGAAGGTGATAATTATAGGAGTGGAATTCAGATGGGATAAGTAGGTTTGTTAGAAAGATTTGGAAATTATCTACTGAATTAAAGAATCAGTAATTGTTGTGGTTGTTATTCCCTAGTTCTCAAAGTGGACCTTACCCAGTCCCTACTCAGGAGGATGAGAACTTGATTTGCAAGTGAATAGGATTTAGATAAGGCAGAGCAGAGCACTGGTACAAGCCTTCACTCTCTCCTCCAAAGTCTTCAGATTTCAGTGGCAAGACTACATACATCAAGACAATCTGGTGATGGCCCTGGAGTCAGTGGGCAACCTTGACCTTTTTAACCTAAGGTCTTCCCCAGGTCAGTTTGTCTGGGACAAGGACCATTCAGTAATTCAGTTCTTACCTACAAGAACAGACCTTCAGAATTTTGGACAAAACAGAAATAGCTATTTCAGCTGAGAGCCAACAAAACTCAAACCAAGTACCAAGTGAGATTAGCTGGGATTTATTATTGCCCAATCAGTGAAAACCAGAATGATCCGAATTTAAAAGGTTAAGCAAATACCTCCATTTGAAGCATAAAGGACTTTAGCCAAGCTTGGCTTTCCAAAGCTACATTTCAAGAAAACATGTGAAAACTATACAAGTGACAAAAAAAATTGTCCTAGTTTAAAAAAAAGGGGGGGGAGGAAGAGGAAAAACCTCTGGCCCCCAGGCTCAAAAATTTGGGAAGTATAAGCGATTCATCCCTAGGAATACCACTTCTGATGGGGGAGCTTTCATGGCATCTAATCAGAAATGTGCCTGCCCCCATCCCCCCCCCCGTGTCACTTTCCTAAACATCATAATGTTGTGGCATATGCTCCCTAGAGTTTAACATTCCTCTTTATATGTTATCCCCCCCTAATTAAAATGTAAGCTTCTTGAAGACAGGGCCTCTTTGAATCTCTGTTTCCTCATCTGTAAAACATGAGACAAGATGATCCTTAAGGTTCCTTTCTGTTCTAGATTACTTTTGCCAATGCAACTCTGGAGCTTAAGAAAACTGGTGTTTCCCTTTCCCATCTCTACTGTATCTGTATCCCAAAGAGATCATAAAAAAAGAGAAAAGGACCTACCTGCATAAAATTGGTTGTAGTGGCAAGGCACTAGAAACTTAGTGGATGCCCATCAACCATTCTAGATTATACCAAAACCTGTAAAACCTAAGCATAATCGACAGACTATAAAACTTTCTCTACAGAAAGTTCTGGAGGCTCTTTTTTAAAACTTCCAGGGACTCTGGAAATCTTGCCCTCACTAAGTTAATAATAAATTTTGATAAATATATTAATATACTGAAAAGTTCTGGAATTTACAGAAATTCCTAATTGGAGGTAGTATACTGAAACGAACCATAAATCATGAAAGGCTTAAGAAATTTATCTAAAAGATAGAGATAAATATGCATCTGTGATGGCCTGGGAATTCATCTGCCTTAAACTCCAATGAAAACCTATGAGGAAAAAAAAAAAAAAGATGTCTATCTGGTGAATTTATTTATTAATCTTGTGATCTCAATGTCAAATTTTGTAAAATTTTGTCATGGACGAATTTCACATTTATTTTCTTAACATGTAAAAAGTTCTTATATTTACTTACTATATATATTAAGGCAATTAGGTAGTCCAGTACAAAGACCAGTACGGAGCCTGGAGCCAAGAGCCAAGGTAAAATTTGATATCAGCTATTTGCTAACTGTAAGAGCCTAGATTTAACCTGTTTGCTTCAACCATAAAATAATAAAATGGGGACAAATAAGAACACATAACCCACAGGATCATTGTGATAATTAAACAAGATAATATTTGTACTTAGCACAATGACTGATACAACTGCTATATAAATTGGTTTTTTTAGCCTTATTTTTCTCAATAAATTTAGTCTACTTTGTCCCAGTTATTATTATTATTATTTTTTTTTTTGCTTTTTGCTGAGGCAATTGGGGTTAAGTGACTTGCCCAGGGTCACACAGCTAGGGAATATTAAGTGTCTGAGACCAGATTTGAACTCAGGTCTTCCTGACTTCAGGGCTGGTGCTCTATCCACTGCTTGTCCCAGTTAATTTGCACACCACAGTAGCCATGAATCTGGGGGTTTAAATTAGGAATAAAATATGGAGGTATAGTTCAGAGGTTCTGAAATAGCTGCCCCAGATGAATTTCTGCAATTCTCTTTCCCATTTAACCGCTCTAGATGTTAAAAAAAAAAAAAAAAAAAAAAAAATTGATTGCTGAAACTTCCAGAGATATCTTGGGATTTACTAGCTAGATTTCTTTCTAAAAGATCATGCTTGAAAATTCAAACAGATTTGTGAAAAAGAGGGTCATTTACATCCAAAAAGAGGATTGTAGGGACTGAATGTGGATCACAACACAGTATTTTCACTTTTTTGATTGTTTACTTTTTTTTTTCCTTTCATTTTTTTTCCCTTTTTGATCAGATTTTTCTTGTGCCGCATGATAAATGTGGAAATGTGTATGAAGAATTGCACATGTTTAACATATTGGATTATTTGCTTTCTAGGGAAGGGAGTGAGAAGGAAGGGAGGAAAAAACTTGGAACACAAGGTTTTGCAAGGTGAATGCTGAAAACTATCTTTACATATATTTTGAAAATAAAAAGCTATTATTAAATAAAGATCATGCCTGAAACAAAATCATTTAGGGTCTCACTGAATGGCCAACATTAGTTCTCATGGCTAACTAGGCAGAATTTGGGCCTATACTGACTCAGAGTAAATGTAAATAGCAATTGTTTATATTTTGGCCAGAAACCCAGAAGGCCTTCCCCTCCCAAAATGATTTTTTTTTCTTACTAGGTAAAAGAAGTCATTCTTTGGCTCATTTCTTACCTACCCTTAATCACTGATTGGACTTTGACTTAGACAAACTGAGACTTGGAAAAGACCTTAGCTTAAAAAGGCCAAGGTCTCCCATTGCATCTGTGGCTATCTCCAGTTGTCCTGATCTGTATCTTGCCACTACTCCTAGATGGTTCTGGAAAAGAAAGTGAGGCTGATGAGAGCACAGCCCTCCCTCATTTTAATTCAACTCACTTGCTTTTCCTGATGTCATGGTTCTTCCAGAATGAAGAACAAACAAGACAAAGTACATGAACTAGAAGTCAGGATGAAATGAGTCAGAATCCCATCTCAGGAACTTGCTTGTGACCTTGGGAAAGGAACCTAAACTCTTATCCTCAATTTCCTCATCTACAAAATGGGGGATAATAATAGCACCTATCTTTTAGAGCTGTGGTGAAGACCAAATGAAATACTATAAATAAGATGCTTTATAAACCTTAAAACATCTAAATAATCTCTAGTGTCATTGTTGAAAGTAACTAGATGGTACAGTTGATAAAAGCCCTGGTACAGTTGATAAAAGCCCTCTTGCCCTCAAATTTGTCTTTGCATCATTTTCTTTTAGCTTTTATCTGCTCTATCACTTTAAAAAGTTTTCCACATTCTCTTTTTATCTATGTTTACATAGGTACTACAATCATTTATCTCAGATTTTCCACAGTGGAGATTTAAAAGTACTAAGTTCCATTCAAAAATGAGGGGGTGGGGAGAAATCTGTCATACTATTTCTCTCAGAATCTGTTGGTTCACAGAATATGATCAAAATAATTAAGGCACTCCCCATAACTAAAAAAGAAATATGATATTTAGATTTTTGTATCTCTATTTCAATTGCTGTCAGTCTTTTTCAGCAGTAGAGTTGAGGAAAATGTTTTTAGCCTGGATCCACAGACTCCTTTGTAGCTCTGAATAAGTTTCAGAAGATCCCTTGAACTTAGTCAGGAGAGAAATTTCTTTTATTTTCACTAACCTTTAAAAGACATTTGATATTGAGGGTGGCCTAGCTGCACCAGATCTAAAACTATATTATAAAGCAGTGGTCACCAAAACCATTTGGTATTGGATAATAGAGTAGTGGATCAGTGGAATAGGTTAGGTTCACAGGACAAATTACTCAATGACAATTGTAATCTAGTGTTTGATAAACCCAAAGACCCCAGTTTTTGGGATAAAAACTCACTATTTGACAAAAACTGCTGGGATAATTGGAAACTAGTATGGAAGAAATTAGGCATTGACCCACACCTAACACCATATACCAAGATAAGGTCAAAATGGATTCATGATCTAGGCATAAAGAATGATATTATAAACAAATTAGAACAATGTAGGATGGTTTACCTCTCAGACCTGTGGAGGGGGAAGGAATTTGTGACCAAAGAAGAACTAGAGGTCATCATTAATCACAAAATAGATAAGTTTGACTATATCAAGTTAAAAAGTTTTTGTACAAATAAAATGAATGCAGACAAGATTAGAAGGGTAGCAGTAAATTGGGAAAATATTTTTACATCCAAAGGTTCTGATAAAGGCCTCATTTCTAAAATATATAGAGAATTGACTCAAATATATAAGAATTCAAGCCATTCTCCAATGGATAAACGGTCAAAAGATATGAACAGACAATTTTCAGACGAAGAAATTGAAACTATTTCTGGTCACATGAAAAGGTGCTCCAAGTCACTACTGATCAGAGAAATGCAAATTAAGACAACTCTGAGATACCACTGCACACCTGTCAGATTGGCTAAAATGACAGGAAATGATAATGATAACTGTTGGAGGGGATGTGGGAAAACTGGGACACTGATACATTGTTGGTGGAACTGTGAACGGATCCAACCATTCTGGAGAGCAATTTGGAGCTATGCTCAAAGAGTTATCAAACAGTGCATACCCTTTGACCCAGCAGTGTTTCTACTGGGCCTATATCCCAAAGAGATTTTAAAGGAGGGAAAGGGACCCACATGTGCAAAAATGTTTGTGGCAGCCCTTTTTGTAGTGGCAAGAAACTGGAAATTGAAAAGATGCCCATCAGTTGGAGAATGGCTGAATAATTATGGTCTATGAATGCTATGGAATATTATTGTTCTGTAAGAAATGACCAACAGGAGGATTTCAGAGAGGATTGGAGAGACTTGCATGAACTGATGCTGAGTTAAATCAGCAGAACCAGGAGAACATTATACACAGCAACAAGACTATACGATGATTAATTTTGATGGACATGGTTCTCTTCAACAATGATGTGATTCAAACCAGTTGTTCTGCGATGAAGATAGTCATATACATCCAGAGAGAGGCCTGTGGGAACTGAGAGTGAACCACCACACAGCATTTTAAGGCTTTCTGTGAATATTTCCATGCATTTTGTTTTCCTTCTTAGGTTGTTTTTTCCTTCTCTTTCTAGATCTGATGTTTCTTGTGCAGTAAGATTAGTGTATAGATATGTATACATGTATTGTATTTATCATATAATTTATCCTATTTAGCATGTATTAGATTACCTGTCATCTAGGGGTGGGGGGTGGGGGGAAGGAGGGGAAAAGCTTGGGAAAAAAAAGTTTTTGCAAAGGTCAAAAAAAAATTAAAAAAAAAAAAAGACATTTGATATTTTCTTCAATTATTTAAAATGTTTTCCAAAATATTGTCAAGGAAGTCCATGATAAAAAAGGTTCAGAAGCCCTGCCATACAAGAAACAAGACTGATTTCTCCCAATTCAGTTCCCCACTGACACATAGTAAACCACATTTAGCTATCCATTCCTATCTCCCAATGGGGCAGGTGAAAAGTATGGCTGGGAAAGAAATTAAAAGCATAAAGTTTGAGGATAAGGATCTCTGGTATATAAAGATATCATCTCTGGTACCATGCACTATATTTAAGACAATACCTTGAATATATTAGACACATCTAAAATCTGTTGATTCTCTGTTACCAAAATAAACACTTTAATTCCCATGGTACTATTCCAATAGACTTGTGATAGCCATCTACATCCAGAGGGAGGAATGTTGGGATTGAATATGGATCACAACTTAGTATTTTCACTGTTTTTGTTGTTGACTTGCTTCTTTTTTTTTCATTCTCAATTTTTCCCCTTTTGATCTGATTTTTCTTGTGAAAATATGTTTAGAAGAATTGTATATGTTTATAACCTTTACTGGATCATTTGCTGTCTAAGAGAGGGAGAAAAAATTGGAACACAAGATTTTTCAAGGGTAAATGATGAAAACTATCTTTGCATGTATTTCGAAAAATAAGAAACTATTATTGTAAAATAAAAATTTCCATGCTACTGCCTTTTAAGTATTTTTACACTGACTATACTTTTGTCCAGAATCCCATTATGTTCTCAGAGAGCTATTTTTTAATATGAATAACTGGAGAGAATGAGAGAATTTAATAAAATTCACAACCATACAAAATAGAGGAGGTGTGTTTTCAAATTTGTTTTCTGGAACTATATTAACAATTACATTCTAATGTTACTTTGTTTCATTTACAAAATCATATTAAATATAAACAGCTTCAGAAGTAGAAAGAACCTTTTTCAGTCACTAAAATGATCTCATTTCATTTTTTCCTGAGGTTAGTTTCAATAGAGCATTATTTAGTTTGAGAATCCTAAATTACTGGTTAAGTTATCTATCATTATCATTAGCAAAATACATATAAAGGCAATTTAAAAATCTATACTTAGAGGAGAATTCTAATTAGATATCCCAACAGGGAGCCCATCCATCCCAGTTTGACTAGTATTTGCTTTCTCTTAGGAAGAGGAAGTGAGCCCAAGAAAAAATTCCATATAAAAAAATAAACAACTCTTTAGACACACATAAAGTTCAAATACACAATAATGTAAAGGCAAGAGATGCCCAATTTTAGTCCTGGCTCAATCACTTACTAGCTATAGAATTTTATGAGTCTCAACCTTTCTAAATCTGTTTCGTTACCTGTAATAAGACTTACTGTATTGTTATAGGGCTGTTGTTATAACCAATTAAAGTATAACATTCATTAACAATAGATTAATGAGTTGTCAACTAAAATTAAAACCTTAGTATTTACCACTAGATTTCTAAAATCTCGATTTTTTTTTATTAAAGCTTTTTATTTACAGAACATGAGTAATTTTTCTACATTGACCTTTGCAAAAAAATTTTTTTTGTTCCAAATTTTTCCCTTCCTTCCCCCCACCCCTACCCCTAGATGACAGGTAGTCTAATACATGTTAAATATGTTAAATTTATCAAAATATATAACAAATCCAATATATGTATACGTATCTATATAGTTATTTTGCTGCACAAGAAAAATCACATCAAGAAAGAAAAAAAAAAAACCTAAGAAGGAAAACAAAATGCACACATTCACAGAAAGCGTTAAAATGTTATGTTGTGGTCCACACTCAGTTCCCACAGGCCTCTGGATGTATATGACTATCTTCATCACTGAACAATAGGAACTGGTTTGAATCACCTCACTGTTGAAGAGAACCATGTCCATCAGAATTGATCATCCCATGTATAATGATCTATCTCCTGGTTCTGCTCATTTTACTTAGCATCAGTTTATGTAGGTCTCTCCAGGCCTCTCTAAAATCATCTTGGTCGTTTCTTACAGAACAATAATATTCCATAACATTCATATACCATAATTTATTCAGCCATTCTCCAATTGATGGGCATCCATTCAGTTTCCAGTTTCTTGCCACTACAAAAAGGGCTGCCACAAACATAAAATCTAGACTTTTAAAAGAAACCTTATCTAGTCTCTTTTACAGAAAAGAAAAATGAGGCCCAAGAATATTAAATGTCTTCTGCAACATCGTACAGATTGCCTGTACTTTACACAGGATTTAAATTTATATTCTGATTTCCAATGGTCTTTCCATTGTATTGTTTAATAATATATTGAAATTAAGTGTAATGCTTCTCACATCAAACTTTTCCCAAAAAACGTCCCCAATACACAACTTCTTTAATGGGTGCTCTTTCATAGAAAAATTGGACAAAATAACAAAATACCAAAAAATTCTAATTCCATGTTCATTGATTAAGACAGGAATGATTAATTTGCTCATTTCATTTGCCTAGTAAACAAATGAGTAATAGTAGCTTGAAATGTGGTGACAAGTTTAAAGTTTCTGAACATTTTAACTACATTTGTACTTAACAGTGACAAATATATAACAAGAAACAACTAATAAAAAAGTGAAGATAGACCTTCAAGAACTGTTAAAGTTGCAGTTTATTTCTTAAAGCATGATTATATATAATTTCCTCCTTCGATAAACTCAATTTATTATTCTACATTAAGTTTTTTTGCTTCCAAAGTAGTGTAGTAGATAATTTATTGGATCTGGACCATTTGTATGAACTTAAGCAAATCATTTAGCTTCTTACTCTTAGTTTATATATCTACAAAGTAGAAAAAATAACAGCACCTATCAGAGATGTTCTGATAATAAAATGAGATCATTGTAAAGTACCATGCAAACCAACCTAAAAATGCTATATAAATACTAGCCATTACTACTACTATTATTAAATGCTTTATACTTGGCTAAAAAGGTTGTGTATGGACTGTGAGGAAGAGATTTTTGAGTGGGGGTAACAGGTTAATGTAATAATCACTTTTATTAGAATGCCAAAAAGCAAATGTCAGCTTTCACAGTAAATTGGTCATCATGTACTGAAAGTCTGGGAAAGCGGAGTTACTGGAAAAAACCAAAAACAAACAAACAAAAAAAAACAGAACAAAGGGAACAACATTACATGAAAGTTCCTGACATCTAAAAGCTAGTGTGACGGGGAAGATAGAACAAAAACTCACAAAATAAAAATAATACCGTAAAAACTCATAAAATCGTGAGACTTGATTAAATCGAGCGTTTCTCCAGAGTGCTGGACGGGTACCTCTCAACCGTACCTGGCCAGTAAGAACTGCAAAAGGCGCTCCAGGCTCTAGTACTATGCACATGCGTGTATGCCGCTGCCGAGTCTCCTCTTCCCGCCCACCCCCATCCCCACCTCGTCCTCCTCACTAGGGTGTACCCAGCGCGCACGCGCAGTGCTCAACGGACAGCTCGGAACCTGACAATTATCCTCCTCTCATCTAAGGGACTTGCCCGGAGAAATGAAGTAGCATTTCTGACGGCGGGGGATGCATCCGTGTCGCAGAGGGCGCTGCTGCTACGACTAGGCCTGACTACTACCAGTAACTCCTCCAGGGAGATGAGGGGGATGGGAAGAGAAGCACTTGGTGGCCGCCGCAGGCGACGTACACAGCCAACCCGTTTTTATAACTCCACGCCGCATAATCCACGAGATCTATATTGGAAGGCAGCGGCCTAACGTGTCCCAGCGTGTAACAGTTCTCTATCACTCACCCACTCTGGCTCCGGGACACCGTCACCGATGCGGTCGCTACGGCGTCTTCTCCACCCCCTTCACTCCTTCCACTTCTTCTCGAACAAGACAAGATGGCGCCAGAGCGCTGTCACCCGGAAGCAAATGTTGACAACATCCGGTCCGTCTCACAAGCCTTGTTAAACCCGCCGAGCACGAGGACACGTGACTTGGCCTCGGTTTTCCTTGTTGGTCCCCTTACTGGATGTGGGTGTCCTGTTGCCGTGTTTTTCGTTATTTATATCGCTAGGTCGCAATGTCTGAGGATGTACCCCCTCTGGATCTCTTCACCACGGCCTTAAATAGACATTACATTTCATGCCCGTCCCTCTCCCATTATTAGTGTAGGCAATCAGTGAAGTGCTTTTATGCTTCCGAATAAGGACGGGATGAGAGTAGTTGATATGGCAAGTTTCCTTCGGCAGGGGAAATGGGGGGAAGTTGGGAAGCTGCTCCACTGCTGTTAAGAGTACCGGCTTGCCCTTCTGGCAATGGTCTATGCGGTTCTAGAACTATGGACAGCTGCTTGAGTCAAATGTACACTCACAAGCGGGATTCCCAGGAAGTTCCGAGCGGGGAGGCTGAGAACTGGAGGGGAGACTCATCCTCACGTGGACTCAGCAAGAGTTAACTTTCCTGTGGTGCCATTCTGTGACGCCGTCCCCTGCTGACTCTTGGCCTTGGCGAAAAACCAACCCCCAAAAAGAGAAGCGCCTAGGATTTTGGTTGCTTTTCGATGACTCTAGTTAACCCTAACTGGTTTTGTCTACATCAATCTGAAGCAAGCTCAGCTCTGCCGCCACCTAGCGAGAGAGCCCCTAGAGAAAAAAGGGAAGCATCTAGCTCAATTGCAGCTCCTTTCTACCAGCTAAGGAGTGGAGTTGGACCTTTTAAACGAAATGGGTTTTGTAATTAATAAATGACAATTGGTTTGACCATATAGTGCTTGAGTTTGAGCGACTTGGCTCCCTATGTAGCCAACGGAGGCAGTATGGAACAGTGGGAAAAAAAACTAGAGAATTGGATGTGAATTTCGACCCAAGTAACTTAACCTCTCCCAACCTCGGTCACTTTTTTGTAAAATAAGAGGGGCTTTAGATAGCCTTTAAAGTCCTGTCTCTAAATCTACAATCCCAAGTCTAGTTCGGTTCACCGCAAGGAGAAAAAAAGCTGCCTCTAGTGTATTTTGAATTTGTTCATACTATCTGGAATCCAAAAGAAAAATTTTGGGAAAACCACAACTATTTGAAAGGAAAAAACTTTTTAGTTATTCCAGTTGGAGATGGTTTATATTCACTGGCAAGAATATATATTTTAATCTTAACATTATAATATACTTTTTGTACTCTGAAAAGTGAAACCCCTTTGAGTGTGACAATTGGAGTGAAGATCTCTCAGGACTATAGACTAAATTAGAGGAAGCCTGAAGGCCTAAGTTCCGGTTTCCTGGGTGGAGGGGAAAGTAGAAGGTAGTCTGATTTATGGGTTGTCAACATTCCAATTCCTAAATAAGGAAAGTAAAGCATATATAACCAATTAGAACGTATGTAAGGGAAAAGAGGGGTAGGCTTGGGATTTTCTTTGTTCTGGACTGTATAAAGTTGCCAGGGATGTACTGCTCCCTGGCTCTCCCAACTCTGGACTACTTTGATCCATTGTGGAACTGCCCCATACTCATGAGTTCCTAAATAAAGCCTTTGTTCTATACCTTGAGATGCCTCTGTAGTATTGATTATTAAGATAAGGGCCTGAATATCCCACACACCTTCATCAAATAGTTACAAGACATATGGAATGCTAAAATTTCCAAATTTAAACCTGTAATGTACCTACTTCTAAATATATTTTCTGCAATTCCTTCTTGTATTGAAGATATTCTATATGTAAGGTTTTTTTTTAATTATATGAAATGAAGAAAATAATTAATGTGAAATGAATCATGAATTATATTTTTGGAGATTCTCCTACAACATCAGATAGAAACAAAGTTATAAGTGATTAGGGGAGAGAGATGCCTGATGGCACATACCTATAATTCTTGTTATTGGAGAGACTGAGGCTGGTGGACTGTTTGAGCTTGGGAGTTCTAAACTATATTAAGACTCAAATAATCTTGATCTGTACTAAGTCCAAAATGATTATAGTAACCTTCCAGGAGCAAGGGGACATCAGGATGCTTAAGGAGGAGCAAATCCCAGGTCAGAAGTGGCAACTCAAAATTGTACTGATCAGTAGTGGGATTGGGTTTGTAAACAGCCAATGCATTTCCAGCAAGGTAGGAAGACTCAATCTCAAAAGAAAAAAAAAAAAGACAATTATGATACAAATGATTTTATGCATTTTAAACCTTAAATTGAACGAAGAAGAGCCTAGGCCAAAAAGTAGGGCTCTTGTCATGACAATTTCCTAAACTATTGGTAGCAAGAGCAACCATTACTCACAGTGATTAGGCTAACCCTTGGAGCAGCCCTCCTACTTTTATCCTACTATAATTGCACATGTGTTATAGAGTAGTAGGAAAATAAGACTTCATTGGGGTCAAATTATAGAAGATCAATAGGTTGAGAAATTTGAATCTTACTCAGCATAGGGGAAATTATGAAAAAATTAGGGGAGAGGGGAAATGGGAAGATTAGTAGAACACAAGCTATACTTTTGGATAACTAATCTGTTAACTAGAATAGTTTGGAGGGAGGAAAAAACTAGAGATAGGATTGTCAGTAAATAATTATAGTAGTAGTAAAGAGGGAATGAGAGAAAGTTAACATTTTTTAAAAAAATAAGATCAGGTGCCTTCTACAATGCCTAAAGAGGAAAATTTTTTAAATAACAGCATTTTTTTTTCAAAATACATGCAAAGATAGTTTTCAACATTCACCCTTGCAAAAAAAAAGTTTATTCTGCCCACATTCCCCTCCCCTAGACAGCAAGTAAGCCAATATATGTTAAATGTGAAATTTATAAAGAGGGAAAGCTTTACCAAATAAAGGCAGGCAATTTAACTGGGCTAAGATCCAGGAGGTCAAAGGTCACAGAATCATATACATTTGATATGCTATCCAGTATAATCTCATTTTATAGATGAGGAAATATAGAACCAGGGAAGTTAAGGGATTTGTCCAAAGCAATAAAAGTAGTAAATGTTAAATATAGTTTTTGAACACAGATCCTTTGCCTTCTCAATCAGTGCTCTTTCTACACTACTGTTACCATTCTTGAAATAAAAAAATACTCTATTTTCCATATTAAAAAAAAAATTGAGGTCCTGAAAGATTGTGTCTTGCTGGAGTTACTAAGTAGTAAGTTAATAGAGACAGGATTTTTAACCAGGCCTTTGAGTCTGAAATCTAGTGCTCTTTTCTATTGAACCATATGCCTTTGCTACCATACTCTCTCTTACCAAGTCATAGAAGCTTACAGAGCTAGAATGTGTATAGGCATACATTTGTCAGAGTTACTAGGTTTCTACTTGCCTTTATGGGACCTCTGCTTTAGATTTATGCATAAACAAAGAGACAAACAAGAAAAATCCTTCCTGGTGTCTTCATGCTTGTCACACCATGTGGTAAAGAGCAGCATAGGGGGGTTTGTTCCACCAGCTTCTCTTTAGGTTTTTGAGACACCAGTTATAGCTAGTTATTTTGTCTATCTGACTGCTTCTCGGTCTCCTTCAGTGGATCTTCATCCAGACCATGCTCTCCAACCATAGGTGGCCCAGTGTTCCTGTCCTGGACCCACTTTTCCCTTTCTTCATGAATATAAGCTATTGATGATTTCCATCAGGTCTTATGAACTTAATTAACATCTCAGATCTACTTATCCTACTCTAATCTTTCTTTTTTTTTATTAAAAGCTTTTTATTTACAAAACATATGAGTGATTTTTCTACATTGACCTTTGCAAAAAACTTTTTTTTCCCAAGCTTTTCCCCTCCTTCCCCCCACCCCTGACCCCTAGATGACAGGTAATCTAATACATGCTAAATATGATAAATTATATGACAAATCCAATATATCTATACATATCTATACAGTTATCTTACCGCACAAGAAACATCAGATCTAGAAAGAAAAGAAAAAAAAAAACAACCTAAGAAGGAAAACAAAATGCAGGGAAATATTCAGAGAAACCATTAAAATGTTGTGTTGTGGTTCACACAGTTCCCTCAGGCCTCTCTCTGAATGTATATGACTATCTTCATCGATGAACAATAGGAACTGGTTTGAATCACATCATTGTTGAAGAGAACCATGTCCATCAGAATTGATCATCATATAGTTTTGTTGCTGTGTATAATGTTCTCCTGGTTCTGCTGATTTCACTCAGCATCAGTTCATGCAAGTCTCTCCAGGCCTCTCTAAAATAATCCTGCTAGTCGTTTCTTACAGAACAATAATATTCCATAACATTCATATGCCATAATTTATTCAGCCATTCTCCAAATGATGGGCATCCTTTCAATTTCCAGTTTCTTGCCACTACAAAAAGGGCTGCCACAAACATTTTTGCACATGTGGGTCCCTTTCCCTCCTTTAAAATCTCTTTGGGATATACTGCTGGGTCAAATGGTATGCACAGTTTGACAACTTTTTGAGCATAGTTCCAAATTGCTCTCCAGAATGGTTGGATCCATTCACAGTTCCACCAACAATGTATCAGTGTCCCAGTTTTCCCACATCCCCTCCAACATTCGTCATTATCATTTCCTGTAATTTTAGCTAATCTGATAGGTGTGTACTGGTATCTCAGAGTTGTCTTAATTTGCATTTCTCTGATCAATACTGATTTGGAGCACCTTTTCATGTGACTAGAAATAGTTTCAATTTCTTCATCTGAAAATTGTCTGTTCATATCTTTTGACCATTTATCAATTGGAGAATGGCTTGAATTCTTATATATTTGAGTCAATTATATATTTTAGAAATGAGGCCTTTATCAGAACCTTTGAATGTAAAAATATTTTCCCAGATTACTGCTGCCCTTCTAATCTTGTCTGCATTCATTTTGTTTGTACAAAAACTTTTTAACTTGATATAGTCGAACTTATCTATTTTGTGATTAATGATGATCTCTAGTTCTTCTTTGGTCAACAACAAATTCCTTCCCCCTCCACAGGTCTGAGAGGTAAACCACCCTACATTGTTCTAATTTGTTTATAATATCATTCTTTATGCCTAGATCATGAATCCATTTTGACCTTATCTTGGTATATGTACACTAATCTTTCTGCTGAGCTCTAATCTCACATCTCCACCTGTCTTTCAGATATCTCAAATTGAATGTCCAGAATCGTAAACTCAACATGTCCAAGACTGAAATCATTATCTTTCCTCCAAACCCTATCCTCTCCTACCTTTTGTATTACAGTAGAGGGCAATACCATCCTCCCAGTCCCTAAGGCTGGCAACCTAAATGTCATCCTTGAAACTTCAGTATCTCTCACCTTCTATATCCAAACTTTTGTCAAGGCCTATCAATTTCACCTTCACAGCATCTATTGAATCCACCCCTTCTGTCATTTGACACTATCACTGTACTGGTAAGGACCCTCATGACCTCATGCCTGTCCTATTACAATAGCTGTTGGTGGATCATCTGCCTCAAATCTTTCTCATCTTCAATCCATCCTTCATTCAGCAACCAAAATGAACTTTTCTTAAATTTAAGGTCTAACCATATCAGCCCCTACTAAGTAAACCCCAATGGCTCCTTATCTCCTCTAAGAGCAAATACAAAACCCTCAATTTGGCTTTCAAAAACCTTCATGACCTAGTCCCCCAAAGTTTCTACCTTATACTCTTCAATCTCATTACACTTGCTGTTCCATAAACAAGATACTCCATCTCTCTGCTTTGGGCATTTTCTTTACCGGTCTTCTAGTTCCTGGAATGCTCTTCCTCCTTATTTCCACCATCTAGAAAGGCTATGCAGCACTCTACTAAGCCTGAGGGAAAGATTTCAAGATCCTGTAGGGACCATTTCTGTTCTCTCAAAAGTCACTTGGAATGGTGATCTAGGCTGTTGGACTGTAAATTGTGTGTGCTGTGGAGGAGGTCCAACCCCCAGAGAGATCCATCTCCCCAAAAAAACAGTCATCAGATGGAAGGGATTCAGATAGTGAAAAATAGGGGGAAAGAAGGAGGGGAAAACAAAGATTTCATGAAGAAAACACAAAATCCTTGAATGTAAGAAGAAAAATTAACCGGGAAAACTAACAGCATAAAGAAGTATGTCATACAGAATTAGTAAATAAGTCTAAGTGTCTTTGAATAAATATTGCAAAACAAAGAAAAATGATCCAATACCTGATGAGTCAGAGAACATAGAACCAAAACAGCCTATTCCTGAGTGATTTAAAGAGAAATGAGAATTATAATAGCAGAATTTGCATCCTATATAATAAAAAATAATGGGCAGAATAGAAAATCTAGAATCTGCAATGGTGATTTAAATCAAAGAAACAAGTGAGAACAATAGATTGGGAATGCAAATGCAGAAGTAAAAGATAATCTAGTTGTACAGAAACAATTACCAATACCATTAAAAGAAAATATGCTTACTATGCAAGCAAGATATACTGATTTAAAGAGATAAGATGCATAAACAAAGTCTCCCAGAAAAACAAAATAGTGCCTTTAAAATGAAATATCAGTTGAAAAAATCCATAGAATAAAAGCTCCTAAGAACTCAAGGCTGAAAACTTCAGGATATATAGTGGCTATATTTAACAATTAAGTTCAGAAACAAGTTCTACAAATAGAAAAACCTTGAAATATAAAGGAAAGGAAATTTGCATAACATAAGACTTTTGCACTCATCATAAAATGTAGGAAGGAAGGGAATAATGTATCTGAAAGAGCAATGGAACTCCATTTGCAATCTAGGGTGACTTACCCTGCATGTCTGACTTTAACTATAAATGTAAAAAGATAGACATACAATAGTAGAGGTATTTTAAACATTCTTAGAAAACCAGACTGCAGAAGAGATGGATAAATCTAACTCCAAAAGAAAACAAAAAGAGAGCTCACACAGATTATCAAAACCACAATTAACTCTAAAAATAAAATAAACTGTTAGTTATTATAAGCTAAAAGCTTTTTTTTTTTTTTAATACTGTTGGAAAAAGAAAACAACATGTGCTGGGGTCTCTCTTAGTAAGTAGCCGGCTTTAGCGCAGGCAAATCTCAATACATATACTAGTGGCCTAATAAGGAGGGGTAACAGCAACAATGATACAGTTTGATTCCCAGCAGGACTTCATGACCAGAATTTAGGAACTATAGGTGTTTGTCCAAGATCAAGGACCACCTAATGCTGGTATGAAACAATCCTGGGGTTTTGCTGCTTCTGAGTTCATCCAGAGGGTGAGTGCGATGGGTTGTTATGCCAAGCTCAGGGCTTATTTGCTGGGCCCTGGAAGACATGAGTAAAAAGAGAGGGGTAGGTAGTCTTGGCATGGGATTCCTGACACAAAGAGGAAACAAGGTAAAAAATGAAAGTCAGGGGAAGGTGAAAGTGAAGAGGCAAATTTGGGGTATGATAGAACCTGGTGATACCCTTTAGGGATTAAAATTGTTCAATCTACAATAAAAGAGATTGATGCACAGCTCTTAACTAATGGTACTTTATTAAAAAAGTCCATAGTTCCCTCTAAGGAAGAGGACCTCAGATCTTCTTCACAATCTGAAATGGCTCCTTCTTCCAGAGCCTTGAATTTATAAAGTTTGATGCCCAAAACTGTAAAAGAGGCATGGTGAAATACAGAATCTTTGATAGACTTTGCTCTTGAGGGTCAAAAATGACATATGGGGGGGGGTTATAGGTTGGATGAAGCATGTATCTCCACTTACAAAGTGATTATAAGATGGTCACCTGCTTGTATTGAACAAGAGAGAATGGTCCAGAGGTACAAAAATAAATTGAAGGATTTTCCATGCAATTGAGTCACCTCCATCACACTGGGCTTGGTCACTATGACAAAGAAAACAAGGGTGGAGGACTCGAGTTAGCTTCCTATGATTAAGCAAGGGAACACATAATCTGCAGAGTTCAAAGCTCTATGGCCTAACATACAGAATTTATAATCACTGCTCCTATAGAATCAATAGAGATTTGTTTTCTCATCTAGTCCATCACTCTTTTTTATTTTATTGCATTCATTCACGTTTAAAGTTATGATAATTATCTTCATATTCTCTATTTGTGTCTAATGTTGGGATATTTTCAAGTTCTGTTTTTTTTCCCCTCCTCTTTTCCTGTAAACATGTTTCTTCAATTACTTTTCTTTTCTTTCCTTCTTTCCTTCCTTCCTTTTAAATGGATATAGTGTGTGCAGCCCCCAAACAATTTCAATGGTAATATCAAAGATCATTACCAAAAGGTGGCAAAGAGACACAATGCAAGCATATGCTTTTAGAAAAATGGCATTGATAAGTATAGACCAACATCTCACACCCTATACCTAGATAATGTCAAAATGGGTTCATGATTTACAGTGATACTATAAACAAATCAAGAGAGCAAGATATAGTTTACCTATCAGATCTTTGGAGAAGGGAGAAATTTATGACCAAAGAAGACATAAAGAACATTATAAAATGCAAAATGGATAATTTTGATTCCATTAAATTAAAAAGATTTTACACAAACAAAACCAATATAGCCAAAATGAGAAGGAAAGCAGAAAGCTGGGAAATAATTTTTATAGTCAGTGTTCCTGATAGAGAACTGACTCAAATGTGTAAGAATACAAATCATTCCCCAACTGATAAATGGTCAAAGGATATGAACAGTTTTCAGATAAAGAAATTAAAGCCATCTATAATCATATAAGTGTTCTAAATCACTGCTGATTAGAAAAATGTAAATTAAAACAATGCTAAAGTGCTGAAATACTACCTTACAACTATCTGATTGGCTAAGATGATAAGAAAAAATACCTAGGAATGTTGGAGGGGATGTGGGAAACTTGAAACACTAATGCATTGTTGGTGGAGTTGTGAACTGATCTAGCCATTCTGGAGAACAATTTGAAACTATACCCAAAAGGCTATCAAACTCAGCATACATTTTGATCCAGCAGTAACACTACTGGTTCTGTATCCCAAAGAGATCATAAAAAAGGGAAAAGGATCCACATGTGCAAAAAATGTTTGTAGCAGTATTTTTGTGATGGCAAGGATTGAAAATTGGATGGATGCCCATCAATTGGGGAATGGCTGAATAAGTTATGGTTTATGAATGTCATGGAATATCATTGTGTATAAGAAATGATGAGCAGACTGATTTCAAAAAAGCCAGGAAAGGCTTATATAAATTGATGTTAAGTGAAGTAAGCAGAACCAGGAGCAAATTGTACACAGAAATAGCAAGATTATATGAGGATCAACTAAGATAGATTTAGCTCTTCTCAGCAATACAGTGATCCAAGACAATTCCCGTAGACTTGGGATAGAAGAACTACGAAAAAAAGACTATTTTATTACTTAAAAAAAAGACTATTGAAATTTTTAAAAGAATTTAAAAAAGAAATTGCATAGCCACCCCAACCTTTATCACCTACCACCTTGATTAGTTAGCAACCATCAACATTGAAGCAAGAACTTCCACTAGCTAAAAGATTATGATTGAACTGAAGCCTCGAAGGATGATTATCATTTTTAGCAATAATATTTTAATTGATGTATATATTTAAAGACATAATACTATTGCACAATTAATACACTACAGTATAGAGCAAACATAACTTTTATATGTACTTTGTGTGACTTGCCATTGCAGTGATCTGAAATGGAACCTGAAATATATCCAAAGCATACTTGAATACCTATTTCTCGGCACCATATGGAACTTTTACAAAAATTAACCAAATAGCCATTTGCACCCAGAGAGAGGACTGTGAGGACTGAGTGTGGGTCACAATATAGTATTTTCACTTTTTTGTTTGCTTGCATTTTGTTTTCTCATTTTTCTCCTTTTTAATCTGATTTTTCTTGGGCAGTATGATAATTGTGGAAATATATATAGTATTACACATGTTTAACATATATTACTTGCTGTCTAAAGGAAGGGATAGGGGAAAGGGAGGGGAAAAATTTTGAATACAAGTTTTTGCAGCGGTTAATGTTGAAAATTATCTATGAATATGTTTTGAAAATAAAAAACTTAAATAAAAAATTGACCAAATATTAGAGCACAGAAAGATTACAAATATAAAAATTCAAAAATAGCTAATATATCACTTATAGACAATAATGCAACAAAAATAATTGATTCAAAGTCTACAAAGAAAAGATAGTGACCTAAATGGAGATTGAACAATAAAATTCTAAATAGTGAATGGATCAAAGAACAAATCATAGGCACAATAATTATATGAAACAAGTGATAATGATGAAAAATACCAAAATTTCTGGACGACAGCTAAAGCAATTTTCAGGGAGAAAATCCCTAATGTGTCTGCTGTGACTGTCTTTCACTGTTAACTTATTCTTTCAGTCTTATTTACTGAACTGAGATTTGTGTTAGGACTAGGCTTTATACATTTGGACACACACAAGCATTGTTTGGTCCTGGTCTATATTCTATGGGTTCCTGCTGCTTTTTTCTCTGGGTATTGAGTACTTTTTGAAGGATCTCAGTGGTGGCTCAAGCCACAAAGATAAGTAATCTAGGACAAAATCTGATTATTAATCTAGTCTGAATTCTGCAGGCCCCCAAATTTAGTTTGGGCAACAAAACTATAGTGTTGCCTAGAGACCTTATTAACAGCTGCTTACCTGAGCTCCTCTCAGTGAGTCAGAAGACTCAGCAGGTTCAGATGGCTAGAAAAGCAGGATTACCTTTGGTCCAAATTCCCTAATCTCTTTCCTCAGCTGCAGTCTCCAGTTTGTGTCTAAGAGCTGAATTTGAGCACTTACTTTGGATTCTAAGTGATAGAGCTCTAGCTTGTCTTGTGTTCTTAATGCCTGCCCAGTATTCAGCCTTTGGCCCTGCTTATGCTGGAGCTCCCCCCATCTTGCCCTCTTATAAGCCTCTAGGCTTTATCCTCATTCCACACTGGATCCTTGAATAATTTCCAAAATCAGAATAACACAACTGCCAACTGGCTTCTATTCCTGCTCCTTCTATGAAGCCTCAGTCCCCATCCAAGCTGGAATTGTGATCCTACTATTTGCCCTAGCGTTAGGCCCTAAACTTATTCATAGCCAGACCCACAATCCTACTCTAAATTCAGAGCATCAGAAATGTCAGCTTTTTTCTGTCCTTGCCCCTTTTTGGATACACAGTTTCAGGTCCCAGGCCAGTTTCCATAGCAGAAAGCTCTGTGTGGACCTTCCTGGTTGAACCTGTTTCCTCTACTCTCAGTGCTTGAAGGTGTCAGTTTGACACCCTGTAATAACCTAAGATAAAAATCACTCATTATGTGAGTTTCCCTTGGATTTCCCAATCACTGATCAGTCTAGTTAGTATTTTTAAAATTTTAGTTAGAGAAATTGTAGAAGAGAGCAGAGCTGTACTTTTCGTTATACATTATCATCTTTGGCAAACTTGTTCTCTCTCTCTCTCTTTCTTTTTTTGGTAATTAAATTTTTTTTCTGTTCCAAATTCTTGACTTTCTAATTTTTTTTCCCCACCAAAAGAGAATGTAAACTTGGAAGCAGAGACCGATTTAATTTTTAAAGTGGAGAGTTTAATAAGTTAGCTGACCAATGGGACTATCAATCCAAAACGTTCGGTCAGAGTAACTGGGGCATAGAGTTTATATAGGATTGTAACTAGCAAAGCAAGCAGGTAATCAAAAGCAAAAAGAATGCAGTTAGGTAATTTCCTTCCTTATCATCAGGAAGCTGTTATACAAGGAAACTGATTCTCACATACAATGAAGGGAATGGGCTTGGGATGTATACAGTGGTGGAAATGAAAGCAATAACAGGATGTATACAGTGATAGAAATAGGCATAGGCAGGATACAATAATGGGAATGGGCTTAAGGGGACTTTCTAGGATCAGTAATTATATAGAACAATGATCTTATTTTAGAAAACACCTTGCAGGTGTGATAAACCAAAGCAGCAGAAAACAGGAATGGGAAGGAGCATTCTTATACTTGTCATATTGATCCATAGTGTGAGGAAGCCAAGTTTGGGTTCTCATGAGAAACCAACAGGGGTCTTTTTGGGTTCAACAAGAAAAGCAAGAAAACCAAAAGCTGAAAATTCTATAATTTTTTTTATTAAAAGCTTTTTATTTACAAAACATATGAGTGATTTTTCTACATAGACCTTTGCAAAACTTTTTTTTTGTTGTTCCAAGCTTTTCTCCTCCTTCCCCCTACCTCCCACCCCTAGATGACAGGTAATCTAATACATGCTAAATATGTTAAATTATATGACAAATCCAATATATGTATACATATCTATACAGTTATCTTACTGCACAAGAAACATCAAATCTAGAAAGAGAGAGAAAAAAAAAAAAACAACCTAAGAAGGAAAACAAAATGCAGGGAAATATTCAGAGAAAGCATTAAAATGTTGTGTTGTGGTTCACACAGTTCCCTCAGGCCTCTCTCTGGATGTATATGACTATCTTCATTGATGAACAATAGGAACTGGTTTGAATCACATCATTGTTGAAGAGAACCATATCCATTAGAATTGATAATCATATAGTCTTGTTGCTGTGCATAATGTTCTCCTGGTTCTGCTGATTTCACTCAGCATCAGTTCATGCAAGTCTCTCCAGGCTTCTCTGAAATCATCCTGCTGGCCATTTCTTACCGAACAATAATATTACATGACATTCATATATCATAATTTATTCAGCCATTCTCCAATTGATGGGCATCCATTCAGTTCCCAGTTTCTAGTCACTACAAAAAGGGCTGCCACAAACATTTTTGCACATGTGGGTCCCTTTCTCTCCTTTAAGATCTCTTTGGGATATAGGCCCAGTAGAAACACTACTGGGTCAAATGGTATGCACAGTTTGATAACTTTTTGAGCACAGTTCCAGATTGCTCTCCAATCCAATGGATCCAATGGTTGGATACGTTCACAGTTCCACCAACAATGTATCAGTGTCCGAGTTTTCCCACATCCCCTCCAACATTCGTCATTATCTTTTCCTGTCATCTTAGCCAATCTGACAGGTGTGTAGTGGTATCTCAGAGTTGTCTTAATTTGCATTTCTCTGATCAATACTGATTTGGAGCACCTTTTCATGTGACTAGAAATAGTTTCAATTTCTTCCACCTGAAAACTGTCTGTTCATATCTTTTGACCATTTATCTATTGGAGAATGACTTGAATTCTTATATATTTGAGTCATTTCACAATATAGTTTAGAAATGAGGCCTTTATCAGAACCTTTGAATGTAAAAATATTTTCCCAGTTTATTGCTTCCCTTCTAATTTTGTCTGCATTCATTTTATTTGTACAAAAACTTTTTAACTTGATATAGTCAAAATTATCTATTTTGTGATTAATGATGATCTCTAGTTCTTCTTTGGTCACAAATTCCTTCCCCCTCCACAGGTCTGAGAGGTAAACCATACTACATTGTTCTAATTTGTTTATAATATCATTCTTTATGTCTAGATCATGAATCCATTTTGACCTTATCTTAGGTGTGGGTCAATGCCTAGTTTCTTCCATACTAGTTTCCAATTTTCCCAGCAGTTTTTGTCAAATAGTGAGTTTTTATCCCAAAAACTGGGGTCCTCGGGTTTATCAAACACTAGATTACTATTGTCATTGAGTATTTTGTCCTGTGAACCTAACCTATTCCAGTGATCCCCTGCTGTTTCTTAGCCAGTACCAAATGGTTTTGATGACCACTGCTTTCTAATATAGTTTTAGATCTGGTACAGCTAGGCCACCATCATTTGATTTTTTTTTCCATTAATTCCCTTGAAATTCTTGACCTTTTGTTTTTTCATATGAATTTTTTGGTTATTTTTTTCTAGGTCAGTTAAATAATGTCTTGGGAGTTTAATTGGTATAGCACTAAATAAATATATTAGTTTAGGTAGTATTGCCATCTTTATTATATTCGCTCGACCTATCCAAGAGCACTTGATATTTTTCCAATTGTTTACTTCTGACTTTATTTGTATGGAGAGTGTTTTGTAGTTTTGCTCATATAGATCCTGACTTTCCCTTGGCAGATATATTCCCAAATATTTTATACTATCGAAAGTTATTTTAAATGGAATTTCTCTGTGTATCTCTTCCTGTTGGATTTTGTTGGTGATGTATAAAAATGCTGATGATTTATGTGGACTTATTCTGTATCCTGCAACTTTGCTACAGTTGTGGATTAATTCTAATAGTTTTTTTTTTGTTTTGTTTTGTTTGCTTTTTTGCTGAGGCAATTGGGGTTAAGTGACTTGCCCAGGGTCACACAGCTAGGGAATGTTAAGTGTCAGACCAGATTTGAACTCAGGTCTTCCTGACTTCAGGGCTGGTGCTCTATCCACTGCGCCACCTAGCTACCCCTAATTCTAATAGTTTTTTAGTTGATTCTCTAAATATACCATCATATCATCTGCAAAGAGTGATAATTTGGTTTCCTCATGACCTACTCTAATTCCTTTAATCTCTTTTTCTTGTCTTATTGCCAAAGCTAGCATTTCTAATACAATATTGAATAGTAATGGTGATAGTGGGCAACCTTGTTTCACCCCTGATCTTATTGGGAATGGTTCCAGTTTATCACCATTACATATGATGCTAGCTGATGGTTTTAAATAGATGCTACTGACTATTTTAAGGAAAAGTCCATTAATGCCTATATTCTCTAGTGTTTTTAATAGGAATGGATGTTGGATTTTATCAAATGCTTTTTCTGCATCTATTGAGATTATCATGTTTTTTTGTTAATTTGGTTATTAATATAGTCAATTATGTTAATAGTTTTCCTAATATTGAACCATCCCTGCATTCCTGGTATAAATCCCACTTGGTCATGGTGTATTATTCTGGGGATGATTTTCTGTAATATCTTTGCTAATATTTTATTTAAGATTTTTGCATCAATATTCATTAAGGAGATTGGTCTATAATTTTCTTTTTGTTTTACCTGGTTTAGGTATCAGTACCATGTCTGTGTCATAAAAGGAATTTGGTGGGAGTCCTTCATTCCTTATTTTTTCAAATAGTTTATATAATAATGGAGTTAATTGCTCTTTAAATGTTTGGTAGACTTCACATGTAAATCCATCCAGTCCTGGGGATTTTTTCTTAGGGAGCTGATTAATGACTTGTTCTATTTCTTTTTCTAAAATGGGACTATTTAAGCAATTTATTTCCTCATCTGTTAAAATGGGCAATCTATATTTTTGAAAATATTCCTCCATTTCACTTAGGTTATCAAATTTATTGGCATAAAATTGGGCAAAGTAACTCCTGATTATTGCTCTAATTTCCTCTTTATTGGTGGAAAGTTCTCCCTTTTCATTTTTGAGAATAACAATTTGATTTTCTTCTTTCCTTTTTCTAATCAAATTAACTAGAGATTTGTCTATTTTGTTGGTTTTTTCATAAAACCAACTTTAGTTTTATTAATTCAGTATTTTTACTTTCAATTTTATTAATCTCTTCTTTTATTTTTAGGATTTCAAGTTTGGTATTTGATTGGGTTTTTTAAATTTGTTCTTTCTCTAGCTTTTTTAGTTGCAAGCCCAATTCATTGATTTTCTCTTTCTCTATTTTATGCAAATAAACATCTAGAGATATAAAATTTCCCCTTATTACCACTTTGGCTGCATCCCACAAATTTTGATATATTGTCTCATTATTGTCATTCTCTTGGATGAAATTAGTAATTGTGTCTGTAATTTGCTGTTTCACCCATTCATTCTTTAGGATGAGATTATTTAGTTACCAATTGCTTTTTGGTCTATTTTCTCTTGGCCTTATATTGCATGTGATTTTTATTCCATCATGATCTGAAAAAAATACATTTACTATTTCTGCCTTCCTGCATTTGATTTTGAGGTTTTTGTGTCCTAACACATGGTCAATTTTTGTATAAGTTCCATGAACTGCCAAGAAGAAAGTAAACTCCTTTCTGTCTCCATTTAATTTTTTCCAAAGATCTATCATAGCTAACATTTCTAACATTTTGTTTACCTCCTTAACTTCTTTCTTATTTTGTGGTTTGATTTATCTAGTTCTGAGAGAGGGAGGTTGAGATCCCCCACTATTATAGTTTCACTGTCTATTTCTTCTTGCATCTCTCTGAACTTTTCCTCTAGGAACTTCCATGCTATACCACTTGATGCATATATGTTTAGTATTGATATTACTACATTATCTATGGTATCCTTTAGTAAGATATAGCTTTCTTCCTTGTCTCTTTTAATTAGATCTTTGCTTTTACATGATCTGAGATAAGGATTGCTACCCCTGCTTTTTTTTGTTCACCTGAAGCATAATAGATTCTGCTCCAACCTTTTACTTTCACCCTGTATGTATTTCTATGCTTCAGATGTGTTTCTTGTAAACAACATATTGTTGGATTCTGGTTTTTAATCCAGTCTGCTATCTGCTTCTGCTTTATGGGAAGAGTTCATTCCATTCACATTCACAGTTAAAATAACTAATTCTGTATTTCCTGCCGTCTTATTTACCCTAGCTTATGCTTTTCCCTTTCCCTCTTCCCTAGTATTTTGCTTTTGATAACCACTTCCCTTAAACAATCCTTCCCCTTTAGATCCCCACCCCCTTTTTTACACCTTTCCCTGAATTCTTCTGTTTTCCCTTCTATTAGTCTATTCCCTTTCTTTTCCCCCTTTCCCTCCTGTTTCCCTATAAAATAGGACAAGTTTCTTTGTGATACCCAATACGTCAATTATTGTCAAAGCCAAATCTAATGAGATGAAGATTAACACAATTCTCATACCCCTCCTTTTTTCCCCCTCAATCATTATAGGTTTTCTTTGTCTCTAAATGTGATGTAATTTTCCTTATTTTACTTCCTTTTCCTCTTCTTCCAGTGTTATCCCTTTTCTACCTGTAATATCTTTTTCAGATTATCATATCATAATGATCATTTTATAAAATCACAATCATCATAATAATAAAATCAACCCTCATTCTATAAGTATCCATAACATATAGTTCTCAAGAGGTTTTTTTTTTCTTGTTACCTTTTTATGTTTCTCTTGAGTTCTGTGTTTGTGGATCAATTTTTTTGTTCAGTTCTGGTTTTCTCATTAGAAATTGGTGAAATTCACCTACATCATTGAATGTCCATCTTCTTTCCTGAAATATGCTTATTTTAGCTGGATAGTTTATTCTTGGCTGTAATCCCAATTCCTTTGCTTTCCAGAATATCAGATTCCACGCCCTTTGATCCTTTAAAGTGGAAGCTGCTAGGTCCTGGGTGATCCTAATTATGACTCCTCGGTATTTAAATTGTTTCTTTCTGGCTTCTTGCAATATCTTTTGCTTGGTATGATAATTCTGAAATTTAGCCACGATATTCCTAGGGGATTTAATTTTTGGGTTTTTTTCAGGTGATCGGTAGATTGTTTCAATACTTATTTTGCCTTCCGATTCTAAAATATCAGGGCAGTTTTCTTTTACGATTTCCTGGAAGATAGTGTCTAGGTTCTTTTTTTCATCATGGCTTTCAGGAAGCCCTATAATCCTTAGACTGTCTCTTCTAGATCTATTTTTTCCAGGTCAGTTACTTTTCCTAGGAGACATTTCATATTTTCTTCTATTTTTTCATTTTTTTTGTTTTCGTTTGACTGATTTTTGAAGTCTTGTTGAGTGACTTCCATTTGTTCAATTCTAATTTTTAATGTCTTTATTATCTTTAGGAATATCCATTGATATTTTTCACAAAAGGTGAGTAATTTTATAGAGAGTCTATGATTATCTGTCTTACCATTGTAAGTAGGAATAAAACCTTGCCATTCTTCATTCTGAAATATTAAAGATGTTACTTAGGATAATGTATATAGTTGATGTGTGATTTAACAAGGAAGAACAATGAGTTGGAGATGATATTTGTTTATTTATTAATCATGTGGTAATTTTCCAATTTTAAAGATAAAATAAAGAACTTTTGTATTGATTCTGTACTTACTGCATTTACCGATAGCTCTAGTTCAGGGAAATCAGGATGCTATACAGAGAAGAAATATGTCTTACAAACTCATTACAGTTCAACAGAAAAGGCTGAAATCTTAGTAATAATTCTCTTACTTAAAGATGTTACAGACTCCTCAATATTTTTTTCGGGCAGTAAGTATACTGTGTATCTTTTTCTGGCAATAGTAATCTATGCCTTTGTCTCTGAACATGATTAATAATTGAACATGTTTTTACTATAGACTATAATTTGGAATTATTTTTATATATTTCTAAAACTTGAGTCTTTGATTACTGAGTACCTTAAAGCAAAATTATTTGTGTAATGTTGAACTTAAAACCACCTACTCAGATATCAAAATAAGCTGTGAACTTTCGGGGATGAATCTTTTAGTGTTATCAATGCAAGAGTATAGTCAATACTTATTTAATGGATGTCATTCATTATCCATATTTGGGCATCTTCACTATATACATATGACCATCAATACCTTCTCCAGGTTTACCATGGCTATCCCCCCCAAGCTGGAGAATCCGCCAACCATGTTATTGATCATTTATCATTGTTTTTAGTATTTTTCACATTCTGAGATGCCTTAAAATTGACAATGGTCCTGCCTATACTAGTAAGAACTTTATACAATTTTGTCTCACCTATAATATCACTCATTCTACTGGCATTCTGTGCAATTTTACAGAACTAGCTATTGTCAAAAGATGCAATAAAAATATTAAGATCCTCCTTAACAAACAGAAAAAAAGGGGAATAGAGAATAGCATAAGAAGATTGGGTCAGGTAATATATACCATAAATTTTTGGCATTAGATCATCAACAACATACTCCTACCCAAAAACATTTTGCAAGACAAAAGAACAGGTTGTTAGAAAAACAACCAGATGTCATGGTAATGTGGAGGGATCCAAAAACAAGTAATTGTGCTGGTCCAGTACAATTACTAATGTGGGTTCAGGATTATGCTTATGTTCTTCCAGAAAATGCAGAACCAGTCTGAGTTCCTGAGAAAAACATCGACATGTGTCAACACACTAGCCGTGAGGATGAAGACTCTGAGTATCCATGGAGTCCTTCAAGAAGGGACAGGTGGAAGAGCAAAGCAAGACCACAGTGGAGAATGGGTGTAAGTACACTGATTTGTCTCCTCACAATGATATGATGGGGGCTTATGGGATGGAAAAATAATTACACTGGACTTATATGATTAAACCTGTCACTTGACAAGATAATTTGGCCCAGGTTAACTATAAATGATATTGATTGGCCTGTGGGTAAAGTGCACAACCTACATATTGTAAATATAAATAAGACTCTGTAGCTTTTAGCAACCAGAGCCACCAAATGTTTTTCTAGTATCAATTTGAGCAGTGATGGAAAACAACAACATGGGCCATAGTCTTTTTCCTAATAACAAAACAGCACAATTTTTTGAACATGTGGAGTGGCAGTCAGTGCAAAAATTGTTTTTATACTACACTTGAAAAAATATGTGCATGTCACAAATTCCTAGACTTCCTTATCATACTTGTTCCCTCCTCAATAATGTTACATGGTACTATTCTGCATCTTGGGGAAAATGTATTGTTCACCTTAACATAACTAAATCTGTTGGGGACAGAGGGGAGCCTACATTGTTTGTATGGTCTGATACTTGAGGTGATGTATCTATAGGTTCTCTTATAGAGAACACAATTACAATAGAATCAGGAAAGGTATTTGAAGATCTTTGAAGAGTTGTAGCAGGACTAGGTCTTGTAATTATGAAGAAACAAGTGTGAGAACAGTTTAGTTCCAAAGTTTATTATATATAAGCCTGTAATGAAAACCCTCAAATGTTTCTCCATGGTAACTTGTCAGTTCAACAATTTTATAAACAAGTTCTTAATATATCTTGTATGAACTGCTCTTAATCTAGATGTATAAACCCCAATTCAGGACCTATAGTTTTGATTGTAGAACCACCCAGTTATGCCTTGTTTCCAACAAAAGTGTTACATAAGTGCTATCAGCCTGCAGGAGAAGAAACCTTTGATATAATAGCTTGGGAAATGGGTCTTGTAAAGCTTAGAAGATTTGTTGCCACTTTAGTTGTAGGAATTACAGCCACAATTTCTATTATTGCTTCACTTTCTAACTGCCTTACAAATCTCTGTACAAATTTCTGTTTGCTAATAATCTAGTTTAGAATTTCTGAGGCTCTTTAACGTTAAATTAAAGTAGATGCTATGATGCAACAAGAATTGGATATTTTAGATCAATTAGTAATAGCAATAGCAAATTCTAAAACAATAAGAAACCTGCTTCAATTTGAAATGTGATTATCATTATACTCCTTATGTATATTCAAACTATCAATTTAACTAGTGAGAAAATATTGAACAAGCTTCAAAGTGCATGGCATCCTGAAAACATTACATGGGAAATTATTCAGTTGTCTAGAATACAACATGAAATAGCTAATTGATGGTATTGACTTAAGACATTGCAAACAAACTGTTAAGTTGGACAAATCAATCCTTTTAAAAATGTATTAAGCTTATCAAACTGTGCATGCCCTTTGATCCAGCAGTGTCTCTACCTGGTCTTGAATCCCAGAGAGATCATAAAAAAGGAAAAGGGACCCACATGTGCAAAAATATTTATGGCAGCCTTTTTTGTAGTGGCAAGAAACTGGATGGAGATGCCCATCAGCTAGAGAATGGCTAAATAAGTTATAGTATATGAATGCTATGGAATATTATTGTTCAGTAAGAAACAATCAGCAGGATGATTTCAGAGAGGTCTGGAGAGACTACCACGAACTGATGCTAAATGAAGTGAGAGAATCAGATCATTGTACAAAGCAACAATGATCAATTCTGATGGATGTGGCTCTTTCCAACAATGAGATGAGGCCAGTTCCAATAATCTTGTGAAGAGAACCATCTATACCCAGAGGATGTTGGAACTGAGTGTGGATCACAACATAGCATTTTCACTTTTTTTGTTTGCTTGCATTTTGTTTTTTCTCATTTGTTTTCCTTTTTGATCTGATTTTTCTTGTGTAGCATGATAACTGTGGAAATATGTATAGAAGAATCACATATGTTTAATATATATTGGATTACTTGCCATTTAGGGGCATGGAGGGGGAGAGAGGGAAAAATCTGGAACACAAAGTTTTACAAGGGTGAATGTTGAAAATTATCTATGCATGTTTTGAAAATAAAAAGCTTTAATAAAAATGTATTAAAATTGCTGTTGCATTTCATACCTTGGATATGTTTTATATTAATTTTGTATTTCCTTCCTTGTTTTTTAAGATGTACTTACCACAGCCAGCTTGTTCAAAGATTTAAAAACCAAACACAGGTTTTTATAGTTGATCCTGGAGACAATAAAGAACCACTGAAGCCTGGTCCATGCCAGGCTGAAGTCAGGAAAACCCACCTTTCTGAGTTCAAATACTAGCTATGTAACCATAGATAATTCATTTAGCTTAGTTTTTTCATCTATAAAAATGACCTGAAGAAAGAAATGTCAAACTACCTCAATATCTCTGCCAAGAAAATCTCATATGGGGTCATGAAACATGGCTGAAAAAGTGAACTTGTCAAACTTAAAATTCTGTGAAGATTTAAGCTGAGTGCAGGATGCACTGGAGTGAGGAGAGCAATGGTCTATTGCCTTTACCCCACAATCTTTGGCTCTGTCCCCAAGTCTGGTACCGCAGGTATGAAGTGATGACAGTCTGGACTAAGGTGGTGACAGTATTATAGAAGGGAAGATGGATAGTACAAGATGCACGTTGTGAAATTAATAACAGGCATTGGAAACAGATGGCCATGGTGGATAGAGGATGGTGAGTGAAAAATCAAAGATACCCAGGTCACAAGCCGAGGTGAATGGGAGAATGCCTCTAGGTAAGGCTGTTTCCTGAACTTAAACTCGCTTCTTATTCATGTAGTCTGTAGGATACTCTAATGATAAAAATCTTATTACTCCACTGAACTTTACCTAAAGCTTCTCCTTTATTCCCTGAATTTTCTTACTTGAATGTGGTCATGAACCAAATCAGTGATAATTGCATAGTTAAATTTATGACCTGTTATAAGAACTACTACTTCTTACTGTTTGGTATCCCTACTTTGTGAATTTGTAGACTTCTGAGACCCTAGGTTTTTTGATGACTCCTTTTGTGGATTTTTGATTGTTAAGGGTATTTTAACCACTATTTTTTTCCCCCACATTATAACTACTTGACATAATATCTAGCCTGGTGGATGTATATAGGGAATATTCTTCCTTCCCCTTCCTTTCAGTTTAAAAACATTTTCATTAGTTTAGCAAGACTCCAGGCCAAATTCTTAATAGGCTTTGTTAGGTGGACTCAATTCCTGCCCAGGAAACTGTCATTTTAGCTTGTGGTACAGGAATCAAAATCTTAAAATACTGTTTTAACCAGAAGTTTTCTCAAATCTGATTTTCTCTTTTGCATCCTTTCGTCTTTTGCCAGATAGCAGTGATGCAATTAACCCCTGTATCTTAAAGTCTTATACATATATATATATATATACATATATATATATGTATTTGGGACCCTCTACAATCACTCTTTCTTATATTATTTGAGGGCATGGACTATTTTGTTCTTGATCTACAATATTTGGCAATCAATAAACTCTTTTAAAATGATGCTGCATTTTCAGGAATAATGAACAGTTTGTACAAATGCATGGAAGGAGGAGGAGTGTAAAGTTTAAAAGAAAATAGCAAAGTTTGACTGGAATTGTTTGCCCTTCATGCTTGAAGAAGACCAAGATGACATCATAGTAGGATCAATATTAGGGTCATAGTGTATCTGGCTGCGGCTGATCAAACCAATACAAGTTCAGAAGTCTCTACCACAAGTGGGGCACAAATAGTCCACATGAACATTTGAGAAGAAAATATTTCTAAATTTGTGCATCTCACATTTCTTTTGTTCTACTGAAATTCTGCTTTGCTCATAAAACACAGCATCTTCTTTGATGTGGGTACAAGATTGTAAATACTGTGCCCCTGTCTTCCATATTTCATAATCTATGCAAAAATTTTTCATTTGTTAACAAAAGCTTTTTATTTTCAAAATACATGCAAAGAGTTTTCAACATTCATCCTTGCAAAACCGTGTTCCAATTTTTTCTCCCTCCCTCCCATCCTCCCATCTCCCTCTCCTAGCCAGCAAATAATCCAATGTTAAATATGTGATTTTACTATACATATTTCCACATTTATCATGCTGCACAAGAAAAATCAGATCAAAAAGGGAAAAAACGATTAAGAAAAAAAAAAAAAAAAAGCAAGGAAACAACAACAAAGGTGAAAATACCATGGTGTGATTCACATTCAGACTCCTTAGTCCTCTCTCTTTCTGGATGCAGATGGCTCTATCACAAATCTATTGGAATTGGCCTGAATCACTTCATTGTTGAAAAGAGCAGTGTCCATCAGAGTTGATCATCACATAATCTTATTGTTGCTGTATACAATGCTCTTTTAAAAAAAAAATTGGGGGGGGGGGAAGCAAGGCAATTGGGGTTAAGTGACTTGCCCAGGATCACATATAGTGAATGTTAAGTGTCTGAGGCTGGATTTGAAGTCAGGTCCTCCTGACTTCTAGACCAGTGCTCTATCCACTGTACCATCTAGCTGTCCTTAATGTTCTCTTTATGCCAAAATTCTTTAGAAAGACCTTGATATTGTCTTGTATCCCTCCTTCTGACTACTATATTGAATGCTTACCTTGTGTGAATTCTCCACAAAATGGCTTAGGCAAGTGTACATTTGGCATTCATACAATAAGGTCAGTGTATCAGAGTTGTGCTCTTTGCAGTAGACTTTGAATGCTTGGCAGTTCAGTTTGAGAAAGGACTTCAGTATGCTATCTTTCCAGACTCTTCAAAAGCTTCCTAAGATAATTCAAATAAATGCCATTTAGTTTCTGAGCATGGCACTGGTATATACTCCAGGTTTCAAAGGGAAATAATGAGATCAGCACAATAGCTCCTCTGTAGAGCTTCAATTTGACAGATAGTGTAACACCTCTTCTTTTCCACACATTCTTTTGGAGCCTCCCAAATGATGAGCTAGCTCTGGCAACGTGTGAGTCAACCTCATCATCTCAGTAAACATCATTTTCTGCCAAAGTAAGTGGATTTATTCAAAACGGTCAAACTCTTTGCAGAGTTTACACCAACTGCAGTGAAAGATCACTGGAGTTGAGACTGCAGATTATCCCTGCTTCCTCTAGATTCTGTCTATATCCGCATCTCACTGGTGACCAAGATTTTGTGCTCTGTGAAGAAAAGGCCACTTACAGGGCAATTAAAAAAGCCTAGGTAAGGAAGTAGTAAGGCACCCTGAGGGAGTGACAGAAGGAAGCATATGCCAGACAAGTTAAACCACCACTACCATCTTCATCACTTATCTCCCCTCAGATCTTCAGACAGCTCAGGATTCTGAACCCAAAAGCCCTGAGAAAGGCAAAGCTTCCAGTATTGAGGCCTCAGTCATTACCCTGGGAAGCAACTCTTGTGGAGAAACAGCTTGGCAACTTTGATACTGCAAGTACCATATAATTTCATCTATTGAAGACCCAGAAAAGTTTTTTTTGGCAGTTTTTTGGAACTGTCAAATTATTCAACATCAGAAACTGCCATCATTTTATCAATAATTAAAGAGGTCCTGCCATCTGCTTTATTACTGCACTTTAAAGTCCATGGGACTTTTCCATCTGACTTGCAGCTGAAACCTTTCATATACATTTGCCCTACTATTAGAATATGAGCTTTTTGAGACTAGGGGCTGTCATTTTTATATTTATATTCTCAGTACTTTGCACAAATTAAGTACTTAATAAAGAATAAAGGTTTTTTTTTTTCACTCCATAAATTCTTCATGGCCTTGGTTGTCTCATTTCAAGCCACAGGTTTTCTCTTGTATATTAAAATGCACCCATATTAAAGATCTATTGCTTTGCATAAAGGAATTATTCTTTTTCTGCTCAAATTCAGTTTCAGTCATAGACTGAAGTACCTAACTTAACAAGTATGTTATTGAGTCTTCCATCTTAGGATCTTCTTTCAGGCTGTTTTTTTTTTTTTCCTTTCAGTTTTAGCCTTTCTCCTCCTCAGATTTCTCTATTTGAATCCCTTTTGAATTTATCATTCTCCCTTAAGTTTTCAGATACTTCTGAACTTCTTTACTCAAGTCCAGTCTCTGGTTTTTACGATTTCAAAGTCCTCCAAATTGAGGGGCAGAAGCAAGATGGCAGAGAAAAGCCAGGAAGTTGCCTGAGCTCTTTTCAATTTCCCTTAGAAACAGTATTAAATCAAGCCTCCAAACAGATTCTAGAGCAAAAGAATCCACAAAAAAGACAGAATGAAACAATTTTTGAGTTTAAGGTAACTTAAAAGAACTTCAGGAAAAATCAGTCTTACTTGTGTAAAAGGGAAGCACAGTCCATTGCAAACACAGTCCAGGCAAGCTGGTGGGAGGCTCTTAGCCAAAGCACAGGATCAGCAATAGAGGTCCTTCGGTCCTGGCTCAGCAGACCAGCTATGAGGCCTCTAGTCCTGTGCAGAAGGCAAATTGTCAGCCCCATAATCCTGGCATTACAGGCACAATTAAGCCAGGCCACTCTAGCACAGTGGACAAGCTGCCGGCACCTGAGATCCCATCTTGGAAAACCAGTTCCCAGGCCCTGACCCCCAGCTAACAAACTTGAAACAATGCCCCGTGTCCCAGAATCAGAGCTCAATTTTTTTAAATGAGCAAAAACCCAAAAAAGAATCTAAGCACAGAAAGCTATTATGATGACAGGGAAGATTAAAACACAAACTCAAAAGAGGATTACAATGTCAAAATGCCAGTATGTGAAGCCTAAAGGGGAATATGAATTGCTCTCAAACCCAAATAGTCTTCTTAGAAGAACTCAAAAAGGGCTTTTAAAATCAAATAAAAGAAGTAATCAAGTAATTTGATTACTTTGAAAATCAAGTAAAAAGAGGTAGAAGAAAAACTGAGAAAAGAAATGAGAGTCATGTAGGAGAATTATGAAAAAAGTCAACAGCTTGGAAAAGGAAGCACAAAAACTGGCCGAAGAAAACTCTCCATTTCACTTTTTGGATTCCTGACCCTTTTGCATAATCACTGCTAAAAGCAAGAAGCAGAATAAATGGAACACATAATAATGGGCTGAAACTAAAATGCTGCACTCTAATACAAATAAAAACAAAGAACTGAATTTAGGTTTCAAAATCAATTTTATCAGTATGGATTGGGGAAGACCTGACTTAACAATTTATGTGTGAAGGACCTACTAAATTCAACTGATGACAAACATGAAAAACATGCATTCTCATATTGCAGTATTAAAAGCCTAATGTCAAGTTGAAAGAAAGGAATATTAACTGTCACTTTGAACCCATTAAAACCTTATCTAGATGATGATGCCCATCATCCCAACATCCCAACATCCCAACATCCCATTTTTGGAAGGACATTGGCAAATCTGAAAACCACTGCATAGCTAAAGGAGCTGAGGATGATTAATCTTGAAAAGAGAAGACTTACGGATTTTTCTAACAATCATAGTTATTAAAATTGGCTAACTTAAAAGGGTGAGTGAATGCTTTATCATTACAAAGACTTGAATACTAGATGATCATTTCTTAAGATATGTTGGAGGGGATACCTGTACTAAGTGAGAAATGGAACTAAATGACCTCTTAAGATTTATTCTAGCTCTAAGATTCTATGAAACAAACACTTTGTGAATATTTAAAAGTGGAGATTATTTCATGTGTAGGCTAAGTATTCCATTGGTTTTTGAAGGGGAAAAAAAAGGTTAAGTGAAAAGCCTATGAGGTAGTCCTGAATGGACACTACTACAGAGGATTTATTTAAAGATAGAAACGAGAATCACACATAATGAAGAATAATGTATTTGAGCTTGTGATCATAGTAGACAAGAAAATATCCACAGTGATGAAATCAGGGATCCACCAAAGTAGCAAAAGCTTCCTTAGTAACAAATATGCAACACTGGTAGCTAAAAATATTTCCAACAATCTTCTTTGCAAAGCTAAATATGTTCCATCAGTCTTAAAATATACATCAAAATTAACCAGTATTTATTAAGAATGTACATGTTTTTCCCAATAAAATCATTATGTTAAATCAGATGCATGATTATCTTTTATAAAACACTGTAGGATGTTTTAAATTACAAGTATAATTAAAGATATGAATTTATAACTAATCTAAAATATTTTTGAAAATTAAAAATATATTCTCATCTCATCTGTCTATTGTATTATAAATACATTTCCTCTTGGCAACTTTACAATAACAATAAGCATTTCAAATAACAAAATACAATCAATTTGATGATGTATTAAGTATTAAACTGAAGGCTCAGCTTTATTGCACATAAAATACAAATTCTGCTAAGGTTATTCAATAAGAGATCATGCAGAGGAGATAATTTGTGTGAAAAGGAACTTAGAAAAAGGCCGAACACTTAAAGATACTATTAAAAAAATCAGACATCAACTCAATTTTTACTTCTCACATTAAGATATATTTTGAAGCTATATTCAGCATGTATGTGAGTCCTGATGTCGATAATCACAGATAGGATGCAAGCTATCAAATATACAACTAAATAGTTGTTTTCAAATCCACATTTACAGAAAACTAATCCTTTGTGTGGATGGTTTATCATAACCCATCTTCTAACTCACCACTGTTTCTGGTCATCTAAAAAAATAATATCTGAAGAAAATATTTTTTAAGTTTTATTTTAAAATGGTAAAATCTTGAGTACAGTAAGCAATAGTATTTTTTTGTAGCAAATATATGTAACTGATACTGTCATAATTTTGCCACTGAAATACAAAAAAAAAATTAGGTTAGGGGGAAAAAAAGCATAGTCAAGCATATATTATAAATAGTTTTTAACCTCAGTTACTGAGGCTTTCATTCAGCTAAGGGCAGAATTCTAGATTATGGCAGTTGAACTGAGTAACTCTAAAATTTCCAATTACTTGTCCTACCTTTTCTTTCCGGGGGGGGGGGAATGGGAGGGGACATCCTTATCATAATGTCCTTCCACTTTTACTTAAAGTATCCTTGTAGGTAAATATCTTTCAACTGGTAAGACTGCATGGAATAAACTTTGGCAAAATTCAAAAGAAAAATTACATTTAAAAAATGTACTATGTATGATAAATAGAATAAATACATGTTTTCTCTGTATAAAAGCTATTACCAGCATATTATATTCTTAGTAAAATAAGATCTTTTCTATTCAGAAGATGAACATTCTGGACTCTGCATAATAAGAAAAGAAAGCTCCTAAACTCAAGGTCACATGAGAAGAAATTTCAAGACTAAAGATTTCATAATCGGTTAAAAGTTAAGAAAATTAAAAGTGAACCACTATTCTTCCATGTTATTTCTGGAATAATAAATAAAACCCACACTGGTTTTTGCACACTAAAATATCTGCTAAGTCAACTATAAAAAAACTAGTGCAGTTTTCAGAATACTGAGGTAAAATGTCAAACCCAGAATACATGGATAAACATGCAGCAGGGTTCAGTAGAAAGGATCACTGGGAATTCAAGTTATGAGAATTAGGTTCTGGTTCTTATGGTTCCCTCTGGTTCCCTGAGGGAATGAGGTATAAGACAGAAGGAATTACAGGTAATGCCAAGCCAAAAGCAAATTCTACCTATTCCATTCCTATGCTGAATGAGAGCCTAACTTAGAGTGGCTCCTTAGAGTAATCCCTCCTTTTGGGACACTATGCTTCCACAATCTTTCCCCTCAAGGGCTATGGAATATAAAAGTTCTTAAATTCAGTAATTCATTATTCCTAATAGTTAAAGCTTTTGCCTGTTAATGAGTCAAAACACTAAAAGCTGCATAAAAGCAAACATTTATGATGGCCTTGGCAACCCATGGATCAAATCACTAAAGCCTCCTTTAGCTCTAAAATTCTATGATTATAAAACGTATACAATAGTAATCAAATTAATGCTTGAGAAGCCTTTTGATGAATTAATCACTAATGCTAAGTAGGAGCTGAAAATGTTTTATTCTCTATACTTACTTCGCTTCATCTGGCTGGGAAGAATTCTTCATTTCCTTTAGCTTTTGACCTTCCTGAGATAATCCATTACTATCTTGGGCTTCATTTGTATAAGTGAGCAGATATAAAGTAAGGAAAGGTTGGCTCTGGTTTTCTTTTAAAAACTCAACCTAACATAATAGGAAATAACTTTTCAACAGAAATTCTAGTCACTTGTTTCTGAGAAATGTACAATTGCTAGTAATGGTCCGGTAGGCTTAGAAACAGAGATAATTGATATAGATAACATACTAATAATTAAACCAAATAAACCCACTATACTTTCTTAGTATCTCCTTGGATTAGGATATATTCTACTGGATCATAATTTTGATAACTAAAAAAATTTAGCTTTTCCAGATTATGCATGCAGCCTTCTCTCCCATCCCCAACCAAATCTTAGCATGTGTATATCTATTTCTCAAATGACTAAAAATTCAGAACATAAAGATGCAATTGAAATGTAAATGTTAATGCTTTATAAGAAAAAAACAGATTGTTAAAAGTCTGTACTATTCAAGCCCCATATCTTGGATTCTATCAAAAGCTTAAAAATCAATCATAACTTTAGTAGTCAATAAGTTATTAAAAGGTCTACTTCATATTTCTATGTCAGAGGGTCATAGTCTAAAGAGGTAGCAACCCAATGCACAACTATAACTTTTTTACTCATATTTCCCAATATTTCCTACCTTCTTCTCATAAAGAGAATATACTAGAAGATAAACATTTAACAGACTACTGGACAGTGACAGCTATTAATTTCTTATGTATTCGATTAGGGTTCTCTAATCTTATATAATTGGCATCAATGACAAACCATTAAAATGGTGATGTATAGCAAAGGGAATTTAAAAGAAAATACTACCTTAACTTACTTTAATTATTAGCCAATGTAAAATTTTAAGTTGTCATGTGCTATGTGAGTGGGTTTTTTGTGACAAATCATTTTATTGGAAATTAATGCCTTCTAGTCATTGAATTTTTAAAAGTGATATTATGAAATCAAATTTTTATAGTTAAATGCTGATTATGGGCTCATTTGTAATAAAGAAAATTGTGTACAACATTCCTGTGGTTGGGAGAAAAAAAAAAGTACCTTGAGTACCTTTAAAAAAAAAAAATCTAACCCTGAGAAGTAATTTTAATACTTTTCAGGTCAAGAATACAATAAATTTTTAGTTTTACTTATATTTTCGTTTTTTTTGACCGCTATTTTTTGCATTTATAAAAAAGAAAAAAAAGCAGTACTTTACAGTAGTCACAAAGTTAAAGAAAAAACTATTCCCAAAATACATGTATATAAGAAACAATCAGAAAAGCTAACATTAAATTTAAGTTAGCCCAACCTGAATGCATATGATATACTAAGAAAGGAATTGTGATCTTACAACTCCTCTCACCAAAAGCCTACATTAAAATTTACTAAAATATAAGACTACAAAATTTTTGTAGAGAATACTATAAAGAACACAATTCTGATAACTTTAAAATGTAATCTAGCAATTTTCCCGTGGTACTAAATGAATTGACAACTATCTATTGGGAATCCATTACAAGTTGACTACTTATAAAATTTTGCTTGATGATCCATGTGTAAGATATTCTTCAAAATCTATTATATGTTGGCTGAGAACATAAACTTCAATTTTTTTTCTATACTTTTAGTTCTCAAAAAACATCAAAGCAGTAAGCCAATTACTCGTTAATAAACCTACTATTAAAAAAAAGTTGAAACCATATACAAGATTTGGCAAAAAGGAAGGCATCTAAACTTCATGTTATGTTTGTTAGGTTTTACTGTTAGTATTATGTTTTAGGATATAGTAATTTGCAAAAATCTTACTATATATAATATTGAAATAAATTCTAGTATCATTATATTATACTACCCAAGAATTCAAGGGTTGCAAGCACGAAGGATAATTGATTTTTTTTTAACATAACCTTAGAAAAAGCAGATGTTATGGATTTGATATAAGGAGATAGAACATTAAAGTTTTGAAGAAATAAAACTTATTTTAAAAGGGAATAAATGGAAAACTTTTTAGAAGTTCAAGTCTAAGGGATGCAATAAATTATATGAAAGAAAAAAACATAATAAAAATACACTACATATTCAATTTACCCCTGCAGCATTTAAATAAAGGTGGTCTAAATAATCATTAGCTTTTTTTTTTTTTTAAAACAATTATGAACAATGATCACTATAATATCCTTTCATAAAAAAGAAGGTACGCCTGTGCATTAAGTGCTCTGGATTCTGGAACCATTTGTACATGAGTATCACTAACATGCACCCACTGTCCTGATGATGCTCCTGTTGTTTCTTTTAAACCTATAATACAAAAATAAATAATATTTAAAACTTTTAAATTCTTTTTTTGGTGTCAGCTCAAAAAATAATTCAAATTTTGGACTAAGATATCTATAAAGAATGGGTTGGGTTTTTTTTTTAAATAATATATATACATATATAGAAGGAGAAGAGGAACAGAATATTATTTTGATAGTTTCAATAAAAACACAAAACATTAAGAAAAAAGCATGATTTTAAGGTGCACTAAAATTTTTAAATTACCAGTATTTGATCTCTACTAACATCTGAAAACCTTATTGTTTATAATAATTAAAAAAAAACCTATAAAATTTACAATAGGAATCCATTATTGTAAGGAATAAATTCTTGTATATAAACTACTATATTCTAAAAATGATAACCAGATATTATTTTACACATTTACTGAAGCTTTTGTAATTCAAAGTTGACAAAAAGAAAATAGGAATCTTGAATTCACAGAGTGACACAATGTTTTTGGAGTATAATAATTTGAGATCCCTTTGCTCCTAATCCAACAGGTTATAATCTAAAACCATTAGCATAGAGATATCCCTTTACTTTCAGCTATATTCATGCTTTGACTATTATTGAAATAGGACTCTCTCTTCTCTTTCTTAAAATTTCTAACAGGTGATACTACAATTTTTTCTTACCAGTCAAGAAACTTTTCCTAACATTTATCTTTTTTCATTCATACCAAAGATGATTAATATATTTTGGTTACTATAACATAACTAAATAACAACTCCAAGCATCACCACCCTATCTCTATATATTGCTGCATATAAACAAGTTACTGCCTAGGTAAGGAATCTTCCAAGTGGCACTTTTTCAAGACATTATGATAACTGTAATAAGATGGTTATCTATGTAATAAGGTAGGCATATTATACACTCTTTTTTTATCATAATAATCATAAAATTACAATAATCATAATATAATAAAATCATAAAATCAACCCTCATTCTATAAGTATCCATAACATAAATGTAGTTCACAAGTTTTTTTTGTTACCTTTTTATGTTTCTCTTGAGTTCTATATTATACACTCTTGAAAAACTTTTGTGTCATCAAATCCAGCATTATTTCAATCCAAGAAATATTCCTTTAATTACCAAGAATATTTAAGTAGAAGGGCACTGTCCATTATTTCTAACGAAGACTATCTAGCTACGAATTTTCCCGCTTTAAAGGAGTTATTTTTACTTAGTAATCAAGGGAAGAAATTATATTTCAATTTATTTGATATAAATATGAAGCAGTAATTTTAACATTTGATGGATAGAAGCAATTAATTATAGCATACCGTGGATATTCTTATTTCCAACAACATGGTCCAGTGACTTCTTAGAAGTTCTGACTTTCACATAAGCTGTATAATGGCCTCCTCTCATTGAGCCACTATGTTCCACTATTCCATAAAGACCATAGAGAACTCTCTCTCCACTGGTTACGTTCTTTTATTCAAAGAAACAACAACAAATCCAAATTAGTATTTTGTAGTAGTAAAGGATGCTGAGGGAAGCTCTAAAGGATGATTAAATTCCTATTAAGTCACTAAATATATTATAAAATTTGGCCACTGTAGAATTTCAGCACATGTAAAACAGGGATCAAATTTACTCATTTAACAACACTGGCAAGAAATATATGACCTGGAAAATCCTAAGTCTTTAGGCTATTTTATTATCTAAGTTTGTCCTTTTAGAATATACAAGGAAGTGTACTAAGATCAGACTCAAGTGTCAATGCTACATAAACCAATTTTGGGGATAGGATCATTAAATTCAAGTCCATTATTTAATATGACCTTCTTTGAGGCTTTACTTATAACCCTGAAGGTTTTACAGTCATCATGTGATACAAAGGAAAGGCGGCTAAAATCTTTTTTCAACAATAATTGGGGGGCAGTTAGGTGGCGCAGTGGATAGAGCACCAGCCCTGAAGTTAGGAGGACATGAGTTCAAATTTGATCTCAGACACATAACAGCTGTGTGACCCTGGGCAAGTCACTTAACCCCAATTGCCTCAGCAAAAAAACCCAAAACAAACAAACAAACAAAAAAAAACAATAATTGGGTGGCTTGATTCTTTATGGACCTTCACCAATGTCTTTTGCTTTTGGAGATGCTGTGTTTATATGTCATGAATAATAATTACCCAAGGATAAAAAGAGGGAGGATAGAAAACAATATTACTGATATGCTGACTCAATTAAGTAACTATGTATTTTCGTCAGGGATTTAATACACCTTTTTAAAAAAGTATACAAATACATTGTACAGAGTATGCTTGACGGCTATTATCATAAAAGAAAACAGTTAATTTTATATACTATACCTTGCAGGTAACAGAACAAAAGGGTGCTAAATCTAGCACAAGTGGGAAATCCACGTGTCTGTTGACTTTTCGGAGACTCAAACCAGCCTTCAAGAAAAAAAAAAAAGTGTAAAAAATGTTGAAGTCTACAGAATGAGATTTTGCAGATTTGCTGCCTCAACTCAATTGCTTTCTTACCCTACAACTTCCCTTAGTATCTGGGGTCTTCTCACCCAGGACTATCCCTCTGCCAGGCCGGCCCCTCCTCCCACTGCTGAGGTTCCTTCTAGAGCTATACCATTTTGGAGATGGGTCAGGTCAGGTCAGGCCAGGCCCAGTTCAGTTCTTCCTGCTGTTTTGAATCTGGCATCTTTATTTCCCTACACTGGCAACTCACTCTACAGCCCTCCCCTTTTATGTGTTGTCATTCCCGTTAGAATGAAAGCTCCTTGAAGGCATGGACTGTCTTTTTGCTAGTATCTGTATTCCCTCAGCTAAGGACAATGGCATGAGGCTTAATAAAAGTTTTTTGCTGACCTTAACCATAGTACTTTATTACATAAAATCCAAAAGGTGAAAAAAAGTAAAATTATACAAAATTCATTTCCTACAGAATACAAAAAATGTAGAAAGGTAAGACGGAGAGGTGGATAAAGGCCTAATCTTAATGTCAGAAAGATGGATTTCAGTTACAACTTTGAGAAATGGATCAGTGATTGTGAATAAATCTTGAATGTCTTGTTTCCCAAGCAACACCAAGACTATAAGATGCGCAGTTGTAATTTATTAGCATAGGGAGTTTCCCCACTGGGAGGCTCCCCATAATGAAATTAGAGGCTAGAGCAAAAAAACAGAAAAGTAAAAAATTTAAGGTGACTAATAAAATATTCTAGAACTGGTATCTAATTAATTTAATACCTATACTTGAAGGTGCTACTGCAAAGATATTTATGCAGATTAGTGAGGTTTTTTTTTTAAATGAATATGAATAAGCATGTGATTTCATCACTAGGGGCAGCTAGGTAGCGCAGTGGATAGAACACCAGCCCTGAAGTCAGTGGGACCTGAGTTCAAATTTGGTCTCAGACACCTAACACTTTCTAGAACTGTGTGACCCTGGGCAAGTCACTTAGTCCCAAATGTCTTGGCTTAAAAAAAAAAAAAATTGGAATTTTAATCAGGAGCCCTAAGGTTCTAATTTATATGTGTGACCATGGCCAAGTTTGTAAACAACTAAATTTCTTTTTCTGTAAAATAGCTAGGATACTTCACAGGATGATTAAGCCTCTCCTTCAACTGCAAAATTCTCTATTTAATGTCTTACTATAAATAGAGAAAAAAAATTTCTCAAAAAATTATCAACAAAGTACCAAAATAAATAAGTTATATGTCTAGTATAATTAAGATTTGAAAGAAATAAGGATGGATCTATTTAATGATGTCTAGCTCTTATTTTGATATCAGGTTTCCATGGGAAGGCCAAAGGAGGAAAAATTATATTGGGACCTCCAAATTTGCCTCAACTTTTGCTGTTTTTTAATGGGAAAAGCATTATAACAAGAGTTCAAGACAGATGTTTTCTTTATTTCTGACTTATGTTTTCAAAAACAGCTTTTGTTTTCAGTTCTTCCTATTAACCATTTCTCCTAATTAGAGGGAACTTCAATTTTTTTGGTCTGCACTTGGGGTGCGGGGGAAGAGAGAGAGAGGCATTTACATATGAATTTTAAAATGTAAAATATTTTTACTGAAAAGGTTTATTTAAATATATTTTAAAACAATTTTTATTATAAAAAGGTTAATTTTTTTTGTCATTCAAGTATATGATTTTATTGGTTTTATTGCAGAATCTCAGGTAGTAACACATGGGATTTGAGATTCCACTAAAAAAATGTTGAAAATTCATTATTTCAGTCATTCAATTGAAAATATTTATTTTTCAAAGTACTGTGCTAGGTATGATGGGAGAGAATAATGATCTTCCTGCATGGAATTTATAATCTGTAGGACACACAAGAGAAAAACCACTATCAAAGAGCAGTAAGAAAGGTACAAAATGTTTTGTGGATTTAACAAAGTTTAGATTATGACCAGAGGTATTTTTTAGTTTAACATTTCTATCTGTAGTGGAACTAATTACATTAATGTGGATTTTTACCTGATGAAATCTTTTAAGATGAAGAATAAGAATAGCTGGAACAGCAGAAATGAGCAACTGTTTCCTTGCATTGGTATACACACCTTCTGGCTTCTTTTCTGCATGAAATATAGTTTTTGAAATGTATTTGTAAAATTGTATTAAACCATATAATATATAATTATCCACTACCCCACTGGTTGTATAGTGTGTTACATTATCAAAAAATTTAAATGGGAACTGGAAAGATACAATTGTTACAAACCAAAAGAGTAAAATTCATAATGACCAAAACATAAATTAAACAAATAATAAAAGACAACAGAACTTAGGTCAAATACAACAGCCTGTCTTAGTCCCCAGATTAACTGGGATTAAAACACACTTCCTTTCTTTTAAGAAATGATGAACTAATGATGATCAACTCTGATAGATGTGGCTCTTTTCAACAATGAGGTGATTCAGGTCAATTCCAATGGTATGTAACAGAGAGCACAATCCATATCCAGAAAGAGTACTGTGAGGATTGAATGTGGATTGTAACATAGTATTTTCACCTTTTTTGTTGTTTGCTTGCTTTTTATTTTTTTCCTTCCTCAATTTTTTTTGTTTTTCATCTGATTTTTCTTGTGCAGCATGATAATTGTGAAAATGAGTATAAAAGAACTACACGTATTTAACATATTTGGATTTCTTGCTGTCTAGGGGAAGGGGGTGGGAGGGGGGGGAATTTGGAATACAAGGTTTTGCAAGGGTGAATGCTGAAAACTATCTTTGTATTTTGAAAATAAAAAACTAGTATAAAAAAATAAGAAATAATGAACTCTAAGAACAGAAAGTAAAGTACTGTCAATAAAAACTGTATTAGATAACTTTGCTTAACTTTTTTATGGGAAGGAACTAGGCGAGTATTGTTGCCTCTGAAGTGAATCTTAACAAAAAATATATAAATAAAAAAATTAGAAAAAGATAAATACAAGAAAAGAATTAAGTAACATCAGCAATAAACACTTAAAATCAGTTCTACAAATATGCAAATGTTTCACTGTGACTCATGGGATGAAAACTTTATTCACATAACATTTTATAAACCTCACCTTTAATTTTCTCTTAAAACAATGCAATATTTAATTTTATCTTGAAATAACAAAAATATCACTTGTTGCTTAACACATTTTAGGAAATGTAATATTTCTTACCCGAACTGTCTCCTAAAAATTTCACCTTTTTTGTGCTATTCAATATGAAACTAAATATATCTATACAAAACTCCAATCAATATCAGTTCATAGTATCCAAAAAAGATCAGGAAAAACTTAACCATGCCTACAGTCATAAGGTCCCAAACTACCACTTCCCTGGAAGACAGACAAGTATAAAGATCAAAGTACCTTGAGCTATGTTCAAACATCTAGAACCAGGGTCAGCAAACTATAGTCTAAGGTTTTTGTTTAAATTTATTTAAAATACCTTTGTCTTTAAAAACAAAGTTTCATTGCATTGATACATTCTTAGCTCATAAGCCTACAAAAATAGGTAGGGTTGGATGTGGTTCTTGGGTCACAGTTTGCCAACCACTGTAGAGCTTGTTATTACACCTGAATCAAGATATTTGGGCTATCAACACTTAAAGATTGTGCTCTCTTATGTTCACTGGAGACCTTGAACATGCAATACATACTGTTTGATTTATCTCAAACTATCTAAATGTTAATTTTATGCAACACAAAATTCTCTGGCTTCAAAATACTGTATATTCTAACACAGCACAGCATCTGGCACATATTTGTTACTTAATAAATGCATGTTTATAAAAAGATTAAGAACTCTCTTGCTTTCAGAAAAAAATTTGTAAAGACTTACATGAACTGATGCAAAATGAAGGAGGTAGAAAAAGCAGAAAATTATATATAGTAAAAGCATTATATGATAACCAACTATGAATGATTCAGCTATTCTTTTAAATACAATGATCCAAGACAACTTCAAAAGACTCAGAATGAAAAATGCTATCCACTTCTAGAGAAAGAACTAATAAAGTCTAAATGCAGATCAAAGGATACTTTAAAAAATTTTTTCTTTAATTTCAATCTTTAATTTCTTTTATAACACGATTAATATGGAAATGGCATGACTACACATATATAATCTATACCAAACTGCTTGCCTTCTCCTAGTGGGGAGAGGGAAGAAGAAAATTTGGAATCCAAAATTTAAAAAAAAAAAAAAAAAGTTAAAAGTTTTTACATGCAATAGGAAAATAATCTGAAGATAAAATAAATTAAATTTTGAATTGAAAACATTCCTTTTTGAGATTTCTGCCTTTTACACAGTAGGTAGCTAATAAAATCTGTACTACAGAAGACCTACCTCTTTCAAAATGGCTGGACAGATCCTAACGTTTATCAACAGAGAAATCATAAAGAAATTATAGTTGAAACTGATTTTTGTATTTAGGTTACACAAACACAAATGTGTTTATAAGGATTATTTAATTTATTTAGAGGATGATGTTATATGAGTAAATGCAATGTACATTTCAACCTGCACTTAAATAGAGCAGCTACACCCTGGGGCCTGATACTTAATAATCCAAATCTATAAATTTATTTTTTTAGCACCTCAGACAAGTCTTTAGATTCTTCAAAGACTGATTCATGTTAACTTAACTCCTAAGAGACTTAGTAGAAGAATGGCCAATTCCAGTTATCCTATTTTGCCAGTCACATATTCTCTTATAAATAATGTACTGTCATTTTTATAAGGCATCTCCAAATTCTTGATGAATTGATCCAATCAGAAGATCAGCAGATCCAATCACAAAATTTAGAAAGATAGTTATATTTAAAAATATAAGTGCCAGTTAATTAAAATCAGAATAGTCTCCCCTACTCAGTGATGAATACACATTGCATATTCTTAATTTTCAAGTTCTCTTATTCAATTTTTGTTTGGTGTTCACTAAAATATTTGGTTATTACTTAATTTGACTTGTACTTTTCAGATTTGTTGTGATTTATGAATTTAAACTTTCTTACATTGGTTTATATCTTAAAAGGGTCATAGGATCACAGAATCTAGAAATGGAATGTCGTCCAGACACACATCTTCATTTTGCAATGAGAACAATGAAGACCAAAGACAAAAAATTGCTTGTCAACAAGATAATAAGTGGCAAAGCCAGGATTTAAACCTGGGTGTTTTGATTCCAAGTATAGGGCTCTTTCCATTCACTATATCTATATTAGCCCCCTTGATAAGATTTGGGAGACACTTTAAAGTGATCATTTATATATTTTCTATTTTAGTTATAAGTATCTTTCCAGAAGTAGACAGCTAACTCTACTGTATATATAGATTCTTATCTTTAATATATGTTGTATTTTCTGACTCAGTATAAAAGTCTTCAGATTCATTCTATTAGAGGAAAGCAATTCAGTCAATTTGTTTCAAAAATTATTAACAACTGCTAATTATGGAGTGAAGGGGTGATAAATATAAAAAAAATTTTTTTCCCTTCAAGGAGTTTATCATCTAGGACAGGGAGGAGACAATAATATTAGAAAAAAAAAATAGATCAAGAGTTTACCTGTAGAATTGATTTTCTTTTGGTACATCTGTTTCTTTTCGGTACAATTCTCACATAAAAGCTTGTTATTTCCCATTAGTAATTCCACAGATGTAAACTGGTAGAGACAGGACTGAATTGAACATTCTTTGGAAGAAGTTGTATAGCTCTGAGAAAGGGTTTGGAAAGCATTCTGGGGGCCATGGGATAATGTATACTTCTCCACTGAACATAATGAATTGCTTGAAAAATTTAATGGCTGATGTTCATTGTTAAGTTCTGTACCTCTAGTTACAGTGTCACTTAAGCTGAGTTTGGCAATGGCTTCAGTGATCATTTCCTTACCACTCTCATTGGCAACTGCAAATGGAAGCTCAGGGACTATTGATGAATGGGTAGGAATACCTTCATGCAAAAAAGATAAACTGCTGGGTCTAACAGAAATGGTTTTCTTTGAAGCACTTTCACATTCTGAAGCCTCACTGTCAGCATCAACGCTGCTTTCTGAATGGCTGACTTCTTTCTCACTTCCATCAGTCTGACTTGCATTTGCCGTAGTCTCAGACACCCTACTTGAGTCTCCTATGGACAAAATTGAAGAATGCCCATTTATTTCAAGGTTTCCATTTTTCTGATGCATGATAACAGGAATTTTCTCTTCTTCCCCAGATGATGATTTTCTTACAAGTCTTCTTTCATAATTTAGCTGATTCTATAAATTGATATGGTGTTTTCAGAAAAAGAAAGGAAAAAATGGACTTAAAAATTAGGTTCCAGTACTAGTTAAACTTTCTAAAATTATCTGCTAACATCTTAGTATTATCCAACAAATACCATTTGCAGCAATCGAAATTTCTAAATTTGAATTCCCTGATTTTTTAGAAGCTCAATATTATCATTTTAAGAGAGATAAGAACTTACCAAGCATAAGTCAGCAAAATGTTGATATACAATAATTAGTTCCAATCCAAAATGAGAAAAGAAAATCACAACTTATGCTGACTACCTTACAGAATTCAGAGAGCACTCTGTATCTGTTTCAAGTTTTGCTGATGAGTATACATATATTTGATTTGTCAAGTATTTTAATATAATTAATATGTAGGGAACTTCCTGTCATCTAGGGGAGGGGAGGGACTAGGGGGAAAAATTGTAACGCAAAGCTTTGTAAAGATCAATGTTTAGGAACTACCCATACATATGTTATGCAAATAAAAAGCTTTAATAAAAAAATTAAATTAAATTAAAATTAAAAAAAAAAAGTTTTGCTGATGAATTACTAATGTGGGCCAGAATATGAAAAAAACAATTTAGTTTATTGTGGCAGTGAGTGACAGGGATAAAAGAAGCAAAATCTACCACAAAATTCAAAATGTATTTAACCAAAGGCTTTACCTACCCCAATTGACTTTTTTTTCTTTTTCAGCTCTATTCTATGACTATGTATTGTGGCATATAAAAAAACAAACAAAAAATCTCACAATGAAAGGATGAAAAAAATCTATAACCTGAACAAATCATTCTAATTTGGATGTTTCAGTATAGTACTTTTCCCACTATAATGTTGCATTCATAATTATCCATTTCCCTTTTAAATTTATGCTTTCTTGTTAACAAATATATCTAGAAAGACTTTTCAGTATATTAAACAATAATAAACTGATGGTAAAGATTTTCCCCCCCATGAAAAAGGGGAAAGTGAATAGGAAGAAACTCTACAATTGTGACAAATGTTCAATCTAGGCCTCAATGTTTATTTTTCTATCTCTTGTTCTGTATTAATAATTTTTTGCCTTATACCATTTTCCAAAAAAGGCTATTTTTTTGCATTTTTTCCTATCCTGGCAATAGTTCTTCCTTTCTTTACAATTACCTTCCCACTTGCTTTTTTTTTTTCTCCCTTGCTCCCTACTTCCTTATCTATACATGTACATTTCTAGTTTGGCTTCATTTATTCTTGTGTATTTCTTTGTTGATGCTTCATTGTCATTTTTCATATTAGATTTCACAGGATAGTAAAAGGAAAAGTTGTAGTACAATTTAGGAGGTAAAAAAAACCTGGAAAAAAATCTAAATATGAAAAATATTTTTCCTGTTTATTAATTTTTTGAGTTGCAAGAAAAAAATCCTTGCCAAATAATTAAATAAGTCTGAAATCAAGTATTTGAAATTTATGAAAGTTAACAAAAAAAATTTAAAAGACAACAAGAAATTTAATTCTTGCCTACTTTTAGGTGGATTGTTTTTTAAGCATTTCAGAGAAGGTATCATCAACTATCAGTCTAGAGATAACAAAAATAGATATTCTTTCTTACCAGAATTACATAATTTATAAAGACAGAATTGGGGAAAAAAAACAAAAACCTATTGGTCAATTAAATAATAAGGCATATTTAAATGATTTAATTTGAAATTAATATTCCTTAAAATACTGATAGCTTATAATTTTGCCAGAAATCTCATATGTGATTACAGATTAATAAGTAGACTAAAAGATAAAAATGTGATTTTATAAATTTCCTTTTTCTGGTCTAGACTTAGAATTTCATTAGTATAGTAAATTCCTAGTGAGGAAACATACTCTACCAATGCAAAATCTGCAACTAAAAGAGAATTGAGAGTTATCTATGGCATAGAGAAATCAAGGACCTCAACCTGATACACAGAGAAGAAAGTATATGTCAGAAGTGAGATATGAATTAAAGCAGTCTATCCACTAGGCCATCTATTTTTATTATCGCCTTCCACATTAATAGAGAGGCACTAAGGTTCAGAACATAATACCTCATACGGGAGACATGCAGTAAAAGCTTAAGTCAGTCAGTCACAGTCAAAAAGGCAAAACTAAAATTCTTATGGGATGGTGTAATTTAATCATATTTCTGAATTTTCAGGAACTTCTGTAGGAAAGATTTTTCCAATGGATTACATATATTTGCAGAGTTCTTTGTTTGACTTCCTCACTCCTGGTTAAATTGCAGTTAATTTTCTTAAAAGCTTTGGGTTAAGAAATAATCGTTTAGAAATTAATCTTTTCCTCTTGTTTTTAAACTCTGTGAGGTTGTGTTAAATTGTGTTTTATCTTTGCTGATTTAATTGAGAATATTCTCATGTTACTTTACTTGGTTTTTTTTTTATTATACAGTTATAGATCAAGTGCTAGAAGTGACTTCATAGGCCACATGGTCCATCTCTATTCCCTCATTTTGCATGTGAAGAAACTGAAGCTTAAGGTAGTTAAGTGACTTGTCTGAGGTCAGTAATAGTAAACAAAAAAGGAAGTGTTTGAATCCCAATCCTGACTCCAGAGCCAGTACTATTTCTACTATAGGATACTGCCTCCTAGTAAATTATTGTATTGGAGGAAATTTCCAAAAAAGAACCTGTTTCAACTTACATGAACCTTAATTAAATGTGTTAAATTTTGTACTTTAATTGAACTTAATCTGGTGAGACATATTTTAAAAGGGGTGTGTGTGTGTACATACACACAGATGAAAAGTTTTTACAATATCAGGCAAACAATAACCAGCTGATCAATATTATGAAGATAACATGTGTAAATACAAAATACTGATTAAAATGTTTTGTTCAATATTTTTGTTTCATAAAGATAATACCATAAGAAGTTTACTTTTGGAATTATTAAAAATAAGCAAGCACATGAGATGGCTCTAAGGGAGGAAAAGGGTTACTGAAGATTAACTATGATGATGTAAAAAAGAAAGATATAAAACAAACTTCGGCTCTTTTTTGCTTTCATGTCTCCAAAAAGCCTATTAATGATGAAGTCATTATCTAGAAGAAAAAAAAACCCAACACTTTTTTTTGATTTAGAGGTAGTCCATATGCGTTACTGAATCAGACTATACTGTGCCTACAATGATATGAACTATTTAAAGAAGTCAGAATTGTGCTTTTATAAGCTCTTAGATCATGGCAGGCTCAGTAGAACATGGAAGTAATTTCTATAAAATGTCACATTCACTAAATAGTGCTACCTCTTTTGGCTAACACTACATCACCTATAATTAAATCATGAATACAACTTGGAGATCTAAGAAGCAGCACCAGTAATCAAATTATTAATCTATATGGAGTAACCATTGAGCATATCTAAAGACACAGAATTTTCCTATAATTAACAGTTTATCTACTATATTCCACATACTATAAAGATATCAATGACCATTTCAATAAGAAGTCAATAAGGTTTGTTTGCTTTTTTAATGGAAGAAAAAAGACAACTTTGAAGTCCATGAATAGTACATTCAACAGATGTGGGGAGGAAGAAGACCTAAGATTTCATCACTATAGGGAACTCCTCGATCTTTAAAAACATTCCAACAACACAAGCTCATTAGTAATTGCTCATCTTAAAAAGATGCTTGAGGGGACTGAGAAGCTAAGGGTCTTGCTTAAGGTCAACCACATCTTTCTGAAACCTGCACAGCACCAAGTTCTTTATTGTTACCAGAGAATTGGCATGAAGTACTATGCTGTGGATCCCACTTCTAGTCCCGCTGAGTATAGTACCATGAAATTATGAATAGATAAAATCCAATAATATACTTAGCAAAATTAATAAAAAATAACTTCCTATAAAAACCTTATTCAGGCAGATTTTAAGTGAACAATAAAAATCTATATATAAAATACACATAACCTTAGCTTACCTTATCTTTAGTTAAGGAGTGTTTCCTAGTACTTTTTAGATGATTATTCATTGTAGTAGCAGTAGTACAGTTGTACTGATCTAGGTCTGTCTCTTGTAAACTCTTACATTTATTCGTTCTTCCCAATGGAACAGGTTTTGACACCTATGTAGATCCACATATAAACAAATTCTATAGCAAATAACTTTTAAAAATACTCATTTTCTTCTTATATTCATAAAATTATCCCTTCTCTTAAACACCAACTCCAATAACTTAAATAACAAGTAGAACGGCTTTTTTAAAAAAATCCTTAGTTATTAGATATTAAAGGGTTTTTTTTAATAGCTTCTGTTTTATTATTATTTCCTTTAGACACTTGAATAACAAAATGCTACTTAGAAAATCTAATAATTTTCTTTTTTCTTACCCTTTCTTCTATTATAGGAAGTGAAAGATCAATGAAAGGCTCTTTCATGGCTGAGATCTTTGGGGAAAGAAAACAAGAGAAGACTAAACAAAGTACAAATATGTAAAATTACTTAGCAGTTACTATGAGGTTTTTCTTTTTAAAGAAACACAACTTTTGGGGCAGCTAGGTGGCGCAGTGGATAGAGTGGATAGAGCCCTGAAGTCAGGAGGACTTGAGTTCAAATCTGGTCTCAGACACTTAACAACTTAACATTCCCTAGCTGTGTGACCCTGGGCAAGTCACTTAACCTCAATTGCCTTAGCAAAAGGCCCCCCCCCCCCCCAAGAAACATAACTTTTAAAATTATGCTATCAAAACTATTGAAATGAAATACAAAATACTTTTTTAAAAGTGGATAGAAAGAAAACACACTGGAAAATATGCCAGCATCTTTGGCCTATTCTGCCACTATAAACCTGTACTAATTTTTCAAAGTTACACAATAACAATAAAATAGATCCAAATATTAAAATAAGAATTAGCAAGCATTAGGAAGACTATTAGATGATTTAATCAAAATTTTCCAGATGAAAAAAACTAAATAAGGCACTTGAAAATGCATACCAAATCCAAGTGATGGAATTCAATGGAAAAAAAAAATCAGTTAAGTTGGATTGAAATAAACAATTTTTTATGTCAGTAACAAGTGCTTGTTACAGGTTAATAGAATTTTTATACTTCAATGGAAGGAAAACACCAATAGAATATATTTTAAAATTAATGTTTTATATTAATATTACTATTTTAAATAAATACTTTATTTCCGGTTAATACAATGGCACCAGATCTATTTCCATGCAATATTCCCACTCCAATCCAAAAAGTAAGTTAATAGTTTTTCCTTTCCCTACCCTTACAGGTTTGTTTTGAGGATCAAATGAAAATAACATACAAAGTTATATAACAGTAAGGAAAAAGCAAGTGTTTCTATGGGGTCTAAAATGATTTTTACACTCTAGAAATTAAGATAAGCATGTAGGAGTGGTTAATATTACATTTTAGAAGGAATTAAACTATTATTATGAAGTTATTCTTGTTTTAATACATTCTGCCAAGTTATATTTTAAAACAAAACAATGATAAAACCAATATGTAATTGTGATCTACTATTCCATATTGAATTGCATTCCAAAATACCTACATTTTCACATTCCTCACACATGACTGTGCTAGTCAATTCACCAACAAAGATCCTATCTATGAAGTTCATCTTCACACCCTCTCTTCCATATGCTGCAAAAATAGTGTTTTTTTAAATTTGAAAACATATGTAACATCAATAATAAAAATGAAACATTCAACTTCATTTAAATATAATCAGAACAGTGTATTTACTTTATATAAAACATTTTGCAAGGATGAATGTTGAAAACTATATATTCATTTATTTTGAAAATAAAAACTAAAAAAAACTAATAAATATACAGTTATTATTACTGTAGAATTTTATTATTAATATTTTATTACACAGAAGTTAGCAACCAGCAATTTTTAAAAGTTGTCTGTCAGAGTAAAATTATTAACTATAGCACTGTACTATATTTTGTAATTATTGTAACTAGTATTGGAAGAAGGATAGCTGAATGAGACATTGTGAAAGTTATATACCAACTGAGATAATGTTAATTATTGGTTTTCTAAGTGAATATGCAATTTGTAGGGATCTGTTTCTATTCAAGTTTAACAGTATCACATTCACTATAACATTGCCTCATATATACACTAAAGCTAATAAAATAAGGCCTACTATAATAAATCTTTAATATGTGGGAAATGACAATGACCTAAATTGAATTTTTTAAATTAAGTCATTTTATTTAGGAAATAAATCAGTGCTAAAGAAAGAAGTGATAAATGTCTGGAAAATAACCAAATTACCAATAGCAGATGATTCATATATTACCATCTAAAATTACTTGAACAATTATCTCAAAACTTGTGAAATTCATCATCACGAAGATGATGATGTTATGGATTTATAAAGGTATAACATAAGAGATTTCAGGAAAAAAATTATTAAGAACACAAAAAATTTTTCAGTAAAGAATGGACTAAAAGAAAAATTACATTATTCTATTCGTACACTAGATGGCACTATTCTAACATAAGTCAGTATGGAGATGTAGTCATAATAATCATTTTAAAAGAAAATTTAAAAAGAAAAAGAAATTCTGAGGAATAAACTAATTGTTTGCTGATTAAAGCTATAGATTATATGAATGTGTCAGTAGAAAAGTGAACATACCTTTGATTTTTTTTCTAGTTTCCTCATCTGCAGTTTTAGTAGTTGGATTATTAAATGCTTTTAGAATGCCAGTTTGTATTCTCTGTAAAACAAATTCAAAAAGTATTTTAATAAGATGATAAAATGTAAGGCTTGAATTTCCTGAAATAAGATATAATTTAGTTTGTTGTACTACAAAGTTTTTTCCTTCTGAATAAAAATATATTTCTCCACAGAGGCATCATTGTATGTCAAATCTGTCAGAAATCCATAAGCTTTTTTAACCTTTCACCCAAACAGTAAAAGGAGTCTCAAAAGATAAGTCATAACCTCTTAGGACTTCAGTTTTCTTATCTGCAAAATAGAAAACTTACATTGTGATCTCTTAAGTGAATCTTGAGCTCTAATTTCCATGAACCTCTATTTCTTCAGCCCCCCCCCAAACACCATTATTTAAGTTTCCTTTGTAGTTTAAAAATATCAGGGAATTTCCACTTTGGGGCTAAATATTTCAAAGTGATTTATCATTCTTCAATAATGGCTAAAGAAAGCATGTCCGTGTGTGTGTGTGTGTGTGTGTGTGTGTGTGTGTGATGAAAAACATTTTTAAAAATTCAATTTGGGACAAGTTATACTATGATTCCTAGCTATATAAATTTTTCTAAAACAATGTTCAAACTATTATGCTGATCAGTGTAAGTGAAGACCAGGATATCAACTGTCTATATCTAGAAAGAACAATTAAAAGTTTCACTAATCAGAGTTTAGTGTATACTACGCAATCATGAATAATCTCTTGGTGTTGAGATGCACTATTTAATTAAATCTACCACTGGCCATCAAATAAAAACAATAATGCTTAAATTTCTACACATTTCACATTTTCCACACTAATATATCAATTTCAGGCATTAAAAACTGAAGCTCTACAGGAGTTTCTAGGGCAGGGTCCATGTGAGAAGAAAGCTCTCAGGATAAGATGTTTGGCTGGCTTATGGACAAAGGAGCTCTTAAAGTGATCAAGAACTTCCCTGACTGAATGAGATTCATAAGACTCTTCTCCCTCCTAGGAACAGCCTGAGTTTCTTTAATCCTTTTGCTGGTTTACGATATACTTCCAAGTTGGCCAAGTCCCAGCGGCACCACCAATTTACATAATTATACATCTGCTAATTCCTATAACAGATATTAATGTGAAAATACTGGAAGGTTTTGACTTGATGTGAAATATAAATTTGTGAAATTCAAAATTACTTTTACAATTGAAAAACATTTTAATTTAATTAGTTTAGTTACTCCATCTCTGATCTGACACTCGAAGCTCCTGCCTCAGAAACCTGATCTGATTGCTTCATTTCTATTACATTACCTAATCTGAATCCAAATTAATCATCTTTATGTTGCCATACTATTGCACTCTGGTCTCCAATCTTCACCTATAAAGGTACTCCAACCTCCCTCTCTGACATTCTGAGCTTTTGATAGTTGAATGCTTGCTATTCACATATGTAGCTTAGATCTGAGCCACCACGATTCTTCCTAATCATACTTATGTTTCTATGTTCCTGACTACCATTTTGTTTTATGTACTATTTCCCCTGTTGCAATGTAAGCTCTGAAGAAAAGGTTGTTTGCTTACTTATATTTGTATCTTCTCCATTTAGCAGAAGGTGCTTAATAAATGCTTTTCTAACCCATTCTCTTCAACTAATGAATGCAATACCTAGAAATTCACAACTACTACTCTTTGTCCTAGGCAATTCAGGACCATATTTTTTCATACAACAGCTATTCAATATATTGAGGGGTTTCTTCTTATTGTGAAACTGATGTTTATGAATTGCAATCAATAACCTAAAATAACAGACTCCATATAAAGCTTGATTACCAGTTTCCCTAAAAGTATCTTGAAGATCCTAATTTTTTTTTTTTTTTTTTTTGCGGAGGCAACTGACGTTATGTAATTTGATCAAGCTATTTAGCTATGTAAAAATAAAAATAATCTAAGGTCTGAAATAATTTCAATTTAAATACATTTACCTCGAGCATGAAACTTAATTTGTGAACTAATACTCCCTTCTCTGATCTTTAAAAACCATACACACACAAAAAAATCTAATCAACAGGAAATTCACTAAGCTGGATGCTATAAATATGTTCATAGGGCTATAAGCAACCTCCTCTGTTAGGAATATGTGCTTTTGAAAGTTAAGTTAAAAAAGGATACAGCTTTTGGTCAAGTATTCCTAACAACTCTAACAGTTAACAATAGGATGTTAAAGCCCTGAATTTAAACAGTATTCAAGCAACAGAATAACTGCTAAGTATAATTTCAACTGAGTAACTGTCAGCTTCTGACTGTAAAATATTCATTTGTAGTAACATATGCTTTCAGAAAATATAAAAATATTGAAACAATGTTAGTAAAGAAATTACATCTATAATCAAAAAACAAATGAAGAAAAATTTAAATTCCTATTGAAAGAAAAATTTTAACATGAAACCCTGACAATTTCAAATATAAGAAAACATTAAAAAGATAGCAGGTAAAATTTTTCAATAAACTTCAATATACTCCAATCTAATACTAATTTTAAAGGAGTAACTTTTAAAGCCATAAAAGATTTGCTTCAGTTATACAGCTTATATATATTAGGGTTTTTAGAATTATTGAGCCAAAGAGAAGGCTATCCATGAATATATGATTAGATTGTTCTATGCAACTGTCTTCCAAAAAACTTTCCCTATAATGTAGGAACATTCACTTTAACTTTGTATTCAACAGGATTACTCTTCTAAACTTTACATTTACTAGAAAACATTTTATAAAAATAGCCTGAAAGAAGGTCAGTAGCTGTAATTATTTCTAAAGGATTCTGGTGGCAGACATATTGCTGTAGGCTTTCTTCAATCAAAAAACACATGGTAGTGACACTCTATAACAATAGTGCGATTAACAGCTGTGGAGTTCCCAGGCTAGACAATGCTACTACTGCTTGAGTACTCACTGTATCTGACTGACACAACTGTCATTGCTCACAAGGTTGAATAGATCCTTGGACTTGACACTCTAATTTTGTCACACTAGCTAAAGGCCCGAAAAGATGGAAAAAAAAAAGCCTTTTCCTAGTAATCTTACTGTTTGAGGTGATTAAGTCATACGCACCATTCATACATGTACCATTAATAATAAAAGAGGAATTGCTTAACTGCAGAAGGAGACTGGATCAAAGTTCCTTAACCCAGTAGCACAAATGGCAGAAATAAGTATCTATATTTTTATATTTGTGTTATAGATAGGCATTAAAAATTAAAAGTAAAACAGTCATTGTAACTTAAATTGAAACCAAAAACAACAGTTCCTTCTGTCAATATTAATGTTATTTTAACCAACAATTTCATTATCTATGGGGAAGTAGACAACACATTATTTTGACTATCTGATATATAACTTTCACAATGTCTCATTCAGCTATCCTTCCTCCAATATTAGTTACAATAATTACAAAATACAGTATAGTACTATAGTTAATAATTTTACTCTGACAGACTTTATGCTTTGTCAGACAACTTTTAAAAATTGCTGGTTGCTAACTTCTGTGTAATAAAATATTAATAATAAAGTTCTATAGTAACAATAACTGCATATTTATTGTTTTTTAGTTTTTATTTTCAAAATAAATGAATATATAGTTTTCAACATTCATCGTTGCAAAATGTTTTCCAAATTTTTTTCTCTCTTCCTTCCTCAACCCCCTCCTTTAGACAGCAAGTAATCCAATACATGTTAAACATGTTGCACAGTTTAAAAATATAATTCATTCATTAGGATTGAAAACTGGCTAAAAAAGAACAGTTATTGTGTGGAAAGCACAGTGAGAATCAACTGGAAGACGTATTTACTGCTGCACATTTCACTCAGAAATTTGTGGATGATAAGAGTAGTAGTAGCTGATACTTTTATAGTGCCTTAAAGTTTGCAAAAGCATGTTAGACAAATTATCTCATTTAAGCCTCATAACAACAAACAAGTTAACTTACTATAGGTATTATCTTTATTTGGTAGAAGAAGTAACTGAGGTTTAGATAGGATATGATCCAGAGCCTGGATATGAATCCAATTCTTCTGGCTTCAATACTATTGAAACCAGTACTTGTGGCTTAGTACTATTTCTACTACATTATGCTGTCTCTCATACAATGACCCCTTAACATCTTAAAACTTTTCAAAGCACTTCCATCAACATTAGGAGATACAAATTATAGTCACCCTCTTTTATAAATAAGAGCATGGGCTCATAAAGATTAATGACTTGCCCAAGGAGACTACTAATACTCTGCATGGGTCAGGGCCTTGACTCTAAATCTATTTGATTTTTCCACTCATTATTTGAGTTATCTTTTTCTTAAGAACTATAGTTTAATATGCCAAAGCATATTAAATAATACAAATCTTGGTTAGGATTTTTTTTTAATGTTAGGAACAAAAAATGTACTCTGTAATTCTTCTAAATCTCTTAGTTTTATTATCAGAACATTTAAATAACATCCAACCAATTAGATCCATATTATTAATCCATTTAAATAAAAGAATCAGAATCCCTCCGACATCATTCAATTCAGCAAACAATTCAAGTATAAGCACTTAAACTATGTATAAGGCACCGAGCTAGTTACCAGAAATAAAATAGTTTATGATCTAATGGGGAAAATTTTAAAAAAGAGATAAGGAATTATAGTACAATATAAGCAAAATGTGATAGATACCAAGGAGAAATACAAAATATTGTGTATTAAGAATGAAGTAGGGAGTATTTTTCACTAAGGTGAAATTAGGAGAGTCTTCCTGAAGGAACTAGCACTTATGTCAAGAATTAAAGAAAAGAATTTTTTAAATTTTTTTTCCCCACTGAATAGTATTTTACTTTTCCAATTATGTGTAAAGATAGTTTTCAGTATTTACTTTTACAATATTTAGATGTCCATTTTTTTCTACCTTCCTCCCTAAGATGGAAAACAATCAGATATGTTATACAAATGCAATCATAGCAAAAATATTTATACAAGTCATGTTGTGAAAGAAGAATCAGAAAAGGGGAAAATCACAAGAAAGGAAAAAAAGTGAAAAGAGTACACTTCAATCTGTATTTAGATGGCATAGTTCTTATTTCTAGATATGCATAATATTTCCCAACAAAAGTCTTTTGGAATTGCCTTACAATAGCACATTCTTTTTTTTTTTTTTTGGCTAAGACAATTGGGGTTAAGTGACTTGCCCAGGGTCACACAGCTAGGCAGTGTTAAGTGTCTAAGGTCACATTTGAACTCAGGTCCTTTTGGCTTCAGGGCTGGTGCTCTATCCACTGCGCTACTTAGCTGCCCCCTTACAATACCATATTACTGAGAAGAGTTAAGTTTATCAAAATTCATCACTGCACAATGTTACTGTTTTGGTGTACAATGTTCTTCTGATTCTGCTCACTTTAGTATCAATTCATGAAAGTCTTCCAAGATTTTGAAGAAAAGGATTTTAATAAGGAGAAAAGTGAGATGAGTTTGTTTCAGTGTAGGAAGTTTTATGTAAATGTATGATAGGCACAGGGGTGGAGAGTGAGGACAGAATAAAACCATGAAAGAGCTAATAGGCCAGGATGGTTGGACTACTAGGGCATTCCAAGGCTTTGAGATTGATTAACTGGAAGGATTTAACACCATCAATGTTGTGTTCAACTGTTTCAGTTCAACTCTTCACGATCCCATTTGAGATTTTTTTGACAAAGATACGCGCGGTCTCCAGTTCATTTTATAGATGAGGAAACAAACAGAATTAAGCCGAAGATCATACAGCTAATAAATGTTTGAAGTCAAATTTGAACTCATGAAGTGGAGTCTTTTCTGACTTCAAGAATGAGCTCAAATGTGCCAACTAATTGCTGGCACATCATCAATAGAAAACAGGTAAATTAGAAAGTCTGCATATAGATACACAGGTAGAATCTTATAATAAATAGCTGAAAATGTTACAGTAGGATTCTGCAACTCCATGATGGTTTAGCTAAATATATATTAATAACAAATATAATATTGTAAATTAACACCGATTGGGACAATCTCATAGAATACGTATTTTAGGCTAAACTGTTACAAAATTATAATCCTACCTAGTTTCTCTCTAATGGAAATAGGTCAGAAAGAAAAACTGAGAGCAATAAAGATACAGAGCTGCAGTATTTCAGTTCACAACAATAGAAATGGAAGGGTATAAAGCTTAAGGGATAATGATTTTTTTTTCTTTGAAGAATATGGCTGCTTTGCTGCATTACTGCTTTTAGCTTTAAAAGAATATTAATTCTTATGTTACTTTGTAAAAATTTTATTCTATATGAATGAAGTAGAAAAAGAGACTGAAATGTAGATTCTTTTAATACCGAAGTTATAAGAAATCAATGGATTGCTTTATGGCCAGAAGTTACATAGTTGTGCTATGAGTGGTGGAAAAATGATGAAAAGAACCATTTATAAACATGAGCTCTTCTTAAATTAGCATCTATAATGATAATTTATCTCTGCAGGACACTTACTACATTATGGAAAACAGGTATATTGACATTTAAATATACATTGTATTTAAAATAATAATCATAAGAAACTTCACCTTTGTTTCTTCTATCCTCATTGCATCCAGTAAATAATGGAGAAGTTCCTGACTGTCCTGCTGTTGGAAACCTTTAAATCGTGGGGCCCTATGATTTAAAAAAGAAAAAAAAAAAAAAAAAAGGAAAAAATAATGATACACAGAACTTGTGAGTATTACATAAGAACACTTGAAAATATCAATACTACAAAATAAAAGCTTCAAGAAATATAACACTTGGGGGCAGCTAGGTTGCACAGTGGATAGAGCACCAGTCCTGAAGTCAGGAGGACCTGAATTCAAGCTGGCCTCAGACACTTAACACTCCCTAGCTATGTGACCCTAGACAAGTCACTTAACCCCAATTATATCAGCAAAATAAACAAACAACACTTTTCACATACTGACGCAAACTTTTCCTTAGTGTCACATAAAGATAAATGTGGGGACACACATATATGAAAATAAATGAGAAACCATTAGCATACATTAACAAAAAATGAATAATATTAAATTTTACAGTACCAGAGAGAACTACGATTATGTGCTTGCCATACTACAGACTCCAAAAAGGCAAAGTTTATTTAAGTTTTATTTCTTGTCCAGTACCTACCATAGTATTCTGAACAATGCATCTTAATAGATATTTGTTGGATGGAAATAGTCTCTATTATTATCTCTTGCACAATGAAAATATTTTCTTCAAAACTGCTAACATATTGGAAGATCTCCCTATAACAATCTGTTTAGAAATGTACTTTAGCTTACTGAAAGTAACAAAAAGAACCTAAAAAGCAGTTTCAAAGCATGGGCTCATCAGAGTGCAATATTTTCAAGAGGCTCCATTGTTAAAATGTAAAATTAATTGTTTCCCTAGACAGCTCAGGAATTAAAGTGATAAACATTCTGAATACAATTATAATAATAATTTGCATAAACACAAGTACTTGAAAATTATGGTTATCATGTCTGGAATTATTTGCTCCTCTAAATTTACAAAAGATTATCTAGAGTCTGTAATACGCATATGTTTTAAGAAGCCAAATTTTTTTAAGTTTAAAAAGTCAACAATAAGTATTTACTAGGTGCCAATCACTATTCTAAATACTGGGAATAGAAATATAAGCAAAAAGACTATCCCTGTTCTCAAGGACCTTACATTTTAATGGGATAAGACAATGTTAATCAATAAACATTTAAGTGTCTACTATATGCTGGCATTATGTCAAATACTGGAGTTATAAGAACAAGCAAAAATATAGTACCTCCCCTCAAGGAGTTTATATTCGAATAAGGGTAGTCAACTTGGAAACAAATGTATACAAAGTGAGCTACATAATGAATAAATAAGAAATAGTAGAAGAATGGTATTGGAATTAAGAGTTGGGGAAGACTTCTTTTAGAAGTTGTGATTTTAGTTGGAACTCACAAGCCAGGGAGGTCAGTAAAGTCCAGGAAAGAGAGCATGCTATGTATGTGAAACAGCCAGGGAGAATACCTGGGGTTAAGAGATAAAAAATCTTGTTCATGGAATAGCTAGGAGGCCAATGTCACTGGACTGAAGAACACAGGAAATAAAGTATATGAAGACTATAAGGATAGGAAGGGTTGGGTTATGAAGGGATTTGAATACTAAACATAGTGTTTTGTCTTCACTCCTGGAGGCAATAGGAGGCCACTAGGGCTTATTAAGGGACACAGGGAAAGTAGGAGAGGTGTGTGAGTGCTTTTTATGAAAATTACTTTTAGTGATCATGGAGGATGGGTTAGGATGGGGAAAGTTGAGGCAAACAGATCCTAACAGCAGGCCACTGAAATAATTTAGGTGTGAGGTGATGAGGGCCTGTGTCAGGCAGTGTCAGAGGAGAGAAAGGGATATGTTGATACTATAAAAGTAAAATCAAAAGGACTTGGAAGTGGGAGCTGGGCCGTGGGAGATACTGATGATTCCTAAACTGTAAACCTGAGGGACTGGGAGGATGATGTTACCCTCTAAAGTAGGGAAGGAATAATAAAGGGAAGATTTAGGGGGAAAGAGAATGAGTTTTATTTCGGACATAATGAGTTTGAAATGTCTATTGGACATGCAATTTAAGATGTCAGAAAGGCATCTGAATATGGGAGAATGAAGTTCAGCACATGGGGACAGGAAAGGAAGATTATTAGCATAGAGATGATAATTCAATCCATGAGAATTTATGAAATAACTAATTGAAATAGTATAGAGGAAGAAGAGTCAGAACAGAATCCTATACAACATCTACCATTAGAAGGTGTGATCTAGAGGAAAATTCAGTAAAAGAGAGAGAGAAGTAACAGTCAGATAGGTGGGAGGAAAATCAGGAGAGCTGTATCCCAAAAATCTGGAGTGTCTAAAGAGAGAATGATCAAAAGTGCCAAAAACTGAATGAGAATGGGTCAAGGCCATTAGATTTGGCAACTAAGAAATCAATGGTAAGTTTAGAGAAAGTAGATTCAGTGAAATGGTGAGGATAGAAGTCAGATTGCAAGGGATTAAGAGTGAAAGGAAATAAAGTGGGGGCACCTATTGTAGACAGGCTGAGGAGTTTAGCTACAAAAAGAAGACGGGATATAGAATGATAGAAAGTCAAGTGAGGGTTTTTCAGGATAGGGAAAACAGGAACATGTATACAAGTAGTAGGAAATGAGCCAGCAGAAAGAAATATTAAAAATAAATGAAAAAGTAGGAATGACAGAGGAAGCAATCTACTGGAAGAAATGGAATGGAACATAATTACTTGAACAAGCAGAAGACTTAGTCTTGGTGAGGAATAAGGCCACTTCATCATGTGAGATGGAATAAAATGGCAGAAGGTACCTGTGTGGCAGATGAGAAAGAACAGAGAAGAGAGAGTAAATGGCCTCAATTTTTCTGTAAAATATAAAGCAAAGTTCTTAGCTGAGAGAGTAGGGGGAAGGGAAATCATAATATGTTTGACGGATTAAAAAGTTTGGAAGAGTGGTTGTGGAAAATTGGGTGGTGAATTGATGAGGATTGTCTAGCAGCAGTGACGGTCCAAGTGAGGTTTATGCAACATAAATTTGTAGTGATACAGTTCAAATGGTGAAATGATTTTCTCTACCATCATTTAATCGAAACAACCTAGGTTTTATCTAAAACCTAGCATACTGGAAAGCATGAAAGAGTAAAGACAGTAATGAAATGGTTAATCAGTTAATACTGTTTAAGTTGTGAACTAGTCCAGATATTCTGAAAAGCAATTTGGAATTATTCTTAAAAAGTAACTACAAAATGTTTATACTTTGACTAAAGATCCCACTCTACTAATATATACTCCAGAGTGGCAAACAAACAGAAAAGGTCCTATATATGCCAAAATCTTCACGGTTAACACTTTGTAATAGTAAAGAATTAAAATCAAACTGGGCACTCATCAAGTAATAAGTGACTAAATTGTGGTATATGAATATAGTAGGATATTACTACATTGTTAGAAAATAATATGTATAGTGACTACATATAACATGAAAGGTAAAGTCATCCTCCTAGTCATTCAGGCTTTCAACCTAGAGATTATACACTCAACTTCTCATTCTTTTTTACTATTCTCCGCCACCATGGTTTCCACCTTTCTAATAATATTTGTTGCTTATGCCCCATTCTCTACTCTGATGATGTTATGCTCTTGGAGGCATACCTTACTTACTAAAGGGCCTGCTCCCCCCTTCTCCACTCAGCTATCACAATGATCATCCTGAAGTACAGGCCTAACTATGTCATATCATTTAATAAACACTGGCTCCCTCCTGCCATCATAATTAAACATAAAATCTTTTGTTTGACTTTTATAAGTCCTTCCTAACCTACCATTTTTCTTAACTCTTAACTCTCATGGACTCTGTGATATAGTGATTCTGGCCTCCTTGCTATTCCTTCCAAATATTCCTTCCCTATCTTTTGTCTCAAGGCATTTTCACCCTTAGAATTCTTTCCTTCAACCTTAACAATGTGGCTACTATCAAATCTCAGCTATCTACCTTCTTCACAAAGCCATTTCCAATTCTTCTTAATGTTAGTGGCTTCTCTTTGAGATTATCTCCAACACACATGTTTTGTTTCTATAGAGTGCATTTTGTTTTCCCCCATTAGTTCCTTGAGAGCAAGAATTGTTTTCTGCCTTTTCTTGTATATTCTTAGAACTTAGCACAATGCCTGAGACATAGTAGGCACTTAAAAAATGCTTGTTGATTGACTAAACCTTGTAAGTGGAAAGAGAGGAAAATAATAATAAAATGAATACTGTATTTATTATAATGACCCAGAGAATCAAGGACTAAGGATATGAAACATATCAGACTTGGATGAAGTACGTATGCCTTTGCTGTGCTGCTTTTTCTGCTTTCTTTTTAAAAATCCTTTGTTTAGAAATTGAATCGAGATAAAAATGAAAGATGACATAAAAAAAAGAAAATCCAATGAACTAGAATATCTTTTTATCACATAATAATTTTAACAAAAATTTTTTTAGCTATAATTATTTTCTTGTCGTGACTGTTACAGAATTCAACCTGCTCTCATACTTCATTGCTGGCACCATACAACAGGTTTCTGTACATTAGGACTAGCTTCCATATGTCATCACATCTGTGAATGGTCAACACAATTTACCATCTTAAGAGTCCTCCAATTTTGCCAGAAGCATATTTTCAAAGAGACAAATACATCTTTTAGCTATCAGATTTGTATGATCAATGTAATCTATTTTTTTCTTTACTTTTATAATTATTATTTTCTCCTAATAATAATGCTTTACTTTCAAGATAAAACTACAAGATTTTTTTTTGTGGAGGAGGGAGGGAAAGCAGTGAGAGGTGAGAATAGAGTGGGAAGAAAATGGTAAGGAATGGAAGATCAATAAAATTACTTTTACAAATGACAGAACTGCCTTCAATTTTTTTGGAAACAGTGTTTTGGAACTGTATGAGAATTTCTGAGAAGCATGTAGAATGTTACATTTCAAAAAAAAATGGGGGGGGCTATAATTCACATTTATGTAGCGATTTATAAAGTAACAAAAATTTACTTTAAAAACTATTAAGATTTTTGTAAACAAAATAATTTTGTTTTATATTTAAGAAAGTGACATTTCTACTTTTATAACATCTCTTATATACATTCCCTTCTCCCCACTCTAGTAATAATCACTGTGGATCAGGTGTTTATTACCTTCACTACTGTAAACAATCTTCTAATTAGCTTTCCTATCTCAAGTCTCTTCGTACGCCAACCAAAAAGCTGCCAAAGTAATTTCCCTAAAACCTATTTCTAACCATATCACACCACCTACTCATTAAATAGGAAATTAATAATTACCTATTTGCTTCAGGATCATATATATGCTGATATGTTTGGCATTAAACCTTGATTCACAACCTGGCTCCTTCTTACTCTGTGGTCTGATCACTGTCTTACTTGCTTTTTTTCTTCACACATGAAACTATCTCTGTTCACACATGTCTCCATGCTTTTGCACTTGTCCTCCACATCTGGAATGCTATCCCTCTTGACTTTTGCCTTTTAGAATCCCTGACTTTCTTCAAGATTCAATTCTAGTGCCATTTCCTCAGAGTAGGCCTTTCCAGGTCTCTTTAGTTTCTAATACCTTTCCCTCTAAACTATCTTTTCTCACCCATCTGAAAGTAAGGAACTATTTTTTGTCTGTCCCCCCCCCCTTTTTTTGGTATTCCCAGCACTCAGTACAATGCCTGAAATATAACAAGTGCTTAATAAATGCTTACTGCTTAAATGTTTTACTTAAGTACAAATCTGACCAGATTTTTCCTCTTTAATCAACTTCAACTTTCTCAACTCTAAGATAAAATATGAACTCTTCTACTGTTTAATTTTTAAAGTCTTACACAACCTAACCCCAAACTCTTTCTAGCTTTGGTGGACCAATTCCTTCTGCACTCTAGCCAAAATGGCTTTCTTTCTGTTTTTCAGACAATTTACCTTCAGTCTTTCTCTCTGGGCTTCCCCCATGTCTAGAATGCCATCACTCCTCACTTCTTCGTTATAGATTCCCTTCTTTCCTTCAAAATGCACTTCAAATAGCACTTTCTACAAGTCACCTTTCTTGAAGCCAATTGTTAGTGTCCTCCCTTTCTAACTACCTTGTATTTATTCTGTAAATACTTACATATGTACATACTGATAGAATGTAAGCTCCTTGAGAGTAGAAATGGTTTCATTTTTTTGTTCTTTGTATCTCCAGCATCTAGCTTAGTGCCTGGCAAAAAAGCAGACACTTAATAAATAAATTCTTGTTGACTAATAATTGAACATATGCAAATGACCTTCAATTTTTATGCCTAGTTCTAGTCTTTCTCCTGCAAACTAGCTGTACTTTTGCAACTCCTTATTAAATATTTCACACTGAATGTCTTATAGACATCTGAAATTCAACAAGTGCAAAACTGATTTCCAATCCCATCCCCAAACCAGACTCCTTAAATTCCCTTATTTATAGAGGTACTACAACCCTTCTAGTTGCCCAGATTTGCAACAACAAAGTCATGCTCTAATTTTCATTCTCCACCTAAATATTAATTAGTTGTCAAATTCTGCCATTTCTACCTCCACAAAGTCTGCATCTTCTCTGAACTTACATGACCACCACCCTTACTCTTTATTATCTCTCGAATGGATTATAGTTATGGACTCCTACTTGGTCTCCCTCCCTCAAACCTCTCTCTACTCCCATTTGTCTTCTATAAAGCTATTAGATAATGTTTCTAAAGTACAGATTTGACAATATAAATTCCCTATTCAATAAACCACTCCAATGCCTATTACCTGTAGAATAAACTATTAATTCCTGTTTAGTTTTTAAAAGCTCTTTACATTAATAGATCCCTTCAAAAACTTTTCTACTAATTACTAATTAATTACTCTCCCTCAGGCAATCTATAGTTTACCAAACTGGTCTTCCCATTTCTCATACACACATTTCATCCAACATTCCATCTAACATTTCCACGCCTTTGTAACAGTTACAATACACTTGTACCTTACTGTTGCATTTTAGTTTCCTTCAAAACTGTTAAAGAAATATCACCTGAATCGATTCTTCCCTGTTAGTACCCTCAATAAGTTGCTAATATCATCCTCTTAACTTTATATATAACAGCATTTTCTTCTCTATATTAATGTTGTTTTCCCTTAGCAGAACACAGGGAGTGTTTCATTTCTGCTTTTTGTTTAGCACTTTGCACAGGGTCTAATACGGACAAAACACAGCTTAATCATTCTGAATGAAATTTCTTTTTGTATCTCTTGCTGCTGAACTTTGTTGGTAATATATAAAAATGCTAATGATTTATGTGGATTTATTTTGTTTCCTGCAACTTTGCTAAAGTTGTAAATTGTTTCTAGTAATTTTTATTGAGTCTCTAGGGTTCTCTAAGTATACCATCATATCATCTGCAAAGAGTGATAATTTGGTTTCCTCATTACCTACTCTAATTCCTTTAATCTCTTTTTCTTCTCTTACTGCCAAAGCTAACATTTCTAATCTAACAATATTAAATAGTAATAGTGACAGTGGGCAGCCTTGTTTTAATCATTCCTAAGTGAATGAAGTTTGTTCAAGGTTTGTTCAGTTCAACAACTGTAAGCAGTAACTTTAGATATAATAAAGTGTATGGATTTCATTTATAATGGTATTTCTGAGACAGTAAAACTAACTTTTGACATCTATAGAACTTATGCTGCTCAATTTAACCTCCTCAATCTCAACCTTTTGGAAGACATTTGAAGCTAAAAGAATTTTCTGTATGTGCATTTCCTAGTTTATAAGCCTACACTATTTTTATTTAAAATAAATCTTTGCCAATGGGGAGTCCCTTGCTCTTGCCAAGGTCAACCTTCTTATATGTATACTTGAACTCCCACTTTCCCCTCTCACCTTGTCCAGCAGATTCCATCTTTAATTAATCATCCCTACCTCTCTCAAATCTTCAACCTCTATTTCTTTAATGCCCTCTTAAAAATGTCCAACTACCTCCATCTAAAACAAAATAAAACAAAACCCTTCAGTAGAACCAACCATCCTCTCAAGCTAATGTCCCATAGACCTTTCATCCTTTATTCAGTCAAGACCTAAGAAAAAACTGTTTACACTTGTGGCCTCCACTTCTGATGTACACACGTAATCCATAACCTTTTTGGGATCTTTTTTCTAACCTCATCACTCAAATGAAACTATTATCCTCAGTTACTAATGATCTTTTAATAGCCTGATCTGATAATCTTTTCTCAGCTTTCAACCTTCTTACCTATATGGCATTGGAGACCAAACATCCCTTCTTGGATACTTTCTCCTGTGTTATTATTTAATACTACTCTCTTCAATGCTTCTTATACTTGTTTGACCACTTTTTTACAATTACTTCTGTTACCTTATTATCCATATTACACCTTTCAACTATGGATTTCCACTAAGATTCTTAGTCCTTCTTTTCTCCTTCTATATATTCTGCTGGAAATTTCATCAGCTCTCATGGGTTTAAGTATCATCTCTATGAAAATAACTCAAATATTTTATCTTCAGCCTTTGTATCTTCCCATGGGGTTCTGTCCTCTATCACCAATTGCCATTTCAAACAAAGACTAAGCTCCCTTCAAGTCTATTTCATTCTTTATATTTCCTTGGAATATAGTAAGCTTCTAATATTTTTTGAGTGATAAGAATAACACAGAGTGAGAAAGGTGTGCAATACAGAAATTTCAACTATCCCAATATGCTTCTTGATACAATCATTTTAAAACATCATTGTTTTAACATCAATACTCTCCTAGTGGTGTTATAAGGTTCCAAATGTCACATTTAATTTATTATTCTGTATAATGGAACATCATAGAATTATAGGATCATGGCAGAGAGTATAGCATTGCAGATATGACAATAAAACTGGATCAGGAAGATCTAGGATGAAAACCTGCTCCTAACATTTACTAACTGTGTGATATTGGAAAACTGAATTACCTTCCTTGTGCCTCAGTTACCAATCTGTAAAATGAGAGTTGGAGTGATCTCTGATGTCCTTTCCAGCTCTTCAGCCATTACCCTCCAATCTTCTGAAGAATCAAAATTACAGGTGATGTGAAGAGCATTTAAGGGATACACTGTCAGACTAAGTAAACTGCAGCATATTTTCAATAATTTATAAGTAAGATGTGACAAAATGATCATCCAGGGAATGTGTCATTAGAAAAGGAGATGTTTTGGTCACAACGCTATGCTGAGGAATAACAAACAAAAAGTCAAAATGTTGCACTGGGATCTACAAGTTGAAAAAGAAGCTACAGAAAGCAAACTGGATAGATTTTCTATGAAAAATTTGTGTAAAGACATGGGCACAGATGGCAAATGAGGTCTTGATGAGTTATGACATATCCTCAGAGAAAAAGCCTACAATAATGAGAAAAAGAAGAAACTATAAAATGATATATATCACTCCCTTATCATATATTGGGCTAAGTTATAACTTGAAGTATAAATGAATAAGTCCTTTCTTATCTTTTCTCTCATTATTTAAGTAATGTAAGTGTAACTGTTATAGATTAAAAACTTATCCTTTTTAGATTATACCTTTTCCTTGTATATGAGCCAGACTAAATTGGCTCTCTTCTGTTTTTTATTTTCTATAGTCTAATATAGTGGGATTAAATATACAATTTTCCTGATCTCCTTTCTTCAAAAGTTAATTCAATTTCCTTCTTTTATGTGCCAGTTCTCCACAGTACAAGATTCAACTTTTACTTTGGGTTCTTCTGCCACTCCTACAGTTTTAATGCATGTTCTTTTGGAAACCTCTAACACTAAGAATAGAGGTATTTATCCACTTTAACACTTTATTTTATAGAGATTTATTAAAATCCCTATAAAGTGCAAACAAAACAATTAAGAAGCTTTAAAAACAGAAAGCTTGGCATTATTTAAGTTTTTAACAAACTTCACTGCCAGAAATAATGTATGACATATGTTTATAATTTGAATCCATGTTGAACTGCAACATTTGAAAAAAAAAATTAATGGCTATTAACTGAGAGCATAACTGACAGTAGAAATACGGTGAACTTGAAGCCACAGAACCTGAATGTGAAAGCCAGCTTTGAACTGGTAATTAACTAGGTGATTTCATTTAGCCAATTCATTTAACCTATATGGACCTTAGTTTCTTCACCTGTAAATTGAGGATATTGGACTCTAAAATTCATTCCAATTTCATATTTCTGATGGTCTAGCACTTAGCAAAGTACCTGGAATATAGTAGTACTTAATAAATGCTTAATGACTAAATGACAACTTTTAATTGTTCCTCATATAAAATTAAATTAAATCAAGTGTAGTAAAATAAAACATATTCTTTTAGTACAGAAAATGTGGTCAGTCACAAATCTCCATGTAATTTAACCTTTATCATATTGCTTCCTATCTACCACCCTGCAAGGAGTTTGTAGAGAAGGGAGGAGAAAAATTTGGAACACAGTCTTAAAAAAATGAATGTTTAAAATAATATTTACATGTGTTTAGAAAAAAATATATACAAAATCTCCATTTAAGTCAAAAGTCTATGGTTTTAATATCCAGAATAGTGGAAAACAAACAGAAGGCCCCTGTAGCTATGTTGACAATCTGGCCCAACAAACGCTTGATAGCTGTAACACTAACAAAATTAACAGTGGATGAATTAGTACCAGAAAACAAGCAGTTGTTTTGCGAAAAATTACTCTTTTTTTCCTTTTCATATCTTGTGCATATATGTAATTCAATATATGCTACAAAGATGCACTTTAGAAACATGTCAAAAAACAAGTGCCACAAAAAAAGGACAAAAAGAGGTCACAGAGATGACAGGGACTGTGCTAGTGATGTTATATACAGAGAAGCCCAAAGCCTTGATGCAGTTTTAGGCTTTAGTAACTTACATAGATTTAGTAGCTTAAAATGGCCCTGGGACTTCTGGGGCATCTTGTATAAAATCCAACACTATAAATGTTTAAGCTTATGAAGAAGAAACATGAAATGCTTTGTCTTGTTACCTACTAAGTATACTATTGCTTGCTATTTAAAATTCTGCTATTTGCCCTTTTTTCTTTGAAAGTATTTGACATGCTTAATTTTGACTGATTCAGAAATCCAAGAAGAGAAATTCTACAGATAGCAGGAAATATTAAAATCAAGTAGTCTTACATTTGAAATGGTCAGTTAAACATCTACACTGATTCTTTTCCATTTTTATTATTATAAAAAATAATGAAGTAATCAGTGTTCAAGATTGCTGAGGAAATTAACAGCTCTAATACTGTAAAACTGCCTACTTCCTACTCTATGAAATATTCCAAGGTAATAATGGTTTCTGTATTCAGTGAGATACTCTATGATATCCTTTATTTTGCATCTGATACCATGTGAGCTAGAGATGAGAAATTCTTTTCATTAAGAATATTATCACAATCCAAGAAAATCCAATTTTAATTTCTTATTCCTTATTCTCTGATAAAAAACCAGAGGTAAAAATTTTACCCATTCCTCTATGACAAAAATATATTACTTGATGATCAGTAATATTAGCCTTATAAATCAAAGAGTACAGATATCATTATCTCCATTTTTCAAATGAAGATACTGAAATAAATGATCCAAGTCATAAAGCTGCTAAATGGCAGGACTGGTATTCAAATCTAATATCTTGTACTCATTTCACATCATTTTGCTGCCTACATCTAAGTGTCTGGGATATCAAGATATGATCTTCTTTAAAAACATTTTTTTATTTTTGTTTTTTTATGCTACAGGCACATTTTATGTCCTACTAAAAGAATTATTCCCTTGTTAAAAAGAAAACTTTAAGGAAAAGTAACAGACATAACTACTTAAAAAGAAGGACATGCAACATTCTGTCATCTTAAGTCACCGACCTTTTCCATATATGAAGGAAGTATGTTTCATCATCCATTCTCCATAATATCAATCTTTCAAGGAAATTAAAAAACAAACAAAACAAAAAATGTGGGGATAAGAGGGTGGTAGACTGGAAGGAGGGAATGACAGGACAATGTCATAGCTTCCAACTTAAGTTAAATTAACAAAAAGTTTATTTCCTGTTTGTGTGATGCTGGGCAAGTCACTTAACCCTAACTGCCTTAGCAATTAAAAAAAAAAAAAAAAGTTTAGAGGAAGAGAATTACACAGAAGATTCAAGAAGAAAAGCACATAGATATAATGCTTAAATTTTGGGTGGAAGCTCTTTTAGCCAAGAGCTCCTCCTATATTGCTTACCCTATCTCCTTTCATAAAAGTACACAAATAGTAGAAGGGTCAAGCCCAATATGGAAGAGTATAGTCAGTCAACAAGCATTTATTAAGTGCCTATTATGTGACCAAGTGTTAAAAGTACATCAAAAGACAAACTCTGATTGAATGCATAACCTAACAGGGGAAAGAAGAAGTATACCATAATACACAAACAAGATCTGTAGAGGATAAAATGGAGATAATTATAGAAGTAAGGCACTAGCATTGAAGGAAAGAAATCTTGTAGAAGGTAGAATTTTAAGGAGGGCTTGATAAAGACCAGGAAGTCAGAAAATAGAGATGAGAAAGCAGAAAGTTTCAGGCATGCGGGGTAGTTAGTGGAAATTGTCTGGAGACAGGAAACAGTGTCACCAAGAAGGTCAGTATCACTAGATAGCAGGGAAGGAATGAGGCATGCGAATGGAAAAGTAAAAAGTATTAGGGCATCTGAAGAACCCTTGCATGGGTTCTTACTTCTAAAATCAGATAGGTACTGTCTAGTGCTTCACTTTTTTTTTTTAAATTAATGAAACAGCAAAATTTAAATGTGAACAGTTGAGAAGAATAAAATGGGATGGAAGATTTATCTAAAAATTCATTGGAGCACTGCTTTACTCTTTTTAAAAACAAGTTTTTGTTGATGCCTTCTGCTTCTTATATTATTATAGTTATCCCAAATATCCTTCCTACTTTCCCTCCGAGAAAATCATCCTATATGATACTATTTTTTGAAAAGGAAAAAAATCAAAAACTAATTAATTTGCTGAAAAAATCCAAACACACATGCAATGTATAACACCTGTGAACCTCCCAGCCCCACAAATGAGTGCACTGGAAGTGTCTTCAAATCATCTCTCTGTTCCAGTCTTGGCTAACTGTTACATTCACTTTTCATCTTTTTCATTTAAATTTTATTAACTATGTATAATTTTCCTTTGCTCTGCTTAATTCATTCTGTATATAGCTCATATAGATCTTTTCATGCTTCTCTGTATTCACACACACATCTTTTCTTACAACACAGTAATATTCCATTACACTGATGTATCAAAATATGTTTAACCACTCCCCAATTGATGGACATTCACTTTGTTTCCAAATCTTTGCTTTTGCAAAAAGTGTAATTACAAACATTTTGATGTATATGGGGCCTTTCTTCTTATTGATGACTTCCTAGGGGTATGAGCCCAGTAATGGAGACTCAGATTCAAAAAGTTTGGACACTTTAATTCTAAATTGTTTTATAAAATGGCTGAAGCACCTCAGAATTCCACTAACAGTGAATTATTGTGACTGTCATTCCACAACCCTTCAATACTGACTGGTGCCATTTTTGCCTATTTTCAGAATATGAAGTAAAACTTCAGGGTGGTTTTGATTTATATTTGTTTTTATGAGTCATCTGCAGCACTCTTCCTTGTGATTGTGAATATTTTGAGATTTTTCTTTTTAAGAAGTTTGCATATCTCCTTTGGGAATGGCTATTATTAGTCACATACAAATTAAGTATTTATATGGCATAGATGCTAAATGCTTATCAGGGAAATTTGAAAACAAATGTTCCCCCCATTCAACCACTTCCCTTCTTATGCTAGGTGCATTAATTTTGTCTATACAGAAGCTTTTTAGTATTATGAAATCAAAATATTTATGTTTATTTTTTAATTGTCTTTAGTTCTTGTTTGGGTAAGAATACCGATGACAGGTATATGTCCTGTTTCTCTTCTAATTTTTTTATACTGTGATCTTTAGTAGTAAGATCACATATTCACTTAGAATTATTGTGAAATATGGTGTAAGGAAGGAGTTTTTTCCCCTAGGCAATTTGTTTTCCACTTTATCAAGCCATGAATTATTCAGTTCCCCTGTTTCTGTTTGTCCTTTCTCTAATTTGTTCCATTAATCTATTTTTTTTAACCAATACCACATGATTCTGACAACTGTTGATTTATAATATAATTTGTGGTCTGGAAGTACTATTCCCTCTCCATCCTTATTTCTTTTAATTATTTTTCTTGATATTCTAATCTTTTGTCTTTTTCCAAATTATTTTTAGTATCTTATCAAATCCTACAAACCTCCCCTTAGTAACAGGTATAGCATTAAAAGTGAAGATAAGTATTGCTATTTTTATATTAGCATGGCCTAACCATGAGCACCAAATTTCCTCCTGTTTTAAATTGTTCTTTATTTCTTTAAAAAGCACTTGTAGTTGAATTTACACGTCTTTTATATACTTTGATAGGTCAATCTCCAATATTTATGCACTAATTATTTGTAATAAGATTTATCTTTTTTCCCCCCTTATATTTAAGGGTCTGCAATAGTAAGATCACCAAGTAAAAAAGTACATATAAAGAGAGAAGAGTGCCCAGCACAGAGCACTTGTGAGCTAAATCTCAAAGAAGTTCAAATATAGAAACAGAAAAGCATTAGTCAGTTAGGAGAAGAGACAGAAGAAAGCAATATAATGAAAATCTAAAGAGACAGTATCAAGGAAAAGAGAATTCACAGGGTCAAAAGAGACCAGATATATTAAAATAAATAAACAAATAAAATCCATTTAAAAGTGTCACAGTAACTTGATTCGGGATGAAATTAAATACAACCTCATACACAAAATAAATTTGAGTCTAAAACTTTAAATCTTTTCTGTATTTATGTAATTAATTCAATTTCATGTTTTAATCATTTTTATTCTCAACAGTGAAGTAGTAATTAGAAAGGTTCAAGTAGGATTCTTTAAATGCTTTGTATTATTAAAGTCATAGGAGTTATTTTAATGTATTCCTTTGTGCCTCAGTTTCCTTATCTATAATATGAAGAACTTGAACCAGATTATATTTAAGATCTCTTATAGTTCTAAAATGCTATGATTGTAAAGCATTCAACACACTATGTATTAACAGCAACATTATTGTTTGAAGAAACCACTTAAATTAATAAACAGGTGTGCTCTCCTGATAGTATTTCTTTGTAGTACCAGCAAAGATATTTGTACCTACTTCTGACAAAGCTGGTTAAAGAGGACTTTAGGAGAAAGTGGGCCTTTCCCAGGCTCCTTCATGCTGTGAAGGAATAGGAACATAGCTGAAGTCAGAGTTCCAGGACTTGACAGGTTTACCACTAATGGATCCTGTAGTAAGAAAATCCAAAAATGAACATAATAAAAAAAAAAGTTACACTTGTTTGTTTGGCTTAATTTAAATTACTACAATTAAAGTTGGGCTGAGACTTTTGGAACACTATTGATTAATGATTTTCTCAACTAGGTGACTCAATGGGGAGTGATCAGCCTAGACTCAGGAACTGATCTTCCAGAGTTCAAATCCAACTTCAGACAGTTACTAGCTGTGTGATACTGGGCAAATCAGTTAAACTCTGCTTGCCTCAGGCCCTCATCTGTAAAATTATTTGGAGAAGGAAATATCAAATCACTTCAATATCTTTTCCAAGAAAACCTCAAGAAGGGGCAGCTAGGTGGTGCAGCGGATAAGAGCACCAGCCCTGAATTCAGGAGGACCTGAGTTTAAATCTGGCCTCAGATACCGAACACTTCCTGGCTGTGTGACCCTGGGCAAGTTACTTAGCCCCAATTGCCTCAGCAAAAAAAAAACAAAAAAAAACACCTCAAGTTGAGTCACGTAAAGTTGGATATGACAATCTTTTCAGTTAACTGTTATTAGTATAGGCTAAACTTGTTCAAAAGTCAAGATAATCATCTGAAGTACTGAGGGCAAGGCATCAAGAGGGGAGAGAAAGCATGAAAAAATTCAGTGCAGTTTTTAAATGACTTTTAAAATGTAACCATATGTTTTAGGGAATTATGATTATTAACAGCATTATCCATATATGTAAGAGTCAGAAAATCCACTGCCAGGCTAATATTAGAAAAGGCAAGTTGTACTTCTTCAAAATTTTTATATGTGGAAAAAGGCTTTCCACCTGAATCATAACAATATAAATTGAGAGCTACTTATAAGATCCTAGAAAACAAATTATAATACATAAGTCATTCCTCTATATGCATAAAAACTTCACAAGTTCATGGGAGAAAAATCCTTAACTTATAAATTTGAAAGTAAAAGTAAATATGTAGCTTTTAATAAGTTATTTAAAGGGGGAGGGGGGCAATGCAAGGAGGGGAGAGAGACCATATTTCCAAGGAAGTAAAATACTGGAAAATAACTTCATTTCAAAGAACAGTGATAAGTTGGGTTTTTTTTTGTTGGGTTTTTTTTGGTTGCTGTGTAATTGTTTCAGTGGTTTCTGATTCTTTATGACCCCATCTGGGGTTTTCTTAGCAAAGATATTGGAGGGGTTTGTCATTTCCTTCTCTAACTCATTTTACAGATGAGGAAACTGAGGCAAACAAGGTTAAGTGATTTGTTCAGGGTCATACAGCTAGTAATTTGCTCCAAATCTCCCACAGCTCAAATAAACAGTAAGGCCACTGCTGAATTTTTACTGTAGGACTTTTGAAATTACTTTTACTTATAAAGAAAAAGTAAATTTTCAATTATTTATTAGTGCGCTAAGTGACTTTAACTTGAAATATTATGCTATTATTTGGTCTCCGAAAAGCCCAGAAAAAGAAAAATCTATTAGCCTAATATTAACAAGTACTATACTTAGAGATGAAGGGAACAAGGAGAGGGGTAGAAATCTACAAAAAAAAAACACCAAACAAACAAACAAAAAAAAAACAAACCAACAGATTTTCTTCTTAAAACTAAGAAGTACTTTAGAAAGCATATCACCTAAGGTCAAGATGAAACTGTATACATTATGTTAAAAAGAGATGCACTGCCTTTCCAAGATGATGATATAATCAAGAACAATATTCACTTTTAAGCTGTGTAATGTTGTTTAAAAAAATTAGTCATACTACTTTCATCTATATACATACATACCACATGTGTGGTATCCATCCATAAGATGTTTTTTTCTAATTTCATAATATGTTGGAGTTTCAACATCCCAAACTGGACATGCTTTTATAGAAATAGGGTATTTTCTGTGTTTTACAAAAATCTTTTTTTTTTAAATTAACAACAAAAAATATGTTCTAAGCTCAAACTGTTTGTTTTTTTAATTTAAAATAATTTCTTGTCATTGTCTATCCCAGGTAAGGAATTTTGTACAATTATGATTTATATAGATATATTTACTTACCAACTGAGGGTCTGAAGTATGAAAAATTTTTAACTTTGTCCCCTTTTCCTTGACCTCATACATCAGTTCATTGAGCATGTGAGTCTGTGCCAAGTTCTAAAAGAAAACAAAATTAAATCCTTACCCCTTGAGAAACATATCACTAACTTATATAATATATGATTTCTTCACTTTTAATTTTGACTGAGAATTACTGTCTGACTCACTGGTTGAACAAAAAGAAAAAGCAAACAAACTTCCTTTGAAGTTGATTTTGCCCACAATATTTTTCCAAATTTAAATAATCAGTACATCTAAAAAATCCATGTGAAAAAAAATTTCAAGGATTCTATTACATCTTTATGTCAGTGACAATTGTCACATAATATTCTTCATGTTAAATGCTTTTACTCAGTTATGTCTGAGTAAAGAACATTGCAGTAACATGTCATTATCACATTAACAATAAAATTCATTTACTAAAGAAATGATCTGTTAATTTGGAACTAAAAGCAAAGTTGGCATGTTTCAGAATATGAAAATGGCAATAGTTATAGCTACTCATGTATGAAAAGTTTGTATTTGTTAACATAAATTCATTAGGAATATTCACTTTATTCTGGAAAGTTGGACTCAGTTGCTTTTTCTTTCACATTTCACGAAAAGACCATTTTCCAAAGACAAGAAAATGTTAAAATAATTCTAAAGTATTTAAAATCAAATCTAAAAATTATAATTTATAATGTTTATATCTTACCTGCATGACAGCATTAAAAAAGCAAGTGTTTCCCAAGTTATTAATTCCTTTTACAGAAGCTGGTAAACTGCTGATTTGGCATTTTCCTTTCCATATTTCACCTGCTTCACATTTTTCTTCACAAAGCCTTATTACTTTGGAAAATGAACCTACAAGAATAAATAAAATCCACAAATTATTTAAGATGCAGGTAATAAAATTAGAAAACATATTAAGTTGAACATGGAGTTCATAAGCTTTTTTGGGGCATGGTGATAAATCTATGAAAAAATAACTTACATCAAGGAAACTATTAAACTACTTAAGACAGAATATAGCCAACGGTAAAATTATGTGGTACCTTAGCACAGTACCTGGCACATAGTAGGCATTTAAATGTTTATTAACTTGATATTTTGATTCACTGATTGCTATACTTCTTTCCTTTCTGTCCTTTTATAATACCTAAAATTAAACTTATTATTTTTCTTAAAAGTTTTTATATGAGTACGTTATTCCCTCAACATCTCCCTAAAAATTTTTAAAAAGGAAAAAGTACCTTCCCCAGGCCACCCCACCCCCAGTTAATACACATAATCCAAAAAAAAAAAATAATCCCCACATTGGCCATGTCAAAAAAAGCATGTCATTCTGCACAAAGTTTATCAGTTGTCTGCTAAGAAGTGAGTGATGTGTTTCATCTTCACTACCCTGAATTCTGTTGTATATTCATGTAAAGATCAGAGTTCTAGAGTCTTTACAATGTCAACATTTAAGTTATCTTTCCACTTCTGCTCACTTATGCATTAGTTCATAAAGATCTGCCCAGTTACCTCTGGAGTCCATTCTTATACTTTCTTACGGCACAATAATATGTAATCACATTCATATACCATAATAATCTAGTCATTGCCCAAAAGGGGAATGTCAATTTTGTTGTAAGACAATTTGTGATTTCAAATTGGCCAAGACCAGTAACATAAGAAAAGAGCAATTGTCTAAAAAATTATAAACTGAAAAATTTAAAGGACAACTTTCTTGCAATTTGAGGCATTTGCCATGAGCTCCTTCTTCTTCGTCTTATATCACTCATTTGCTTTCTGCCACCATTTCCTTTTTACTTTCTCTTCTCTCACTCTTTAAGCCCTTATGATCTGGCTTTCCAAACTTATCACTTCATCAAAACTGCTCTCCAAACTTACCAATAATTTCTTAGTTGCCAAATTCAGTGGCCTTTTCTCAATCCTCATTCTCCTTGATCTCTCTGCAGTCTTTGCCAATTGTTGATCATTCTTTTCTCAGTTCTCTCTTCTCTCTAGTTTACTGAGACACCACTCTTACTGGTATTTCTACATATTTAACCAGTCCTTTTTCATATCCTTTGCTGTATCTTCCTCTAGCTCATTATCTCTAAACATAGGTATCCCACAGGGTTCTGTTCTGGGCCCTATTGTCTTCTCCCTCAATACTATTTTACCTGTTATCTCATTAGTTCCCATAGATTTAACTGTCTCTATTCTGATAAATCTCAAATGTATCTATTTTGCCTTAATTTTTCTGCTGATCACCCATCTCACATTTTCAATTGCCTTTAGGCACTCAAAATGAATGCCTATTAAATGTCTAGAAATCAACATAGAGAAAATGGAACACATTATCTTTTCTCCTAAACTGTCTTCTATCTTCTCTATTACTCTCTAAGGCAACACCATCCTTACAATCCCTCAAGCTAGCAACCCAGAAATCACTTTTGGCTCCTCACTCTCTCTCATCCTCCACATCCAAACTGCTGCCAACGTGTTGATTTTACTTTTGCAACATCTTTACCTTCTATTTGGATATGAAAGTGAATTTCCTAAAGCACAGATCCTATCATGTCATCCTCCTTCCCCCTCCAAGCATTTTCTCTGACGATCATCTAGGCCTGGAATGTTCTTCCTCCCCATCTCTGCTTACTAGCTTCCCAGATTTCTTTAAATTTCAACTAAAATTCCATCTTTTAAAGGAAGCTTTTCCTTAACTCTTCTCTCCATTGCTCTCTCTCTTAATTATTTCCTATTTATCCTTCATATAGCTTGTTTTTATAAATTGCTTTGTATATGTTGTCTCCCCATTTAAATTGTGAGTACTTGGACAGCAGGGATTGTCATTTTTCTTGTTTTATATTCACATAACAGCACAGTGCCTGGCATATAGCAGACTCTTTCTTGTCTAATTTGTTCAACCAATCTCTTTTTCTGTTTTTAAATAGTACCAAATAGTGATATTACTGTTTTATAAATGTTTTAGATCCAGAAGTGTTAGAGGACACCAGTGGCCATCTAGTCTAAACCCTTAGTCTTATACAAAGTTAGATCCCACAAACCCCAATACTCTTTGCACAGAAGGAAAAAAAAAAGTCTGCTTTGGTAGATGGCTTGCATTTGTTGTTAGTATCTGTCCAGTAAGTTTTTCATGATTTAATTATTATGAAATCATGTTTAATTTTATATAACTGCTAGTAAAGTATGCCTTCCTATCTCTCATTTTTAAATATCTCAGCATTTTTAATACCTATTGAATGAAATGTTGCAGAATATTTCCAAGAAATTGAAATAAAATGTACCAGTAAGTTGTCTTTATTACTTGACTCTTAAAAAAATTTTTTCTGACACATGTGGAAATAATTAAAAGCACAAAACACCTGAATAGCATATCTTCCAAATAAAGATCAAATATAAATAAATCTACACATAAATAATAAATATAAATTCTTCATAAAGTTATTTAGTTATATCCTTTACCTGGTATTTTTACACTGTGCTATCAAAACCTAACAGTTTAAATATCACCAAATTCATAATTTTAAATTGATAGTCATAAAGTAGCTGAGTGGTAATGCAGATGTTATTATTTTAGAAACTTTTCTAGAAGAAAGTTATGTCAACTTTCCATGTCATTCATGCAAAGAAATCTTTAAAATTAAAATGTGCAAATAATTGTGGATTAGTGTACTATAGTTGTGTACATATGAGTGTTCAAAAACATCTGGCATAGCATCTTAAAGTAAACAATGTTCACCAGACCATCTGGACAAAACTGCAGGCAAAAAAAAAAAAAAAAAGCATAAACATATGGAAAAGCAGATTTTTCCTTTCCCTTTAGCAGTATGGGATGACAAATGTCAAATCTAGATAATTGCACGCTTCACTGTTCAATGCTTTTCAGCACCACCTGGCTCTCCATGCACAGCCACCAAATATGGACAGCACTGCCACAGTGGACCTTATCTTCAGGGCAAACTCAATAAAAGCATTTTATTTTATGATTAAGTAACAAGTTCACACAAGTAGCAAGAATCTATTTGCTGAATTTCATATTTAAATTAATATATAAGTTTAATTAAGCTGTAAGACTTCAAGTTTTATTTTTTAAATGAGATCACATATTGCAAACTGCAAAGCTTTTTGTGTGAATGAAATATTAAGTGCTGTATTTTAAAAAAGAATTCTTAGTAGTTTCATATTTTGAAAATAAAACTGCTAGAGTATCTACAAAAATGACTTCACTCAAGACTAGAAGAATTCATCATGTTTTTCAAACAAATTATATTACACAGTATACTTTACATTCTAAAGGCTTATGTTTTACCATTACAGCAACAGCAACTAACATAATAGCACAGAACTATAAGCCTTCAAATTGATAATGTCAAGCACCTTAAAGTCAATGTGGAAATCAACCATGCTGTTTGAACATTTAAAGAGTTAGAGACTAGTCTGTGGATCACTTTATTCAAACTTAAGATACATATCAATTTTTATGGTCTTGGCATAAAAATTAATGGTTTATCAGAAAATAATTGAAGCAGGTCTTTAATAAAAACACAATAATTCATAGTCATTATCATTTACAATAAAAAATAACTACCTATCATTCTCATTAAAGCAGACCACAATTTTTTATCACAAAAACCTAATGTCTTAACTATTTCTTTAAAGAGAAAATTATTTAATTTTTCAATTTAAATAAGCACAGAAACAAATCTTTCTATTTCTGGCATTTTTCAAGTTATCCCCAATATAATTTACAAGAAAAGACTGACCTATCAATAAGAGACTTGCTTAATTATACTCAATTTCTATCTTTTATTTTTTTTAGCATCTTTCCTGTTTTGAGCCTGAAATATAAAAGTTCAAAATAAATGTCCATATTCTTATAGATATACAAATATAGTTAACTATCTCTATAAAGACATACATATCATACACAAATAAAATCAGAAATATCAAACTGTTTGAAGTACCTGAAAAACAACTGGAATTATTTTCTGAACTATTGTGTCTCTGGCTTAGTTTAGCTAGGGCAATTCACAAAGCAATGCACCACACTTTACATGCCATCATATTCAATTAACCAGAGCCCTGCATCACTTTAAAGGTGGGGCAAATCTCCTTTATCCACATATGATTATATTTAATTGCTCAGATAATAAGTAAACAGTAAGAGACAAGATAGTTCAGGGGAAGAAGATTTATAGTGAGAAGGCAAAGTTTTGAATATTGCCTCTTCTAATTCTTCCATCAGTAACCCTGTACAAGTCTAACTTCTATGGACCTCAATTTTTTCCTCTTCAGAGGAGGAGGTTGGTTTAGATGACTTTATATGTCTCTTTCAGCTCTAAATTTATGATCTCATTTTGCACAAAATAGCCTCACCTACTCTCTTATTTCTAAACACAAGGCATGTCAAATTCATTTTATTTAAACAAAAATTGTCAACAATGAAGTACTCCTTTAGTATACTGTTGTAGTAAATAAATGAAGCTCATCTCTAAATAAGATTTAACTTCAAGATTGCAGACTTTAGATCATCTTCCACAGCCCTTATATAGTATATTAAACACAGGAAGTGTTCACAGGAAAAAAAAAAAAAAGAAAGAAAGAAAAAAAGAAAGAAAGATAAGGCTGGGTATAACAAATTCTAGGATCAGATGTGAAATTCACACAGCTGCAAGCATTCTTTTGGGAACCCAGCATTGGGGCTCATCTCAATTGCTTAATGCAATTACCTAAATCAGTCATGTAGTATTAATGTAATTTGTACATATTTTCAGCTTAAGAGAAGTTGAGTCTTTATAACAAACTAAGAAGCAGTGATCTTGTTGCCACTCTATTTTACCATACTAGTACCAAATAACAAAAATTTTATTTTTGCTTTTTCTAAAAATCCATTATTTTTATCAACCATCATGCTATAAACTTTAAAATGCATTTATGAAAGACTATCATTAATACTGGGGGACACACACAAAAGACATTTTTTCATCAAGAAAACTGACTAGAATAACATATATTTCAGTAAGGTTAATGATATGGCAACAAAAAACAAAAACTACCACAAAACTTTTTTCATCAAGAAAACTGACTAGTAATAACATATATTTCAGTAAGGTTAATGATATGGCAACAAAAAACAAAAACTACCATGAAACCAAAACACTTAAGGGTTTAATTTTTTTAAATGATTTTTTTTAAGTATCACTAGAAATTACTGAGAAAATTTAAGTATGAATAATTCAAATTGTCATTGTGTTCTTCTCTTAAGAAATATATATATTTTAAATAGTATTTTATTTTCCCAAATACATACAAAGCTAGTTTTCAACATTCACCTTTGCAAAACCTTGTATTTCAAATTTTTCTCTCTTTCTCCCTTCTCTTCTCCACAGACAACAAGCAATCTGATATAGGTTAAACATATGCAATTCTTCTAAATATATTTCCATACTCATCACGCTAAGCAAGAAAAATCAGATCAAAAGGGGGAAAGAAAAGCAAAAAAAAAAAAACAAACAAAAAAAAAAAACAAACACCCATAATAACAAAAAGGTGAGATCCACATTCAGTTTCCACAGTCGTCTCTGTGGATGTGGTTAGCACTTTCCATCACAATTCTCTTGGAATTGCCTTGAATTACCTGTTAGAAAAAAACAAGTGCATCACATAATCTTATTGTTTCTGTGTACGATATTTTCTTGGTTCTGCTCATTTCACTTAGCATCAGACAAACAATAAACTTATAAACAGAAATTTAACAATATTCCAATTTAGAAAAAAAACTAGCAAAAATAATCTAACAAAATTATCATTTTAGTTTTTGTGCATCATCTATTTTATTTTATTTATTTATTTATTTATTCATTTATTTGCTAAGGCAATTGGGGTTAAGTGACTTGCCCAGGGTGACACAGCTAGGGAATGTTAATGTTAAGTGTCTGAGACCAGATTTGAACTCAGGTCCTCCTGACTTCAGGGCTGGTGCTCTATCCACTGCGCCACCTAGCTGCCCGTATCATCTATTTTAAATTCAGATTTAATTAGTATTAAAGAAAAAAGCAGCATAACAGTAGTAGAGCTGACCTCAGGGTTAGAAAATGGTTCAACAAGGAGATGATTCAAAACAGTTCCAATTGTTCAGTGATGAAGAGCCATCTACACCCAGAGAGAGGACTGTGGTTCACAACATAGCATTTTCACTTTTTGTTGTTGTTTGCTTGCATTTTATTTTGCTTCTCTCTCTCTCTCTCTCTCTCTCTCTCTCTCTCTCTCTCTCTCTCTTTCTCTCTCAACTGGTTTGATTTGATTTTTCTTGTGTGACATAATGGTTGTATGGATGGCTATGCATGTACTGGATTTAACATGTATTTTTAGCATATATTGGACCACTTGCCATCTAGGGAAGGGCATGGAGGGGGAGGAAGTTGGAACAAGGGATTTTGCAAGGGTTAATGTTGAAGAATTGTCCACACATATGTTTTGAAAAGTGAAAAGCTTTAATAAAGAAAAAGAAAAGAAAATGGTTCAAGTCCTGCTTCTAATAGATATTGATTTATACTAGTGGAAGGGATTTCCTCAACCAATAAAATGACTGGTTCCAGTCCAAAGGAAAAAAACAAGAACATTCTTTTAAACAAAACTACTAAGTAGCACTCTACTGGAGCTCTTGCTGGTAGAAATTTGCAATCAGAGAAGTTCCTTTTCCCATTGCTGAGAAGAGTGTGATGTTTGGTGATAAGAGTGGATATATGATTAAAATAAAACACTAGATCAGGAGTCAGAAAACCTTGGCATTTCTACTCAGAACTTTATAGCACTATACTGCTATTTCAAAGAGTCATATTTTTTGGCACCATGTTTCTGGAAATCCATAAAGAAATCACTGTGGCATGGAAGTGGCCTTGGTTTCTCAAAGGCCATTCTTGTGAAATATAAGATTTGTCAAGTCCTATAGTAAGCAAGATTTTGAGTACAAGTCAGATACAGATTGTCATTTGAAAACTAATCTAATTATTTTTGGTGATGGTTTCCACCAAAATAGCCACAAGAGCTCCCAGAAGCCATTTACTACACAAAGCTATGAAAGGGCTACATGCTCCCTGCAAAGATTATCTGTCTTCAGTAAGAATACTCGAATTTTAAAGAAAGTAATTAAAGAATACCTACTGCATGCTCAGTATGCTTCTCCCTCTTGAGGACCTCACAATCACAACATAAAGGATATGATACAAACATGAAGTAGTTAAAAAATTATGCAAGGGGGGCAGCTATGTGGCGCAGTGGATAGAGCACCAGCCCTGAAGTCAGGAAGACCTGAGTTCAAATCTGGTCTCAGACACATAACATTCCCTAGCTGTGTGACCCTGGGCAAGTCACTTAACCTCAATTGCCTCAGCAAAAA
>JAJPUD010000026.1:958554-1061427 GCA_023553655.1 Myrmecobius fasciatus
AAAAAAAAAAAAAAAAAAAAAAAAAAAAAAAAAAAAGCAAGGTAAAGTGTTATTAAATGTCAATATGAGAAATATTGCATTGTCACTAAAGTTCTGAAAGGAAGAAGTGAGAGCATAATTCTTGCTGCTACCCTGAGAAATTTGCTGTAATGCATAAAGAAACTAAATTTTCACTGATAGAATTTGCAAAGACAAGAGAAGAAGAGGATATGCCAGACAGAGGGAAAATAATTACAAAAGTAGAGCAGTAGCAATTAGTCCATTAGTAACGATATTCATTCTGGCTATAATGTAGGGAATCAATTACTTTCTTAAATTCTCATATTATTTCAAACTGCAAGCTTCACAAAGTCATAGACTAATAATTCAGGTTCTTTTCATCTTTTTAGTATGTTACTTAAATAGATATGTAATTTGGGGAAATATTTGTCCAAATCTCAACCCATTCATGCCAAGTTTTTCTATAAATGTTCTACGAAAGTGGAGTTGGGAAGGGGCCAACAAATATGCACAGAACATTATGTAGGTACGGCACAGTACAATGGCTGTCTATCCCTCATTCCCACTATATTGCCAGACCCCCCTTTCACTTTATATACATAATTCTTCATTCAAAATACATTATGGCCTAGTTTACTTTATAATTTCCCCATTACTTTTTCAATTCAAAATTTAGTAGTAGTGTTTCCATCATAGTGTCCATAAAATTCTCAAGATGAGGAAGGTTCCTTACAAAGAAGCTGAAGGAAAAATGTGTTCCATTTCTCTACGGATTCAAATGAAAACTAGCAATGACATCAGGCAAAACTCAAAGAATTGACACTGGAGAAAGTAGAAGCCCAGCTTATAAGCTTATATTTATCTTCTATCAAGCACAAATACCTTAACATGCCCACCCCAAATAAGTAATTGCCATTATCTTATTTTTTTGGAAGCTATTTATTAAGATGTTACTGAAAAGAATGATCTTATCGTTTTGTTTCCATGCACTGACATGCACTTGATATTTCAAATAAGAAAGATTGTGGTATTCCATGATTCACAACCATATAGCATTAACAGAAGACTACCAGTATTAAATACATTGGATTTTGTTTCAAGAAATATTGTAGGGGGCAGCTAGGTGGTGCAGTGGATAGAGCACCAGCTCATAAGTCAGGACGACCTTAGTTCAAATCTGATCTCAGACACTTAACACCTCCTAGCTGTGTGACCCGGGGCAAGTCACTTAACCCCAAATGCCTCAGCAAATATATATATATATATACACATACACACACACACACACACACACACACTGCAAGTAGTAGATTCTCCTATTAAGAAGCAAAGACTAGGGCCACATATATAATTAGAGTTCTGAAATGATCCAACCATTATGGAGAGCAATTTGGAACTACGCCCAAAGGGCTACCAAACTCTGCATATGGAAGGAAAAGGCTCCCCACGTGCAAAAATGTTTGTAGTAGCTCTTTTTATGATAACAAGGAACTGAAAAATGAGTAGATGCCCACCAACTGGGAAATGGCTGAATAAGTTGTGGTATATGAAAATAATGGAAAATTATTTTTCTATAAAAAATGATGAACAAGCTGATTTTAGAAAAGCTGGAAAGATTTACATGAACTGATGCCGAGTGAAACAAGCAGAACTAGGAATACATTGTACACAATAAAGCAAGGATGTGTGATGATCAACTATGAGATTTGGTTCTTCTCAATGGTTCAGTGATCAAATTGAGCAAGACCAATAGACTTTGGATAGAAAATGCCATCTGCATCACAAAAAGAACTACGGAGACTGAATGTAAATCAATATATGCTATGTTCACTTCCTTTTTTCTAAGTTTTTTTTTTTTTTTTCTCTCCCATGGTTTTTCCCTTTTGTTCAGATTTTTCTCTCCCAACATGATTCATAAAGCAATTCGCACAGAAAATAAATAATTAAAAAACAAAAACGCAACTTTGTATGTTAAAAAAAAACAAAAAACAAAAAACTTTGTTACTTAGTAATTCAAAGACAGTGATGGCAATCCTACCCTTTGTGACTTTCCAAAAGGGTTAAACAGAACTGACTTGGTATATATGATTCATATATATGAGATATATATACATATACAAATATGTATTTTAGAGATAAGATCTAGAAATTAGAACAGAATTTCTAGCAAAATTAAAAAAATTTCTATTAATAAAATTGTCTCAAGATTAAAAAAAAGTAAACAGCAGCAAAAGCTAAATGACCTTTTATCAGATATAGTGTAAGTGAATTCTTATTTGGGTATCGGTTAGAATAGATGGCTTGAGAGTCTTCTGATTCTTATATTACATGATACTTCCTCTGATTCAATTAGAGTATAGATCAATATCCCTCTGAAATGTCTATCCAAGACATATATACTGATGGGCAAGTTCTATGGATTGTGTACAGTCAAATGCATGTCACATTCAAAACCAGTGATCTCTCAAGTAGTAAATGCACATCCTCTAGGATATATCAGATGATCCACTGAGATAAGGAAAGAACATATTAGATCTATTTATAATCTCTGGAAAAAAGAAAGAAACTAAACTTTACTAATGATTAATTGTGACTGCCCTCACTCAAAGTCTCCTTGGGGAAGACTAGGAATTCCACATCTCAGAGGGGTTGAGAACTCATTGATTTGTAAAATATATTGGGATACATTTTGATTTACACGTGCCCAATTAAGTGAATTTGTAGATGTTATCTAAAAGTAATTAAATTTTCCAAAATTAATGAGTAGTTTAGGAAAATCACTGAAAAGAAGCTGTGAATTATAGGTGATACTAACAATAATCATAATAAATGAAATTATAAGTGAACAATAAGCTAATGGCAACACTGACACTTCTCGCTCCTAGTATGAACTCTTTATCAATTATATTACAAAGAAAAAATTATGACCCATTAAATTCCAATAAATTGACCAAAAAAAAAAAAAACCACCTGAGCAACAAATAATAATTCAAAGAAAATATATAACAATCAAAATTATGTAAAATATAAGTATGCTCCAATTAAGAGATATGAGAAGCATCCCTTTACAGAGCTGGGTCCATAAATATGCAATACTGAACATATTTTAAGACTTTTTTTGACTGAATTAATTAGTTTTACTGATTTTTCTTCTATTATTTAAAAATATTATTTATCATAACAGAAGGCTTTCTGGTAGCACACATAATTTAGCAGCCACCAGGAAAAAGGAGTAAAAAACTTGGACTATAATATTCCATAAGGCAAAAAATATAGCCTTATAGGAAAGAACAACTTACCCAACAAAACTAAGTATAATGTTATAGGAGGGAAAATGGACCTTTAAAAGATTAAGCATTCTTGATGAAAAGACCTGAGCTGCATAGAAACTCTGTCTCTACTGGAGTAGACAAAAACATAAAATAATAACACCAATGAAAAATGACAAAGAAACACTGAAGTTGCAATTTTAACATAATGCTTGTGTCTGAACCTTATCAAAAGCACGAAGTGTCAGAGAGAGAGTCTAAGTAGGCAAGGCTGGGAATAGTTCTTATTATGTATTGATGATCTTAAGAGAATAGAAGAGAATAAAAGATGAATACACTAGAATGGGGGAGGAGAAGAAAAGAATGTTAGAGACATTTATCTCACATAATCAAGGTGAGCAAGTAAACATCTACAAATGAGGAAGGGGTAACAGTTGCAGACACTTCAACCTCACTCTTATTTGAACTAGTCAAAGGAAGGACATGCACACATAAAGAAATATATTTCATTCCATGGAAAAATAAGAGGGAAAGAAAGCTAAAGAACTAATTAGAAAGAAAGTAGATTCAAAGGAGGGATTAGTCTTAAGTAAAATAAACTAAAAATTTACAAAAGTATTTATAAGTCTTTTTGAGGATACAAAAAAAAAAAAGAAAAAGAAATTTGAAGGAGTACCAATAAATTATGGGATAGTTTGGCACATACGCTTATGATAAAATACTATTGTGCTGAGGGTCTCAAAGAAACCTGTGTTTTTAAAAAGGCAACAAAAACAATAACAAGCTATTTTTAAAAATCAGTTCCTAGTCAGGTAGAGGAAATTTGGCCATTATTTTATAATATCATTATAGAGGCTCTATTATCACATAGACAAAAGTAAATTGATATTACATCATATTTGAACTTCATATTCTTTGAAATTTCCACAAGTACTGCTTATAGTAACTTTTCTTTCAGTGCTCTAGGCCCCAGATTCTTAGAACTGTGGTTTGCAACCCCATATGGGACCTTATAATTGAATATAGCTTTCTCTCTCTCTCTCTCTCTCTCTCTCTCTGATCACATAAAAACTTCTTAGGTGAAAAGTTCTCACAAGTGGGAAATGTTTCAGAAGCTCTGTTCTAGGCAATTCTCTAAGTCCATAACTTGCTGATGAAGTGGAGACATGCATTAGTAAGGAGAGTTTCTGCAATCAAAGATTCCCTTCCATAAGGTATTCTCTAAGTATAAATCTATTAGTTAATATATCATGCTTTATATATGCTCTATGATGCTTTCATCAATGCAATTCAGGTCCTATCTCTAGCCTTACATATATAGAAAAATGACACTACACTTTAGGAATCAGTGACTTTATGCCCAGAGGCATACACCTATTATTTTTATGGCATCATTAATAAATATTAACCAAACTCTATTGTACTATTTTGAAGTTCTACTCTTATTATTCAGCCAACTGCATAATCAAGCTATCATACTCTCAAAATAAGCGTCACCTCCAGTATGGACTTCCCTTGTATACATTTGACTTAAAAACGTTATTCGCTAAATCTTACAGTGAAACTTCAAGAAATTACATTTAGGATGAAGTATCAAACTACAGAGGGCAACTTGGACTAAATTAAAATGTAATTGGGAAATAGATAATGTAAATTTGTGGCTCTTTGCCAGTGTTTCTACTCCAGATTCAGTTCTCTGTTAGGTACTCATCTTGAGCTTTTACAATCTAAATTTTAGTCATCTCTACTCCTGTGGAACTTTCTGTATAACAGAATGTTATACTTTTGTCAAACTTTTATTTTGTAAATTTCTTGGTGGAGAAACAACTCTTAATCAATACTTATGAATGAAAATGAACAATATTATATTATGTGGCATATGCCTGTATTCAATCCTTTTATTATTATTGTTCATATAATTGTATCTAAGGTGTTGCTTACATGTATGAATTATCAAATATATGTTACTGCACCACAAGTCCCTGTAATAATCCATAACTTACTTGCTTCGGTTTTAGAAACATGCTTCTGTAGAAAATCAACTATCTGAGCCAAAACCTTTTTATTACGATGTGTTGATAATTCTTCATCACATTCATAACACCTAAAAAATAGAAAATTTAAGTTTTCTGATTTGTGCAATTTGAAGAGAAAATAGATAAAAAATGAAATTAACTCTTTAAAATGAAAATTCATTTTAAAGTCCTCCCAAGTGAATTAGTGAACTTACTGTGTTTTCAATCCTAACCTGGTAGTGGCTTGGGAGAAAAAGCACTAAATTTAAAGTAAGAAGGCCTGGGAGCTGATCATGGGTTGACCAATTCTAGCTATCTTGTCTATGGGCAAATCACTTAATCTCAATAGGTTCACTTTCTTTATTTGTAAAATGGAAATATCTTACAGAGGTTGTTTAGAAGATCAAAAAAGAAAACAGATGCAAAGTTCTTTGCAATCCAGAAATGTCAAAATAATAATAATAATTATTATTATTTTTTTATTATCCTGACCTAACTTCAGTATTCAAAGCAAAAACACTTACTGAGACGATATGGAATAGTAGAAAGATTAGTGGACTTGAAGTCAGAACATATAACAGGTCCTGGCTCCAGTACTTACTATATGTATGACCTCAACCTTTTTTGGCCTCAGCTTTTTCACCTTTAAAATGGGACAGCAGAAAGTGGACTAGATGACCTCTAAAGTTCCTTGTGATTCTAAATCCTATGGTTCTATAATACCAATGCAAGTTCGTTCTATAAACTAATAGATGGCTCATTACTTTCCTTCAAGCTTGATAAAAATACTCAATAAGCTTTACTTACCATATAATCCATGTACTAAGATTGATGATAATACAATGGGGCTCAGTGTGAGAAGTCTGGAAGTGTTTCAAAGAATGCTGATCTTCTGAATTTTGACTACATCCCTAAAGATAAAAGAATTCCATTTTATTAAGTGAATTAAGAGCCTTGATTTCAAATCAATTTTACTTTCTATCTGATGTAAATTTAAGCGAGATAATTATTTTTCTTTTACAAAGTAGGAAACTGATTCAGAAAATTTCTTATTAAACTTTCTTACCTAAAGATTAGTCTTACTGCATTAAGTACCTATTATGTACCAGATACTATGCTAAGTGCTTAAAAAGATCATTCCATTTGATATTAAGTTCAATTCAAATATCCAAATATAAATAGCCAGCAATTTAACATTTATGTTCTAAACTTCATCTCCAAATTTCATTAACAATAAACTCTTTAACAAAAGAATTTTATCATAAAAATTAATATAGTAGAAGCAAATAAATGCCAAATGATACATTTTTAGATAGTGAAGTGGAAAAAGCTAATTCCATTTACTGAATAAACAAAGCTAAGAGAAAGATTTTTTTTCTAGAGCAGATGCAGTGACTTTTTCCATCAAGGGCCATTTGGATATTTATAACCTCATTCGCAGGCCATATAAAATTATCAACTTATAGAACTTAAGCAGTGGGAAGTTGATCTGCCTAGCTTTCAGGTTATCATTGCCTGAAGTTAATTATGTAAATGTTTTCATGGGCCTTAAACATTCTCCAGGCCTTCTCTACAGAAATATCTGAATGATGAAATCTGACTCTTCTGCTCCAGGTCCAAACCTGGGAAGGGATTCTCTGTCATAGGATTAACATAATCATAATTATTTCCTCACTCATGGACAAGCTTTTAAAAAGCATACCTTCCATTTCATATTGCAAAATGTTTTTCTAGACCCAAAGAATTTATTCTGGGAAATTTTTGTTTATATAAACATTAAACATACCTTGAGTCTTATAAAACTAGAGACAGGTCCTAAATGCCACATGATTAGTCAAATTATTAAGAGAATAAATAAAAGATCATCTTCCCATATGTGTAACTTTTCTCACCTGAAAACCACACTTGAGGCACAGCCAAATATCTGGTTTTATTGACTCTCCATCACAAAGCCTTCTTTCCTTTAAACATTCTGAACAAACTGACCACAAATTCTGAGCCACTGCTCTCTTCACATGGTGGACACTAACAGCTTGACTTACATGTTGGCAAGTTAAACCTGCTAAAAAGAAACATATTTTGGATATGAAAACTAAAAAAAACATTTTTTCAAAGATAGGTCTTTGAGTAATTTTTAAAAAATAAAATCTCCACAATAAGCAAAAGTTGATTAAATTAAAATATCTAGATTGTGTTGGCTAAGATATTTAAAGATTGAAATAATGAAAAGTCTTCTCCCCCACTGAAAACAAATTTGTAAAATCTCATTGCAAAGAAAGTTTCTGTATAAGAAATATATTGATTTTATAATGGGACACGACAAAGCCGAGATAAGTAAGCAATTGGTATAGTATGATTTAAGAATTTTGTTATCTACAGAAACAATTTTTATAACCAAATGCTTTCTTTGATCCTTGTTCTTGGACCCATCTCTTTTGTTAGGGTTTTTTTGGCAAAAATATTGGAATGGTTTGCCATTGACTTCTTTTTTTTTACAGATGAAACTAAAGCAAAAATGGTTATGTGATTTGCTTGTGATCACAAAGCACATGTCTAAGTGTCTGAAAATGAGTCTTTCTGACTAAAGTTCTGACACTCCATCCACTGTGCTACCTAGGGGCCCTCTTTGATCTTGAATCACATTAAAAAGTCAATTCTGAATGGATTATGTGAGCTCCCAACCACAAACAGATAACGATTAATTGAGTTCTCCCCAAGTCTTTATGCTGCTATTAAATAGAAATCATTTTAATTTTCCTCATGGATTCTCATTCAACATCCCAATCACAAAATTCCTAAACTATTCACTAATGTTAAACAAAAGATCCAAGCACTTAGCAGGAAGTCTATGATTTGAGAAATAAATAGAAGTTTTATGCAAATGACCTTTCCCCCTTCTTTCCCAACTAGTTCAAAGTATTTTTCTTTTTTATTCACTAAGAAGCAGCTAAGTGATTTTTTAAAACATATTTATTTAATTCAAACTTAAATGAAAAAATAAGAACAAAAAATAAAAAAAGATGGAAATTAGAAAAGGGGGTTTTTAGAAAACATTTATTTACTTTAAAACTTAAATGGAAAAATAAGAACAAAAAATAGAAAAAGAAAAATTGACATAGGCCCGGCAGAACATGGGGAGGATTCAAAATATGTAACAATAGATTTCCATTTCAAAGAAAGTATATATAATAATAGAAGTCACTGTATTCATAACTGTGCAGATTTTGTTTGCTTCCTTGTAAGTTTTCTTTTGTTCTTTGTTGTGTATTTTTTTACTTTATTCTTTTTTCCGCGTTCCTCCCCCCACCTCCCTAAAGTAGGCTGCAGTTAAACATAAATATATTTATGTATGTATGTGTATACACACAAATGTATACATACATATAAGTATATATACACATATACATATGTATGTACACATATATCTAAAACATTAATATAGCTGACAATGTAGATTTCTCTCTTGATAAAATCTTTTTAAAATTTAACTTTGTCTAAGATCAATGATTTCTACCCCTACTAATTTTCTAATTTGTTATTTTTGTGTATATCTTTTATTTCCTATTCCTGCTAACTCTTCTACTATACTTCTACCCATTAACTTGCCTTGCCATTACTTAACTTCCCTGATGCCTCTCCATCCTAGCCCATTCTCTCCCTTTTTATCCTATTACTATTAATCTACATACCTTATCCAATTAATCTGAACATACTTCTGTACCCTACCTTATCCTATTTCCTCTCCCCTTATTTCTTTATAGATTTTGGAGGGTGCTATACCCTTCTTGATGTATATACATATTGTTCCCTCTTCAACCCATTCTCAAAGCAACTAGGTTTTCAGGAACTATCAGCCCTCCTTTCTGATCTAATTCTTTTATGTTAGTTCTTGCTATCACACCTCATTCATATAGCACAGTAACTATGCTTCCTAGGCAGTTTTGCTATTTATAGTCATATACTTGGCTCTACTCCAATCTTTCTTTTGGACTACCAAATTACTAATGTCTTTTAGACATATGGTTTACATTTCCACATATAAAACATAAAACAATTTGTCTTTGTTGAGTGCCTTGAAATTAGTCCTTAATGTTGGTGCTTCTATGCTAAATTTACCATTAAATTCAGATGTATTGAAGATAAAATCCTCAAAAATCTGAAAGTTTATTGAATGTCCTTTTTCTCCTCATTAAATATTACACTTAATTTTTCTGGATATCATGTTATCATTCAGCTGAAGCCCTATTTCTCTTGATTGATGATATAATATTCTAGCACCTGCAGTCTTTTACTGTAGCTACTGATAAATCCTATGCAATTCTTATTGTAGCTCCAGCATATCTGAATTAGAGTTGTTGTAGGTGCTAGTAAAATTTTCTCTTTAATTTGATGTTTTTGAAATTTAGCAATGATATTTCTATATTTCCCTTGTAGGATCTCTGAGGCAGTGAATGATGGATTTTTTCTATTTCTACTTTGTCCTCTTGTTCTATCACTTCAGGACAATTTTCTTTATTTCTTGAATTATTGTGTGCTGGGATGGGAGGGGAAGGGGGGAGAATGGTGCCTCTGGTTTCAGATTTGTCTTCCATTTTCAATTCTGACCTGGAACTTCCTGTAAGTGCGTGGAGCCAGCAGCACAGCTGGGCCTAGTGTGCCTTACTAGCAGAGGCTTCCTCAATCTTCCTGGATTCAGATTCTTGACTCCCCCTGCAATCTGGGAGGTAAAAGTTCCTGTTGTTCTGTCTTTGGCCATCTCTGAATGCAGCCAGCTCCAAGACTCCTGCTTCAGCAGAGCTAGCTTGGAGGTCTTCACACTTCACATCAGTTAATCCTCTATTCTGGGATCTTCCTTTCTGAGGTCTTCTCAGATTCTCTATTCTCAGATTATTCTAGGACTCCAGTTCTGCCCCAAGTGTTATTTGTTTTTCTTCCTCTATATTAGCCCTGAGGCAAAATTTTATTTTGTTTATGGGGGAAATCTGGAGCAAATGAAATTTTCTGATCTATTCTTCCATCTTCCCACAATCCTCTCTAAAAGCTAAGTGTTTTAACTGTTAATGAAATGGAACAGACCAGAGAAAGCAACATTCAAATAAGGCCCAGATACAAAACTAGGGAAACCAGTAGTAAGGAAGAGATTTGTTAAGTATAAGAGTGGATGTGGGAAGGAAAATGTCAAAAATTCTTAAGAATAAATTTAGAGTTTATAAGGTAATAAGCAAGATAGTTTGTCTAACTCAACCAGATTCTCAAAGCTTTTTTGTCTTTTAATTGCAATCATTTGTTATGCAAGGGAATGGCTATCAAGAGTCTTGATTCAACAATTTTCCTAGGACTAAGGATCTATAAGCTTTAAGTCCATGTACCACCCACCCATACCCCAACCAAGTTGACAGCCTGAATATTAAGAATTTTTAAACAATGTTTTTATATATGTGGAAATGTTTTTTTTCTGTAAAAGTCATGTGATTTTATTTACCTAGTGCTATAATCCCAAAGTCTAAAAATATTCAACTTTTTTCTTTATAGTATTCTTTTTTTTTTAATATAAAGCTTTTTATTTTCAAAACATGCAGTGATAGTTTCTAACATTCTATGTGGAAATATGTTTTTAAAAGTTGCACATGTTTAATTAACTTATTTTAGATTACTTGCTGGGGAGGGAGGGAGAAAAATATGGAACACAAGGTTTTACAAGAGTGAATGTTGAAAACTATCTTTGCATTTATTTTGAAAAATAAAAAGCTATAATTAAAAAAAAAAAGAAAAATGAGCTTTAAATACTAGGCTGAGGAGTTTGTATTTCATCCTAGCGGTATGGAAAACTCATGAAAGTTTTCTTAGCAGGGAAATAAAGCCAAACTTGTGCATTAGAAAGATTATGTGGTAATATGTGAAGCACACACTAAAAGAAAAACAAGTAGCAGGGATTCCAATTAAAGAGTTATTACATTTTGGCCAGGAAAAAAGCAGCCATCAGGGATGGAACTATGGTGGTGACCCTAAAAATAGAGAGAATATGAAGTCGAGACCTTGTAAAGATAAATCAGACAGGGTGACATCTATTTAGATACAATGAGGGAAAATGAAGGAAAAGTTAAAGATGATGCTAAAGTTCATTCTTGAAATTGCATTGGTAGGAAGATGGTGCTGCCCTCAACAGGAATAAGGGAATTTATCTTCCCCATACATAATCCATCAAAAAACTGAAATTCATATCAGAGCAAATAATGATAAGGAAATTTAATAATCATAAGTGACTTCTTCCAAGACAATGCAAAATCAGCCAACAAACCACAAGCAACAAGGCCAATGCCCACAGCCTCCAGAATGAACTAGAGAAGAATGAGAGACACATGTATTCTGAGGGTTTCTCTGTTCAGAAGCAGCAAGATGGCACCCCAACAATGGACAGAGAAAAAGTGTGGGAAGAGCATAGACCAGGATAATTAAGAGGTTCCCAGATTCCTACAACTCCGTTCTGAGATGCCGGGGCTCTGAAAAAAACCCCTGAACCTCAAAGATCCCAGCTGTGCCTCACCCAATAAGAGTATCATTCAAGCAGAAACAGAAATGATACAGAGCAAGACAGAGCAGGAAGAGCCTGATCCAACCAAAAGTTCGGTATCGGACAAAACCTGGCCTTGGCACAAAGTTCCTTTTCAAGAACTAATACTGGAGATAAAAGTGAAGCAAAAACAATGATCAGGACAAAAGCAATACTGCAACTTAGAAATCCTCAAAAAGGAAATAGCTCCATGAAAAACTTTAAGACTTCAAAGGAAAAAATTAACTTTACAAAGAAATATAGGAATGACTAGAAAATAACAAAGCAAGAGATAAAAATGAAATAAAAGTTCAAGAGAAAGGAAATAGATTAAATAGCTTAGAAAATAAAGTGTTAACCTGACCTAAGAAATTCAGGACTCCCTGAAAACTAGAACAGACTAAAAAGAAATCAATCACTCTATGACATAGTAAGAAACATTAGAACAAAAATTATAAAATTGGGGAAAAAATGTAAGAAAATATGAGTTACCTGATAAACTCTGATTTTTGATTTATTGCCTGGATGCTCTATTTCAAGATATCAAAAATGAAAACTGCCCTGAATGATTAGTATCAGAGAGCAAAGCAAACAGATAAGCCTCACAAATCACATCCTCATAATCCTTGAAGGAACCAAAAGTACCTTTTAAAGTACAAAAAAAAAAAAAAAAAAAAAAAAAGAAAGAAAGAAAGAAAGAAAGAAGGTGTTCAAGTACCAAGTGGCTTGTCAGGTTACAGAATGAAGAACTTACCCTAAAAAGCCAAGTATAAGTTACAGTATTTCCTACAGGGAAAAAAAAAAATCAAGACTTTAAATGAAACAGAGAACTTTCAAGAATTCCTGATGAAAACACCAGAGCCAAGTGGGACCTCTGAAGTATACATGTAAGACTTAAAATAATCCTAGAAAGATAAATATATTTAAGCATTTGGAAGCTGCTGGATGATGATACTGGGCTAAAAGAAAGAGAAGAAATAAGTGTGCCTCCTGAACTTCAATGTTTTCTAAGAGGTTTTTGTTTTTCTTATTTTTTTTAACTTTTCAATAGTATTTTATTTTTCCAATTGTATGTAAAGAGAGTTTTCAAAATCCATTTTTGTAAGATTTTGAGTTCCAAATTTTTTCCCTCTCTTTCCTCCTCCTTCCCCAAACAGCAAGCTATCTGATATATTTTATACATGTATGATTGTTTTAAACATATTTCCATTTTAGTCGTACTGTGAAAGAAGAAATCAGAACAAAAGGGAAAAACCACAAGAAAAAGCAAACAAACAAAAAGGTGAAAATAGTATGATCTGTAATCAAGACTCCATAGTTCTCTGAATGCAGATGGTATTCCATCACAAGTCTACTGGAGAAGTCTTGGATCACTGTATTGTCAAGAAGAATGAAGCTTATCATAATGGATCATCACATAATCTTGCTGTTACTTTGTACATACAATGTTCTCCTGGTTTTCTCACTTAACTCAGCATCAGTTCATGTAAGTCTTTCCAGATTTTTCTGAAATCAGCCTGCTCAACATTTTTTATAAAACAGTAATATTCCATAAAATTCATATGCTATAACTTATTCAGCCATTCTTTAACCAATGGACTTCCCCTCAATTTCCAATTCAATTGCCACCACTACCACCACCACACACATACACACACACACACACACACACACACACACACAGCTGACAAACATTTTTTGCAAATGTAGGTCCTTTCTCCTCTGTCTTCTAAGAGTTTTGAGGAAACAACTGAGTTCAAGGGGATAGCCTGAGTTCTACTCTGCATATTTTGAGAGGAAAAGAAGACAAGTGTCTAATATAGAAAGATATAAAGTTTATTTCTCTTAAATAGGATGCACAAGAATATACAAACATGGAAGTGAGGGAAAGAGCATCAGATAAACCATATTCTATCCCAAAGTGCTTTAATGAGAACCAAACACATATATACAGTTCAGTGTAGAAATATATCAAACTCAATAGCAGGCAAGGTAAGGAAGAGGAAGGACAATATAGAAGAACAGTCATAAGCAAAATAAACTTCCTGATTCTGAGGAATAAAAAAAAGGCAAAAAAGGGAACTGGAATCCACATGGACACATTAGATGACCTCTTTAGACAAACTGGGAAGTGGTGAAACAAATTGTGATATGTAAATATAATGGAATATTATTATGCTCTAAGAAATTATGAAAGGAGAGGAACAGCTAGATGGTAGATATAGCACTATCCCTGAGCTTAGGAGGATCTGAGTTCAAATCTGGCCTCAGATATGTAACATTTGCTTGCTGTATGACCCTGGCAAGACACTTAACCAGGACGGATGGAGGGGTGGACGAACGAACAGACGGAAGGAAGGAAGGAAGATTTCAGAGAATTGTGGGTAGTATGAATTGACTGAGAGCCAAATGACCAGAATCAAGAGAATGATTTATGCAAGGACAAAAATACTGTAAAGAAAAACAACTCTGAAAGACTTTAAGACCTACTGTTTAAAGCAATGATAAAATAAAACATGCTACCCTTCTTTTGAGAGGTGATGGACACAAGGTGCAGAGAATATTTGTTTTTGAATACAGTTATTGTGTAGACTGGTTTTGCTTGCTATATTTATTTGTTACAAGGGGTTTTTTTCTTTCTTTCTCTCACTTTATTTGGAGAAGAGGGAACTGGTAATAGTGATTCTATTGGTAGCTATAATGAGATCCTTCCAAAAAAGAAGGCCAATGTAGCACCTCTAAAAATGTAGAGAAGAGAACAGAAAGCAGTTCAGAAGGAAGCACAGACAAGCAGGTAACACAGGATTTGCATATATTTTCTTAAATCCTTAAATTAAATCAAGAAAATCTAAACATTACAATTCTAAATTTTCTGTTAATAGTTAAAACAATTCATAGGCAACAGTTGCTACATTTTAGTGAAATGGAAAACTTTTTTATGTATTATTATAAAATGTCTAGTGTTCTGGGGATAATTGTAATAACCACATAATCATAATTTTCTATGTAGGCATAATACATAGAAATACATAATACATGCACATTATTATTCAAGTAAAGTCAAAATTATCTTTGGAACATTCTTTATCCTTGTTTCTTGAGTACAATGCAACAATTTGTTAAAACCAAATTAATCAATTTTCAAGTGCAACCATCTATCACAATTTAAATTTTTAGCTTTAGAAGTAATAAAACATGAATAATATCTTTCTCTTTCCCTCAAATACTCTTTGATTCCAAATGTCATAATTACCAGCAATGTCATCTGAAGAGTCTTCATCTGGAGGAGTGTTAGGCCTTCTGTTTCTTTTGGTTTTTTCAGAAACAGCCCTGGATGGATCTTTTACCCGCATCTGTTACTTGCTGAGAGGGGGAGAAAAAAATTAAGTTACTCTACATTCAACATTTCTTCTCATCTATAAAAAGAAGTTAAGATTTTGAGATGTACAAATAAAACTAATATCCTATTAGTCAGGTCTTAGTAGGGTTCAATGCTACAAATTAACTCTATTATTTTCTGGAATCAATATCAATACCCTAAATGAGGTTTTAAAAAAATGCATACATTAAAAATATCTATAACCATGAAAGTCTTTAAAATGCTCTCTATATGTAAGCCCTAACTTTATATATGAGATTTCTGCTCTGCAGATATAGGGTACAGGTTATTCTGTGTGTTTCAATTATATTTTGCTAAAATGAAAGATTTAAAAACTCTGAATTTTACAGATTTTAAAAAATCCTTAGAACATTTTGAAACTTTCTGAAAATTCACCACAAATAGTTCTTATATCTTTTTGATCAAAATATTTTATTTCAGGCATCTTCCAGTATTTAAACATTTGTATTTAATTTCTAAAAATTGTATTGTCATTATATAAAACCAAAAATGAACAATGTAAATTATTTCTCATTTAGTATTCTGATTACTCATATAAAGATACTTTTTCTTCTACACTGCTTCATTTAATATTTTCTAAATATACAGCATAAATACACAGAAATATATTCAAAAATCAGGCTTCTAGACATGTTACTTAGTCAATATTTATAAAATATCCTTTGATATGTCATTGTAATACACTCTCTTGCCAAAGCCTTTATCAGCACAGCAAAATACAAGTAAGCATATTTCCAAAAGAATGGATACTAAAAGCTAATCTTTTTGGCCAAAGCAACCTCTCAAATAAATATCAATTTATAATTACAAAACAAAAATTCCATAGTATCAAAAATCCCAGCGATGCCAGTCTTCATTTTTCATTTAAAAAGTACAAAGGTTTTGCTTTTTACAATTCACAAATGTTTTTATTTTTAATTGTCCTGACTTCCAGTCAAGATGAGTAGAGAACAGCCCAACATACATACATATATTCCTGATAATATGGTCCTCCTGGAAAACAAAGGACAAAACAGCTGCCCCCCTGGGGTCTCAGGTGGAACTGACCAATTGGGGCAACACACTCCTTTTTCTTTCCTTTTCTTTCCTTTTTTCCCTTCCCTGCCTTTCCCTCTGTCCACATGGGGTAAAAAAAAACAAACAAGAAACAAAACAAAACAAAAAACCTGAATACTAGACCAAATATAGATTAAGAAATAAACTACAAAAAAATACTTTTACCCAGGTCTGTGTTGGCTAAAGAGGACACCCCGGACTTCTGTCAACCAGAAGGCAGTACAGTCAGAAACGCCTATGAAGCAAGCTCACTGCTGGGGTGGCCTTCCAGCTCTGGCCAGAAAACTCCAATTTGGTGATGCAAAGGGAAGGGAGTGAAAGAAACTTCAGTGCACTAGCTAAGAAATCCTAGGGCTTACTGGGTTTCAGTAAAATTCTGACCTTCAGCCAGAACTTGGGAACTCTCAAAGTGTGCAGCAAGCTGATGTCAATTGTCCTGATGACCTTGAAGAGCAACTGGAAGGGAATGAAGTGTAGATATTCTAATAAGGGGAGAAGAAACAAGTGTCCCCTCAGTTCCCTAAGCCTCCAAAAATCATAGAGGGAGTTAAAGACAAAAAATAGGGTTGGGAGTGATTTTATTCTGTCTTGAAAGTAGGTAAGGAAAGTAAAGCAAGACCCACTGGGTTGCTTCTATTAAGACAGTAAATTTTAGCTGGTGGATTTTGCACAAGAAGTACAAAACTTTGTCCATGCCACAAATTTCCTGAAAATCAGAATGTACAAATAGAAGACAAGGACTCCATGAAATAAGAAATATTAAAATAAAGTAAAAAGACTGAAAAAAGAAAAAAACATAATGTATCACATAGTAAAAACAAAACAAAACACAAAACTGATATTTAAGAATCATTAGACTACTTGAAGGCCATAACCAAAATAAGAGCGTAAATACTGTATTTTAAGAAGTCTTATTTCTTAGAACCAGAAAACAAAGTAGGAACAGAAAAAATTTACTGGTCACTCCTGAAAGAAATCCCCAAATCAAAATTCACAGGAACATCAAAGCCAAAATACTGGATTTCTTTCTCTTTCTTTTTTTTCCTGAGGTAATTGGGGTTAAGTGAATTGCCCAGGGTCACACAGTTAGGAAGTGGTAAGTGTCTAAGGTCAAATTTGAACTCAGGTCTTGCTGACTTCAGGGCTGGAAAATACTGAATTTCAAAATCCAAATTTCAAAGAAAAAATACTGTAAGTAAATAAAAAATTCAAGCATCAAGGAGCTACACACAGTCAGGATCACAGAAAATTTGGCAGTCTCTATTATAAAGGAGCTGAGAGTATATAGCACAATATTCCAAAAGACAAAGGAAATAGGTTTACAGACAAGAATAATTTACCCAGAAAAACTGAGTATAATGCTACTATGACAAAATAACGGCCCTTTAGTTAAATAGATGATTCCATGTATTTTAGAAGATCACTGCTGTGTAGAAACTTGACACTAAAATACAGAAATAAAGAGAAATATGAAAAAGTAAACAGCAATGAACAATGTTAAAGACTAAAAGAAAAACTGCTTACATTCAAATATGGGGAGATGTTTACAAGTCCATTCTAAATCCTGTCATAAGGAGTCAGAAAGAGTCTAATAAACAAGTTTTGGGAGTGGTTCTGTTATATCTTTATGATCTTGGGGGGGGGGATACAATGGGAGGTAGGAGAGTAAAGTTAGGGAAATTTATTTCACACAATCAGGATGTACAAGTAGATATCTAAATAAAAAGGCAGAGGAATGCAGAGGTGGCTGACACAAACTTCACTCTCATCTGAAACGGTCAAAGAACACATAAATGAATAGAGTTGGGTAGAGAAATATGTTTCAGTGGGGAAATAGGTAAAGAGAAAGGGGAATTAATAGAGGGTAGATTAAAGGATGTATTTGTCCTAAGCAAAACAAATTCTAAGGGTGTACAAAAAATTTTATAGCTCTTTTTGAGACAAAGAATGGAAATCTGAAGGGGTGTTCATAAAAGGCAATGGAAGAACAAGTTATGGTATATAAATGATACAATATTATTCTGCTCAAAGACAGATGAGCTCAAAAAGAAATTCCTGAGTGTCCTCCATATTGACTTAAACACCAAAACTCGTGCTTTTTCAACTTATGATGGCTCTCATTATGTATTTAAATATTTCATTGTCCTGTAACATAGAAGTGGCCTCATGTTTTTTTAGCTGTACTGTTTTATCCCTACCATTAAATGGTTTAACTATTTCACTCTTGTGTGTTGTATATTTTTTTTTACAACTTTTCTCTGTTCACTGTAAAGAATACCCTTTCTTAATTGCTCTCATTGCATCTTCACTTTTAATGTGCTACTTTTTTTTTAACATTTTTTTAAAATTTTATTTTATTTGCATAACATATGTGTGGGTAATTCTTCAACAATAACCCTTACATAGTTTTCCGTTACAAATTTTTCCCCCCAACTTCCCCACCCCTTCCCTAGATGGCAGGATATCCACTACATGTTAATTATGTTAAAATATTGGCAAATCGAATATATGTATACATATTTCCAAACTTATCATTGTTGTGCAAGAAAAATCTTATCTACACAAACGATATATCAGATAAAGGAAACACAATGTAAGCAAACATCAATCAAGGAGTATGAGAATGTTATGTTATGGTCCACATTTCGCATCCCTCTCTCTGGGTGTATATGGCTTTCTTCAGTGAACAATTGGAGGTGGTTTGAAACATATCATTGTTGAAGAGAGCCATGTCCATCAGAATTAATTGTCATATAGTACTGTTGTTGCCGTGTATAATGATCTCCTGGTTCTGCTCATTTCACTCAGCATCAGTTCATGTAAGTCTCTCCAGGCCTCTCTGAAATCATCTTGCTGGTCATTTCTTACAGAACAATAATATTCCATAATATTCATATACCATAATTTATTCAGCCATTCTCCAATTGAAGGGCATCTATTCAATTTCCAGTTTCTAGCCACTACAAAAAGGGCTGCCACAAACATTCTTGCATTAATGTGCTACTTTTAATCTGAGGGCACAGACCAGAAAACTAAGCTTGTTACAACTGTGTTGAAAATAGGTTTCTAAGCAAAGACCACTAAGTTGCTTCTTAAGACAGTAAATGAATTTTTAATTCATAGACTTTGTGATCTTTATTTTTGCCATTCAGAAGCATAAATTTCAGATTTCTGAGTTTTAAAGCAATATTCTAGAAAGTTGAAATTCCCAAGTACTACATTAATAATAATTGCTTCCTTTGATAACACTTCAACAATTTTCTTTCTTTCCTTGTCATTTTCCTACCAATACTTGCTTACGGAACAGTTAAGGAGGCCAGTGTCATCAGACTGAAGAGTACATGATGGGGAACAAGTTGTATGAAGCTGGAAAGGTAGATGGGGCTAGGTTATAATGGTCTTTGAATGTCAAACAGAGCATTTTGTATTTGATCCCAGAGGCAATGAGGAGCCACTGGGATTTATTGAGCAGAGGGGGTAAAATGGCTTGACCTGTTTTTTAGGACAATCACTTTGGTGGCAAAAAGGAGAATGATTGGAACAAGAGAAGACTTTACATAAGCAAACTCAAAGTTTATTTCAATAGTCAAGATAAGTGATGATAAGGGCTAATACCTGAATAGCAATAGTGGCAAAGGAGAAAAGAGGGGGCAATATACACTGCAAAGTTGAAATTGACCAGTCCTGGCAACAAATTAAACATTGGGACTGAGTAAGTGAGATAACTAAGTTGTGAACCTGTAGGATTAGAAGAATGGTGCTGTTCTCTACAATAACAGGGAAGGTAAGAGGGGAAAGAATTTAAGGAGAAAGACAATAAATTCTGTATTGGACATATTAATTTAAATTGTCTGAAACAGTTAAGAGATGCATGCTGTAGATCAGGCAAGACAGGTAGATTTGAAAATATCAGCATAGAGATCATAATTAAACCCATGGGAATAGATGAATCAGTGAAGTAGTATAGAAGAAGAGGACAAAGGACAGAATCCAGTGGGACACCTACAATTAGAAAGTGTGTTGCAGATGAAGATCCAGCAAAGGAGAGGTAGGCAGGAAGAAAACCAGGAGAGATCAGTGCCCTAAAACCTAGGAAAAAGAGTATCATGGAGAAATGAGTGATAAACAGTGTCAAAGTCTAAAGAGAGATCAAAAATAAGAGAAGGGCAGAGAAAGGGCCAGTGGATTTAGCAATTAAGAGATCACTGGAAGGATTATCATAAGTGATACAGTGAATAGAGCACTGGTCCTGGAGACAGAAAGACATGAGTTCAAATCTAGTCTCAGACAATTATTAGTTGTGTAATCCTGGGCAAGTCACTTAAAGTCAACTGCTTTCCAAAAAAAAGGGAGAGATTACTGGTAATGTTGGAAAAAAGTTGCAGTGAAATGATATGATAGGAAAACAGACTGTAAGGGGTTAAAAGGAAAGTAAGAGAAGAGAAAGTGGAGATGCCAATTTTAGATAGCCTTCTCAAGAGTTTAGCTTAAAAGGGCAGAAAAGATACAGGAGGAAAGTTATTGGAGATAGGAGAATCAAGTGAAGTTTTTTGTAAGTGGAAGGTTAGCAGTCGAGATGGAAAGATTGAAAATAAGTGATAGAACAGGATGACAGGCAGCAATCTGTTAGAGGAATTAGGATGTAATGAGATATCTTTTTCAGATAAAGGAATTATCATAACACAATTTCTTCATAACACAGGGATGAAGGAGAATATAGTGACAGAAAATATGAGTGATCAAGATTAGGAAGAAAAAAAGAGGGAGCTCAGGGAAGAATGGGTCTAAATCTTTTCTGTAAAATATAAATCAAGGTTCTCACCTAAGAAGATGAGGGAAGGAGGAGCCATGCAAGGACTAAAGAATGAAAGGTTTAGAAGAATCAAAATAGAATGAGTTGATAAGCAGAGAAGTCCCACCTGGAGGTTTCATAATATAAATTTGTAATGGACCCAGTCAGAACAGTTGTGTGATTTTCTCCATATTCATTTAGTAGCATATGGTTGTCCCCCTCATTCCTTCCCATTCTTTTCCCTTCAGCCCTCCCTTTCCAGTCCCTGCCCAATATGTCCATGAACCTTGTGCTAGCCCCCTTCTTCCCAGGGCAACCCTCTATTCCTTGGCTGTGAGCATTAAAAACTGCTTTAGAAAGAGGTATAAAGAATGGCCCACTTACCTAAAGTGAGAACTGTCTATATAGTAGTGTTCAACAATGGAGCTCAACAAACATAAGTGCAAGATACCATACTAAGGAACATTACTGTCCTCCAAGGTCTTCATATTCTCCTAGGGGATCTAGTATTTACACTTAATAAATACAATGTAATTTGAGAGAGTTCACTAACAACTAGGAAGATTAAGAGTAACTTTTCAAAGGACAAAGAAGAACCTAAGCTAAGACATTCTAAGAGGCAAGAGCACATTTCACTGAAAGAGAAAAGTCTAAGACATGGCTAACAAGGCAGGATATTTAGTAAAGTACCAGAATGTAGAAGGACCAGAATTCCAGGTTTAAGCATTAGGGCTCAGAGAAGCAGTGTAGGCCACAGGCAAGATGGTTGAATTTAGAGATATAGTGAGTGTTCAGTTTGGAGAAACCATGGGTCGTTCAAGGGATAATGTCCAAAGGATAGAGGTCTGAAGCTTGGAGGATAGATCTGAGTTGAAGACAGAAATTTTCAGATTCATTTGTGAAGATATAATAATTGAATAAGGTGGAATTAGACTATAACACGAAAAGAGAAGAGAGCTGAATACAATACCATGAAGAACAACATTAAAAGGCTGACAAGAATTAAAGACTACATTTTGTCTGCAAATACAAACTTATAAGAATAATATGCTGAAATTTTAAAAGACTAAGTAGAATTATTTTTCCTCTATAATTTTCTAGTTAAGCAACGTGAACATAAAAAAATTCAAACACCCGAGTTATTTATTCGGAAAAGCCTAATGATTCCTGCCTCTCCTCCCCTCCGCGCCCCCCCCCCCTTTTGCCTTCTAGGCTAAATACTTAATTAATTCCTGTCAGATTTTTTTATTAAAGTTCCAAACATTCATTCAGTTAGTTTTCAACCTCTAATTTCTCTACCTGAATTTTTCAGGTAGTTTTTACTTCTAATTTCTCTACCTAGATTTTCCCAGACAACTAAGACTTTCAGTTTCCACGATACAAGATTTAAAAAAAAAAAAAAAAAAAAAGTCAGCCTGTGCAGATTGATTGCTTTTGTGTTTCTTAAAAGAGGTCATAAAAATCAAAACTGAAAGACACTTGGAATATCGGTTTTTCACTATGACAATTTTTTTTTTTAAATTTTTGTGTCATGCATCGCTTTGGCGTTCTGATGTAGTCTTAATACTGTAGTTTTTCGTTTACGTTAGGAGAAAGAAAAGCTACATTTCAATTAGAAACTGATAAAAATGTTTTTGTTTTTCCAAAAGAAATTCAAAGAGTCTTTGAAATCTATTCATGGGCAGCTCTCAGGGTCCCCGATTAAAGAATCCTTGCTCTACAGGTTATGCAAGACAAGGGAACCTCCAAACCAACTCTGGCAGCAGCAAGCCCACCAGCCCCAACTCTTGGCAGGGTGGCCCCCGCGCAGAATTAGGTTCAGTGGCCCGCGGCCTCTTCCAAAGCAAACCGGGAGCTGAACTGGCGACAGAAGCCTCGTTTACCATCCCCGTGGGGGGCTCTAGTGAGGTGGCCGCATCAAAGTCGTTGGACCGCGACCCTGGAGCAGTCGGAGGCGGGTAGGCAGCGGCCGGGCCCGGGGCCCTCTGTCCCTGGCTCGGGGTCAAGCCCCAGAGTCCGCCGTGCTCAGTTTTTTCAGCCCGGCCTGCCGAACCAGCTCCAGGTGAGGCCAACCTGTGACCGAGAAAGGGTCGGGTGTCCGAAGCCTGGACACACAGTAACCGTGTAACGAACTCACCAGAGCCGGCCGAGCCCGCTGCAGCTCAGAGCCCTTCAAGCCTCCGCGGCCGCCGCTGCCCCTCAGAACACGAGACCGGGACGACGTCGACGTCGTCACGCCGGGGTTGGATTGGGCAGGGGGTGGAGAAAGAGGAGGAGGGGGAGGAGACCCGGCTTGCTCCGCGTCCTCCCTAGCCGAGGGATCTTGTCGGGAAGGTGAATCCCGCTGAGCTCTTGAGACTCCTACGGAAGCTGAGGAGGGCGGCGTATGTTCTGGACAGAAAGAACGGAACCTTTACGGAATCTCATTAAGCTCTGCGGTGGATGGAGCTGTTTTTTTCCACACTCAGGCTATCTAGCCTACTTTTCTTCCTTTCCACTCCTCTTCTTGCTTCCTTTTGTCCAGCCAAACTGAACCAGGCTGTTCCCGGAACTTGGCAGTCCATTTCCAGCTTCCGGGCTTTTGCCCAGGCCCTTGTTAATCCCCATATTTGGAACACACTTAAGGAGTAAGTGGAAAGAGGACGGAAGGAAACTATGTACATATATACACAACACTAGATTATTTGAAGGAGAGGCCCAACCAGCGTGGGATTGGGAAAGTCTTCATGTGCAAAGTGAGGCTTGAGCTAAGTTTTGAAGGAAACTAGAGATTCTAAGAATCCAATTTATATTAAGAGAATCAAGCAACAATATACTTGGCAAGTAGACAGTCAATCTTAAACGAAAACCCTTCAGTGTTGGGGAGCCCCAAACCTCCCAAAACATTATATTCAACTTTTAGACAGCGTTTATAGGTACAATTTTTCTTTACCTAAATATTTCTTTTTTTGTCTCTCAAAGTTGAAACGAGTTTAAAATTATCAGCTTTCTTATTTTTTTCTCTTCTAAATTCTTTGTCTATTTATGATCCTAATTTTGGCCAAATCATAAGCCACCAATAAGACTATAAAGTAAAACAGGATATTGGAATGCCCTTCCTTTTCTGCTCTGTTTATCTAAGCCCTACATTGCCTTCAAAGATTCACTTCAAGACCAACTTCTTCCAAGAGGTCTTCCAAAATAACCCTGCCACTATTCTCATTTCTTCTCTCTTTTCATACCACATAACTCCCTCCTCTTTGGTAAGGACTTCCCCTCCAATTTTTTAAAGAGATTATTTCCAAATTAGTTCTATCAAAAAATGTTTGTTTTTTTCTGTATCTTGATTCCATCACCTGTCAGGAGGTGAGTAGCATGCTTTGTCATCAGTCTATGGAATCCTAGCTGGTCCTTGCATTAATTGGCATTCTTAAATCTTTTTAATGTTATTATACAATTTTTTCTGATTTTACTCATTTCACTTTATCAGTTCTACAGATGTTTCCAGTTATCTCTGAAATTATATCTCTCACCATTGCTTGCTGTTATGAATAAAAAAGCTGAGAGACAGTTTCGGTAATTAACAATCAATTTATTGATTGGGCTAGCTAATTAATAAATTGATAGTGGATAACCAAAGGCCCCCAGTGGAGATACTGAATGCTTTAAATACCTTTGTAAAAGAATGGCCATAACAAGTGAAAATCAAACCTAATTAATGGATATTTAATGAAATTATGAGCTAGGAATATTCAGCTACTGCTGAGAACTTGACTTGATCATGAAACTTAGTTGCCTTCAGCAATCTGGACAAGGGAATCCATCTCCTTCTAATGGAAAAGAATAAAGACTTGCTGGTTAGGTGGGAACTGGACCAAGAGCACATCAATGAGCTCTGTCCTTCAGAGACAGATTGACCTATGGGGGCTGGGTTCCAAATAAATTAGAAAAAGTAAAAGTCTGGGTCCCAATTTAATAATTATGAATATAACAGCAAAATAATTTGTCTTTATAGTATATTAGTATTCTATTATATTCATTTACTATAATTTGTTTGGCCATTCCTGATTTATTGAGTACCTCCTTAGTTTTAAATTCTTTGCCACTCCAAAAAGTGGCTACTCCCATATTTTGCATATATGACACTTTTTAATTTTCTTTGATTTCTTCAGGGATGTAGGCCTAGATTAGAGGAATATATATGCACAGTTTAAAGATTTTTGAAACTTACTTCCAAATTGCTTCCCAGAATGGCTGACCAATAGCTCTATCTATGGTGCATTAATGGGATATCTACATTTAACAGAGATGCAGCAGGGGTTGGAATATCTCTGCAAATGGACTATTAGGGATCATCCCAGAGTTTCCCTTGGAAACTTTTGGGGATTTTAGAGCCAAGTATGACAGTGCTAAAGGATTCCATACTTTGAAATGAAGCAATCTCCTTCTTGTCTACTGAGCAGGAAAAGCACATGGCTTAGTGGATCTTTAAGTGGGAATAACTTGCCATCTACTACTTTTTTTTTCTTCTTGTCCTGCCAGGAATAGAGGCCAGAGAAGTCCTGAATAGATATCAGCTAGTCTTGCTCAGGTGAGCTTGAGATTGGATCTTGACAGACTACCTCTTCTGCTTTATGTTTCTTTCCTAAGTATTGGTGACCAAATAGGAATACTAAAATGGATGTATCCAATTTTGGAGGCTACCTTGTGAGTTTCCTATTAAGTGCTAGTGTGCATTACCTGAGTTAGCACCTATAGACCCATTCCTTGCATGTTCCAACTACTGTTACATATATGTATTGTCAATCCAGTGAAACCCACCCCTCAAAACACAAAGGAGTCCAAGTTGGGTTGAAAGCAAAAAAATTTTATTAGGAAAATCAAATAATACTAAGGCTGAGACTTTCAGAACAAGGTATAAGGGAATTCAGGAAAGGCCGGGAAGACATATATTTGGAAACCACAAAGAGAGGTTCAGTGAAAACTTGGGAAAAGGAATGGACAATCTCTTCTGAGAAAAGATAGACATAGAAACAGGATGTTTTGCAGGAATAGATGATCACAAGGCTTGTTTAGGGCAGATTTGATTGTTTTTTTTTTTTTTTTTTGAGGAAGGGGCAAGAAATGGGAGCCACAGGTTAGCAAGGTCAGCCAGAAAATACCAATAAAGGTATCTGGGAGTGAACAAGACTTTGACTTATTGAAGACTCCTAATTGGCTCTTTTAAGCATTACTCTGTGGCTTGCATACTCTAGTGTGCACCACCTGCCTAGTAAGGGAACTCGTAGAAAATAGACATGTTAATTTCAGCAGTACTTCCATAATGTATAGAGATATATAGTATATACCTATTTTGTAGAATGATTCTCTAGAATGAAATATTGATTCATTTAGGATAAAAAGTACAAGTTAGCACCTTAAGTTATAAAATTCTAAGAAGTAAACCATACCCTTATACATGTAAAAAAAAAGTGGAACTGCAGATATGAGCCATTATAGAAAATGTAATAGCAATTAAATAAGTCAGCAGCAATTATTAAGTACTTAATATTTCCAGGCACTGAGCTAAGCCCTGGAAATACAAAAAAAAAAATATGATTCTTGTCTTCAAACCAATGTATAAATTTCCAAGTACATGGAAAATATATACAGAATATATGAAGGTAATATTTGAAAAAGGTATTAATAGTTGGAGGGAGATGGGGCAGAGATCAGAAGGTCCTTCTGTAGAAAATGGGGTTTGACTGGATTCTTAAAGGAAGTCAGGGAAAGTAAAAGGGAAAATTGACAGGATGGAGGAGATGGAATACCACTTTCAAACATTGCACATAGACTACTGAAACTGGAACATAGAGTGTATGCAGGGAAGGATGGTAGAAGGCTAAAAATGTTAGGAAGGGACCAATAAAGAGCTTTAAACACTGAACAGGTGAGTTTATATTTGATTTTTCAAGTGACAGGGAGCAACTAAAGCTCTTTGAGTAAGAAGCTATCAGTCACACCTAGAAATATTACTTTGGCAGTTGAGTGAAAGATGTATTTGAGTGGAGAGAAACAAGGCAAAGAGAACAGTCAGAAGGCTATTACCAGGGTTTGCACTAGAGTTGTGCCTGCATGACTGGAGAGAAAGGGAGATACACTAGAGATGCTATGGCGGACAAGTTTTGGCAATGGGCCAAGTGAGAGTGAGGGACTTGAGATTGACACTGAGATTTTGGGCATGGGGTGGCTGTGAGGGTAGTGGTGTTGTCAATAGTAACAGAAGTTTAGAAAAGTGAATTGGTGGGAAAGATAAGTTCTGTTTTGGACACGTGGAGTTTAAGATGCCAATAAAACAGGTTGAGATATCTAGGAGACAATTGGGGATGTGTCATTATAGCTCAGCAGAGAAACAAGGACTGTCTATAAACCTGGGAATCATCTGCATGGCCTTGATATTTGAACCAACAGGAACTGTTGAGTTCAAGTACTGAGAGAAAAGAAATGGAGGTCTAGGGCAGAAACTTGAGTTAAAGGGTGTGACATGAGGAGGAATCAACAAAGACCAAGAATGAGTGATTGGACACATTGGAGTAATAAAAGCAGTCATTAAAAACTTAGAAGTGAGCATCTAGAAAAAGAAAGTGATCAACAGTGTCAGATACTACAGAGAGGTCAAGAAAGATAAGGGTTAAAAAAAAGGCCAATAAAATTAAATATTTGTTGGCTCTAAACCAACTATAGAATGCTATATGTCAGTTATTATTTTGAGGGGTTTTTTTTGGTGGGGTCTTATATATACTTAAATGTATAATGCACACATTCACCTATGACAGTGATGGTCCAGAGAATCCTGGAAGTGTCTGAAACTTTTTCAAAATTAATATTTTTTCTAATATGGTAACTATCTATAATTATAATTCACATAAACAAAAGCTCTTTGGACAAATCCTCAATAACTTTTTAATACTGTAAAGAGATGCTAAGAACAAAAGTTTGAGAACTACTGATCTATGAGTTGTTAATTTTATCTATCATCTATTAAAATGTTCATGGATACTTCCAGTAAATCTTAAACACTCTATGCAGTGTCTTGAAAATAAATTTCTGCAACTGAACTGCATTGCCTTGGGATTCTGTTGACTTTAAAATTAATAAGAAGTTTCTCCTAAATCCTTTCTAGACTTTGATGCATTAAGAAACTCTCCATAAGTCCCAAATCATCCAGTATTAAGAGTCTCAAAATTTCACACCTGTAGAGGATTATGAAAGACCAAACTAAAGATTAGAGTAATATATTTTATGAACTCTACTATTAAAATCTTAATCTTCTATAGAATATTTATTGAGTTTGGTTCAAACTGAATCACTGTACTTAGAGTTATTTTGCAAAGAGGCATTTATGTAGTTAACAGCATATTAAGTATCTACAGCCAGAGAGAAAACTATGAAGACTGAAGGTAAATCAACACATGCCTTTTTCACTTTTTTTCCTTCTGTTTTTTTTTTCTTCTCATGGTTTTTCCTTTTGTTCTGATTTTTCTCTTCCAATATGATTCATATGGAAATATGTAAAAATAAATGTATATGTATATAACCCCCCAAAAATAAAGCTTTACATATAACTGGGAAAATAAATGAAAAAAAAATTAAAAGGAAAATAGTTGTGTTTTCCTTAATAAGTTCACCTTCTTACAGGACTTCTGGTTCTGAATTATTTAATGTTGGTGTTATAGTTTATATGATGAGAAGTCCCCAGGATTTCATTATTCACGATATTTAGTGCTTAGAGAACATTGATCATGAAGAAATTCCTGAGTCCATTTCCCAGGGAATTCTATGTCTAGATATAGAGAAGGTGCATCATAAAGCAAAGACTTTGATATGGAGTCAGAAGCATAGCTACTGTAGTATAGAGAGGACAAACTGGGTAGTTGTGGGACTGCAGAAAAGGAATCAGTCAATAAACTTTATTAAGCACCTATTATGTGCCAGGTACCCTGCTAAGCTCTGGGGAAAAAAAAGAAGCAAAAGACAATCCCCAACAATCAAGGAGCTCACAATCTAATCGGGGAGACAACCAGCCAACAAATATGTACAAACAAGATATGTGTGTGTGCATCTGTGTATAATACGAATTATTAATTAAAAGAGGGCAGGTAGTAAAATTTAGAGGAATTGGGAAAGACAGTATTAGATGAAATTCTCTTTGGGACTTAAAAGGAAATCAAGGGAGCAAGTACACAGAGATACAGAGGGAGAACATTCCAGGCATGGAGCCATAGAAAATTCCTGGAGCAGAGAAATGGAATTGTTCATGAAACAGCAAGGAGGCCAGTGTCATTGTATCAGAGAGTACCTGGTGAGAAGCAAGCTGTAAGACTTGGAATAGTGGACTTGGCCGAGCTGGTCCATGGCCTGGGTAGCTTGTGTCCCCGGCTGGCACCATGTGGATCCTCTTCCGCACACCAGCAACACCGTGACGGCTGCGCGGATCCAGGATCATCTAGAAGCTGTAGGTCACACATGTATTCTCAAAGACACCCTTGGCTTTGAAAGCTCCTCAGCAATAACCAGCCTAATTGTCACTGAGAAGTGTGAGGCAGCTCTTGCCCTTCATCTGTATAAAGGAGGCAGATTTTTGCAAGGTCAAAGAATTCCTTTTGGAATCATTTTTGGAGGAATAGATATAAATAAAGATATTAATCATGAAGAAAAGAATCAGGTGATGGGGACTGTTCTAGAAGAAGCCAGAATTGCAGTGGCTTTTACAGAATCAATGAAGGAAATAGCACTAAGTGGTCACATGCTAAGGGTAAAATCTATGTCCAAAATCAAGGAGTTTCAACAATACCAAATGTCATCTTTAACTGGAACACATTTCTACAAAGTACAGAAATCAACCAAGGAGCAGATAATTTACACATTTTTCTTTTGATATGTGGACTTAGACGAGTCAAAGATCCTCTTTATTTGGTGGATGCTTTCTCAGAATGGCATGGAGAAGAACCCAATGTTTACATGGTTATTTTGGGACCTGAAGTTGATCCAGTGTTTACAAATGAAGTGAAAGCCAGAGTGAAAAGGGCAGCTGGGGTACAATTGATGGGGGAGATGCCTTCAGAAGATCTGCATGCCATTGTGAAAAATTGCTTTGCAGTTGTGAATAGCTCCATTTCAGAAGGAATGTCAGCTGCAGTTCTGGAGGCTATGGACCTGGAAGTTCCTGTGTTGGAAAGAAATATTCCTGGCAATGCGGCCATTATTAAGCACGAAGAAACGGGATTATTCTCCAATCGTCAGGAATTAGTTCAGCTGGCCAAAAGACTGGTCAATGATCCTGCATTAGAAAAGAAAATTGTGACACAAGTAAAAGAGTATGTGAAATTGTGCCATTCGTGGAAATCTGAAAGAGACACCTAGCAAAATCTCATGAGGAAACTTCAGTGAATTATCTAAGTGTTAGGAAAATGTGCATGGGATTCACCATGTTTCATTCCAAATCAGTTATGAACCACAACCTATGGGTATTATATCCAGATCTGGATTTAAGTCAGTGGGGTCTATTTTATTAAAAATCAGACATGTTTCATTGGAATATAAGAGGGACACAAATGTTCAGTCATAGAATGCTCATTGAAACCCTAAAATTAGAAATCTGTTCAGTACTTTATAATTGTCCTGTCTAAATATCCCTGGTGCATTGCATCAACTGATTGTGGAGGAGATTCAGAAGCTAATTTCAGAGGAATTAGTTTTTAGGAGAAATGGGGTTTAAGGAATCTGTCCCAGAGGAACATAGCTATAGTTTTCAGGCAGATAAACCTCCAATGTATACATACTTAATACCCTCCCCACCCTCTACCCCATCCATGCAATTTTTTAAATTTATGGAATAAAACAAGCATTTCTATCATAGTTCAATAAAAAAGATGATTGCACAGGAAACTACAAATCTGCTACGCACAATTTGCTTTCTTTCAAATATACAATAAAATGATCATGTAAAAAAAAGACTTGGAATAGTGGGAAAAGGCTAGGTTATCAGGGGCTTTGAATGACAGAACCTTTTGTATTTTATCTGGGAGTCAATAGGAGCCACAGGAATTAAGTGGAATGGAGATGGAGATGACATGGTCAGACCTATACATGAGGAGAATTTCTTTAGTGACTGAAAAGAGGATAGATAGCAGTAGGGAGAGACTTACCACAGACACCAGCAGATTCTTCCAGTTGGCTAGGCATGAGATGACCCTATTCCAGAGTGATAGCAGTGTCAGAGGAGAGAAGGGGGCATATTTGAGAGTTACTACACATTTTGTAAATGAAAATATGCCTTTATAAAATTTGTTAAATGGCTAAAATAGAACTGGGATGCAGAGTCCTAAAATTGGGGAGACAGTTGGTGAGAGCTTTAGGGTTCTAGAGAACCCTGAGGAGAGGGATAAAATATAACAAACCTGACCTTTAGGTAATTAGGGCCAAAACAACATATAACAGGAAAAAGATTATAATTAAATGAGAGATCACCAGAAGCCAATGGATAATGGTGGTGGCTTCCTCTGATTATTGAGAACAATAGTGGTGGAATGTCTACTCTGTGTCTTCTATTTAGCACTCTCACTCAGTTTAAACCCCACTACATTTTTCTTTAAAAAAAAAAAAAAAGTCAATCAACTTCATGAGCTAAAAAAGAAATCAATTTCTCTTAAGATGTCATTCAAACTGAGTCCATGTGTATATATGTCCATGAGGGTAGGGTAGGATTAAAAAACAAATGGTAGAGCTGGAGGCAAAGAGAGGAGATTCTCATTCTAATTGCTGTGGTTACCAATCCGGAAAACAAGATGAACCAGAGCTTTTTATTAATAAATAATATTATAATTCACCCAAACAAGAGAAAAGATTAAAATAATCTGGATGAAAAAGGAACTCAGGCACAAAATTGGATCAATAGTAATCTGGTGGGTGGAAGTAAACAATTGGCATCCATTCCCTTAGAGCTATGTAAACCATCTGCATCAGTTTTCTCAGAGCTATGGACTAGGGCACCTGCTTTCCTTTTTCCGTCTTAAGGCAGGTTCAGGGAAAAAAGTCCCATGCTCCACCCAGGATCAGAGTGGAGGTGTAGACAAGGGGAAAGTCACTCCTCTAGGTATCTGGAGAGAGAAGCTGGGAAATCATTGTTCTACCCACAAGTGGGTGAGGTTCTGAGAGTGAAAGTTGTTAGTAACTGCTCCATATTATAATTAGAGATACATTTACAATTCAGTAATTACAGATTATAAATATTTTGTGCATTTCTTATAATATTAATATGACTGTTTTTTTTTAAATTCTTTAGTTAATGTTTTTTTGTTTGTTTGTTTGTTTTTGTTTTTTTGGTCTAGGTTGCCTTAATCAAATCAAGTACTTTAAATTCTTTAACCAATCTTGCAATAAATCTAAATCTTTAGATTCAAAATCAGAATCAAAATATTAGAAACTGCAGCTCTACACCAGCATTGTAGGTAACTAGTGTTATTGTTATTTGTATACATATTACCCAGGAGTAAATCTATAACCCATGGATGTTGCGGAGTGATAACATTTGAGAATAAAAGATCCCAGGGCATGTGATGAAATCTGAGAGCAAAGTTGAAGCAAACTGAGATGAATTATAGAGAGTGCAGCCAAACTCCAGGTAATTCATAAATTATTTAATCTTTAAAATGTGTAATTGGGCATAAAACTAGTAAAATGTATAATTATTGATGCTGCAATACACAAATTAAAATATTAGCAAGACAGAAATTTTAGAAAAAACTACATACGTTAATAAAATTATTGCTTTGGAAATGTAGGTAAATAAAAGCTATTTAATATCTTTCTATTGACACTAATTCACAAAGTGACACTTCAGTGAATTTGGGAAACATGTTAGGAAGAATTTAAAAATAAGCAAAGAAATAGTAAACTATTAAAATTTACTTGGTTCTAACTTACTTTTTATAGGATAAAGAAAAATTCTCCTAAATTCATAGAAATTTATTTCCAAGACATGAATTATTTTTGCTTGTTTTTTAATTCTCCCAGTACTACATATAATATATATGATAACTTAATAGATTGGAAGGGTGTGTAATATAAATAGAAAAAAACATGGTCCATGATGATTAGACTATTTATGCGTTTGACTCTTGCCTCTGATAATTTCTAGCAAAATGATCCTGGTAAAATTGATTCATTTTTCTGAGTCTTCATTACCTCACCTGAAATAGAGGTATAATAACATAATTTTCAAAACACTATTTTAGAGGGTTATTCTAAGGAATATACTTTGTAAACCTTAAAATATACATGATAAGTCAGTGTCATTCTATTGCACTAAACCAGAGATGTCAAATATGTGACCCTTGACCTGAACCCAATAAAATGTAATTTGGAAGTATGTAATAGGATTTTAAAAAAATGTTTAAACATAAATAACACTACATTTAAAAATGTCAATGTGGTCCACGAAGATCTTTATGTATGGATTGGTGGCTCCGTTTTTATTTGATACTATGGGCCTAGACTATAGGCCTATTATTTGATATTGATGACCATAGGTTTTATCACAGCCCTTAATTCTGGATAAGTTTACAATATGGAAATTTTTTCCTCTCTCTTGGGTATTTTCTGAATATATAACTAACAATAGTCTAACTATGGTGGGTCAAAGGGTACTGACTATTTAGTTTCTTTTTATGTATTATTCCAAATTGAATTCCAGAATGGTTTAACCCATTCACAGATCCACCACCAACAGTGCATCAACATATACCTGTTTTCCTACAGTCTTGCCAACATTTATCATTTTCATTGTCTTTGCTGCACTGATAGGCATGAAATAAAACCCCAGAATTGCTTTAATTTGCATTTCTCTAATTAGTGGCAATTTGAAATTATTAAATACATATTTATGTATACATATACATACTATATATAGTCATATAGATATAGATATATAGATATAGATATAAGGAATTGCTGAATAAGTCTTATTTATTTATTTATTTTTGAGTCAATTGAGGTTAAGTGACTTGCCCAGCCCAGAGTCACACAGGTAGTGTTAAGTGTCTGAGGCAGCATTTGAATTCAGATTCTTTTGACTCCAAGGCCAGTCAGTACTCTACACATTGTATCATCTAGCTCCTTCATGCTGAATAAGTCTTGATTGATATATGAATTGATGGAGTACTTCTATATTGTAAGAAATGAAAAAACAGATGATATACATAAAATGAACTGATATAGAATAAAGTGAATACAACAAAAATAATTTATACTATAATATTAACAATTATGAAGACTTTTATAAACTTATGTGGACTAAGATAAGCAGAACTAGAACAATTTATATGATAACACTACAGGAAGAAACAACTTTGAAAGCTAAAAGAACTAGATCAGTACAATGACCACTCATAATTCTGGAGGACAATTGCTGTTCATTACAGAAGAATGAAGGTAATGGATTTAAAGTATAGATGAGAAGTATATAATTTTGTATATAGATTTTAATAGAATTTCTTTTGCTTGACTACATATCTGTTACAAGAAATTTGTTTTTCTTTTCTAATGGGTGTGAAATGACAGTGAAAGAAAATAGATTTCTAGTTTGTTTCAGATTTCTTTTTAATAGAGAGTTAGAAAGTTGCTATGGAAGTGAAATGTTGCCTACATATTCAGATGAATTCAGAGAGTTAGAAAGTTGCTATGGAAGTGAAATGTTGCCTACATATTCAGATGAATTCATTATGTTACTAATTTTATTTTATAAGTGATCTGACACAAGAATAATGTTTGCAATATAATGCAAAAAGCAAGCGTCAATAAAACAACAAAAACTGTCCCACTATTTTAATAAGTGGAATAGAAATGGTCATAGTAATAGCATAGCTTATTTATTTCTTTTAAAATTTTTAGATACTTTACTATTTCCCTGGATGTAGACAGATCACACTCTCTTCATGCTTACTCTTCTGTTCATCTTCCCATAAATCTTCCACAAGGGTGCTGAGTTCTGTATGCTGAATCTGGAATTCACAGTGAGATTTTAAGGAATCCGTGAATTTGAATGAAGAAAATGACACAATTACTTACATATAACATGTTTCCTTTGTGATTCTATGTATTTTATTTTATTCCTCAAAAAATCATTGTACTGAGATAGGATCCATAGGTTTCTTTCAAAAGGTCTCTATCACCAAAGAGGGAAAAAAAAAAAAAAAAAAAAATATTAAGAACCCTTCTTTTAGCTCAAAGGATCTTTGAGCTAGAAGGGATCTTTGAAATAACCTAATTTAATCTCCTTATTTTACAGATATGGAATCTGAGACCTAAAAAATGATATTCATAAATTCTTATGGGTAGCAAATAACAGAGATCTTTTACTTCAAGTTTTCTTGACATTTCATGTATAGACTTTGGAGCCATTCCCCAACTAGCATATTGGATTTCCTAGCAAGGTTACCTGAGACTCAAACTACTCTGAGTATATATTTCAACTCATATCCTTAGCAGGTAAGCCCCCAGCAATGTGTTCTCCTTTACTAGTCTGCTGGAATACATTATTAGTTAATTGGAAAGGCTCATAATGAAATATTACAAAGTAAAGAAAGTAGCACTAAAGCATCTCCCTCTAAAAGCTGGGGTATACTCTTTTAAAAATACATTATCATAGGGAAGAATGGACTTACTGAAAGAGTATATATGTGTACCCATAAAGGACCTCACTTGTAAAGAACATATGTGGCAAAAAACCCCAAAACCCCACAACATATAGAAGAGCAAATCTTCCACATTCCACATGGTCCCAATTCTACAACACATTGCTGGGGCTTACCTGCTAAGGATATGAAAAAGTATGGATAAGAAAAAGTGAGAAAGAAATAGTGGAAAGAAAGTGGATAAGAAATGGTGAATTTGAAATTAGTTTGGTAGAAATTAGGTTAAAACAACATCTGACATCATATAGCAAAATAATCTCCCAATGGATTCATATAATTGGAGATAGTCATATAAAAGAAAGAGCAGAGTGCAGAGATACTTTTCATCACTCTGGAAAGGAAAAATAGTTCCTGACCAAATAAAGATTAGAGAAAGTCATAGAAAATAAAATGGATAACTTTGAATACATAAATAGGAAAAGTTTATGCATAAATCAAATTAATGCAAGCAAATTTAGAAGTGAAACAATTAAATAGGAAAATATCTCTTCAGCAAGATTTTCTGGTAAGACTGTTATAGCCATAATACAGATATAGGAAATTTATTCAAATATATAAGAACAAAAGCCATTCTCCAGTTGATAAATGGTCAAAGGATAGGTGTTCAAAAGGAGGAAACAACTATCAACAATCAGGCCCCCCAAAAATATACAAAAGAGAATTTGTAGTTTCATAATGAACCCTTTTCTGTTCTTTGCATATGGAAATGCTCATGTCAGTTTTTTTATGCAAGTATAAACTAATAAAAGCATACTAATTTTGGGGTCCCAGGACCTGGGTTTAAGGGCCACTTCTTTTGCTTCTCATCTCACTTAGGCAAAGCACTCAACCACCCAGGGCCTCAGTTTCCTGATCTGTGAAACGAGAAGGTTTAGATGGTCTCTGAAGATACTTTTGGCTCTAGCTCGTTGAACCTACGCTATTGGGGGTAGGGGAAAGCAAGGATCGATAAAATAATTAGGAAGGTGCTCCCTCTCGCCCTAGAACAGGGCCTGGGCGGGGCACTGGGCGGAAAGCGCCGAGTGGAGAAAAAGGGTGGGGATGAAGTCGTGGTACCGCCTCTTAAAGCGGGAGCCGAGACAGGCCGAGTCAGGCGGTGAGCGCCGGGCTGGAGCGGTGAGGTTTAGATACACTCACCCTGGGCGGAACCGACCTACCGAGTCGGGCAGAACGCTCGGGGGCAGGTCGGTGTGCACCGCGTGGAGGAACCGGGCCATGGCTATGTCCTCGGGAGCGCTGTGGCTGTTACGGAGCGCGGCCAGGGCTACCCGAGGCTCAGGGGTTTGGCGAACCCCCGCTCGCTGTTCTCTGGCTCCAGGGGCAGCCCCCGGGACGGCGGCCGCCTGGAGGGGTGAGTACTCGGTTCACACTTTTCTTCGGGATATTAGAGCTGATGACCGGAGGATGGACCCACCAACTCTAGAGCCAAGGGAGGCGGTTGGATTGGCTTCGAAAGCAGGAAGAAACCCAGAGCTTGCTACGTTCCCCCAGCCAAGTGGGTGGAATCCCCGGTTTCGGGGATTGCTCCGGAGATGTGCACTGGGGAGAGTGAAAAAAGGGTAAATAAAATGCTGAGGTCTCAGTTTGTCCTTGGTGCACTGAGGGTAAATTCTGGGCGCCGAAGAAATTACCTTCGCCACTGCCGCTGCTAAGGGGAGGAGGGAGGCGGGATCATGGTCGTAGTTTTGGCCTTAGCTCAGAACGAAGTGACCCCCTCTTCTCTTGTCTTACATTAGAGCGTGATAACGGCACTGCAGGGTTTTAGCTACATTCTGCCTCCCCAGTTTAAGATAGATGCTTCTAGACCGAGTCCGTCTTGTCTGTCACTTTTGGTTGATTTGGACTTTGGTTCCCCCGATGTAAACACAGCAAAACTTGAATATCCTTTTTTCCAATGTTGCCAGAAGTACTGCTGTACCAGTCTCTTAAGAGCTTGTGGGTTTGTTTCCATTGTTTATTGGATTATAGATGTAGAGTTAGAAAACCCATCTAGACAAGCCTCTTTAATTTTACAGATGAAGAAATTGAGGCCCTGAGAAACTAAGGTGAAGTGCCTCAGTTCGTGTAAGTAGTAGTAAGCAGTAGAGCTGGGAGAGGGAGCCCAGGTTCTCCTACCCCAGATCTGGCACTTTTCTAAGCCAGTGCAGTGATGGATTGCATACCGAGGCTCTTGCCAGAATCTTTTAAATTTTACTTGACTAATTTGTCAAAAATTTCTTAGGTTTCTGCTTTGGGAAAGCAGTTTTTCACATACTCCCTTTCAAATACCAGTTGTTTAAGATGGGGGGGGGGAGTTTTTGTTTTTGTTTTTTTGGAGGAGAAAGGGGAAGGAAATTTTTGTTGTTTTTAAGGGCTTGGAGCAATAAATCAAACTATGCTAAAAAGACAAGTCAAGTCCGATCTGTTCTGTTTTGTTTTGTTTTTTATCAAAATTATTAACTACTGGAGAATCCTATCTTCCAGTCGTAGAATTTGGAAATTTGTCACTGCCTTTTAAATTATTTTCTTGAAAATTCAGGTACAGGTCACCTTCTATAGTAGATTTTTTTTCTGTCCTCTTCCTCCTTCTCCCAATTATTTGGTATGTATTTATTTTAGGTACACTTTTATATATTTATCTCTTCTCCCTTTTTCCCCTCTTCCCCCCTCCCCCCAGCTAAGCTTTGTGAGGACTGGACGGTTTTAATTTGTTTTTTAATTACTAGTCTTTAGGAAGGAAAATGGGAAACAAGCATTTGCTAAACATGAAGTGCTGGGGCACTGTGCTAAGCCCCATTTTAAATTAGTATCTCATTTGATCCTCAGGACAGCATTGAGATATTGATGAGAAATATGAGCTATTATTAACTCCATTTTACAGTTGAGGAAATTGAGGCAGACAGAAGTTAAGTGACTTGCTCAGGGTCACATAACCAGGAGATATGTAAGGCTGGATTTGAACTCTGGTCTCCCTGACTCTAGGGAAGTGCTTAGCATATAGGTGATTAATTCATATTTGTTGATTGATCAGTTATTGCACATATATGCTATCCTGGAGGCAATAAGGTGATCAAGAAATGACCTAGGAATCAAAAAAGACTTGGATTTATGACTCACTTATACACATTGGCTCTATGACTTCTTAAGTTGCAGAGCAGATGCTAATTTGCATAGGTGGGGGGGAAGGGATATTCAATAAAATAAATACCATATCTCTTCTGAAAAGAAAATACTACCATACTATTTAAGCTCCTAAAGCTTTTTAGATATATAATTATTTTACTTTATAATAATGCTAGCTAGTGGATAGAGTTGTGGGCTTGGAGTCAATAAAACCTGAGTTCAGATTTGGTTTCAGATATTTACCAAATAGGTGATCTGGTCAAGTCACTTAATTTCAGCTTGTCTCAGTTTCCTCAACTGCAAAATGGGGATAATAGTAGTACCTACCTCCCAGGATTGTTGTGAGGATCAAATGAGATAACCTTCATAAAGAACTTAGCCTATCGAATAATAACTGTTATAGAAACATTAGCTATTATATTGAAATAGCACAAATAAGTTTTGCAACATTATTCAGTTTTTAAAAAAGACTAATCTTTCATCTAACATTAATACAAGACAACAGATATCAGCAAATGTAATTACTTCAACTCCATGAGTCCTGTTGTTTTGTTCAGATAGCATTTACAGATCAAAGCATAATCATCATCTTGCTTGAATAACATATTATGAAAATTTTTTTTAGAAGAATGTTGGCTTCTACTTGAACTTTGTAACTTAAAAACTTTAAAAATTTTAATTTTTTTTTTGATGAATTCTTAGAACTTTTTGGCAAGTACAGATTCAACAAGACTGGTTCTTTATTATGATTTGTAACAAATTATGGAATAATTTTAATTAAAATGAATCTACCTAATTTAAATAAATATACACTATTAAATTTCAATTCAAATAGGGAAAAAATCAGGTGGGGGTCTGGATTTTAGAAAACGGCATTAGATTCTTGTATTTCATTTTGGCTCACAATCACAAATTAGAGATAATATCACTCTGTAATGTTTTAAATCACTCTATAAGGCAAATATTTCCTGAGAACATTATAGAGGTTATAATTCTGAATTGAATCATGAACATATTTCTACAATTAAAAGCAAAAATTGAGAAATTATAATCCAACATTTGTTGCCATTGTCCAATTCTCATAATGCATAGGATCTCTCCTTTCAGTTGGAAGTAGGACTTTGGGACTTCATCATTTATCCTGATACTTTCCCATTAGAACCCAAGTACTATTTGGCCTTTCCTTCCACCAGTGAACAATACCATGTTCATTAAACATGAAATGAGCCCTTTTTTGTGTGTTGTCTCTGCCATTTGAATGTGAGTTATCTGTTTTATTTTTCTTTACCCAATGCTTGGCACATAATAAGCAGTTAATGCTTTTCCATTCTACTTCCCAACCTTTACCTCCTGAGTCATCAAATAACAAAAATAATTTGGCCGTCAAGGCAAATAAATTGTCCTGTGGAGGCATTTGTATAGTGCACTTTCTTTTTTAGTCACTAGAGCTCACTTTATAGAAAGGTAAAACACTTAAGATTAGAAACACTTTTCTGTAAGAGGCCAATCAGCTTTTCAGTGCTATAAATGACAGATGGACCCTTTGATAAGAAATTTCATTGCTAGGAAATCACAATAGGTTTCTTTTCCCACTTGATAGAATTTTATTTTTTTTCCAATTACATGTAAATATAGTTTTCAGCATTTACTTTTACAAGATTTTAATTTCCATTTTTTCTCCATCTTTTCTTTCCTCCCTTTCCCAAGACGACAAGCAATGTGATAAAGATTATACATGTATTCAGTGATCTTGTGATGAAGAGGATCACATCTACATCCAGAGAGAGGACTGTGGGAACTGAGTTTGGATCATAACATTCTCACTCTTTTTCTTGTTCGTTTGTATTTTGTTTTATTTTATTTCCTTTTTGATCTGATCTTTCTTGTACAGCAAGATAATTGTACAAGTATGTTTACATATATTGGACTTAACATATTTTAACATGTAAAAAAGATTATACATACATAATCTTATTAAAAATATTTCCATATTAGTCATGTTGTGAAAGAAGAATCAGAACCAAAAGGAAAAACCATAAGAAAAAAAAATTGAAAATAATATCCTTGAATCTGCATTCAGATTCCATAGTTTTTTCCTGCATGTGGATAGCAGTTCACAATAGTTTTAAATCTTAATTGTTTCCAAAACTCACTGCTCTCAGTACTTCTAAAACTTCCCTTGCATTCAACTGTCTCAAATTGAAAGGGATTAGAGGGGTGGAAGCATACTTAAAAATAGAACTATAAACTAAAAAAGGGAGCTTATAAATGATATCCACCTCCATAACATACAGGTTGTCAAGAGGATCAAATGGGATAGTGAGACTTAACTGCTGCTGACAATAATTAACCAATGAGCTTGTTTTATTTGCTTTGTTTTTGCCTTGGAATGATGATTTCATTAGTGGGTAGGAAACTAAATCTAGCTGATTTTTAAGACTTTGTTCTTAATAAAATAATAAAACTTAGTCCTCAGCTTATCTTCCTTTTTGAGGCTAATCCCTTTTTAGTTTAGTTTCCATATTAGAATGAAATGGCACTTATTCAATATAGATTTAGATCAAAGATGCTACATGATTCAGCTGAATGAAGCTCCCTTTTCTATTGGTGATCTTCCATTCAAGTCTCAATGAGGCTAGAGTTCCTCATGGTTGTTTTGTGTTCAAGGAAGTGATATTAACAGTTTATTGAGCCAATCAGCAATTTTGAAAAGTTTCAGTATTTTAAAAACCAACCTAATTTACATGGGTGTAAAGTTAAGATATTTTTCTTACCATATTTTAAGGTGTAAAGATTTAGTCCTGTAGTTTGTTGAGAGGAAAAATGGATTAGATGTAAGAAGGTCTGTCTTATAGATTTAGGGGTCTAATTTTGAGGAGGTAGAGAATTTCCCTTTTTGAAAGTGGTGATTTCATTCTGATGTAATTATGCTTGGAGAATGAATTAAGGTAAAACTTTGACAAGAATGTGAGGGCTTGTTCCACAGAACTGGATCCTGGCAGAGCTTTGAGCACTCTTTTAAGTTTTGGGGAGTTGGCTTAGATATTTGAAAATATATGCAGATGAGGAAACAGTATGGAACTGTAAATTTGCATGAAGTAACTTGTGAAATTATCCATAGAGATCTGTGAATATTATCATACTTATTTATTATGGGCACTTATAACTAAACCAAAATCTCACATTAGGATCTATTATTTATTTTGTGTAATGGATAGAGCCAACTCTTACACAGATGACTCAAATCAATTCCAAATCTCTCTCCTGAACTCCAGTTCTACTGCATTTCCAACTGCCTTTACTTGGCTATGCTACTAATATCTCAAAACTCAACTCAGTGAATCTGCCCTACTCCATAAATCTCTAAACCTCCCTATTTCTGTTAGAACCCCACCATTTCCCAAATGTGAAGCCTAAAGTCATTGCTGATTTTTCAGAGCTAGGAAAAGTTGGGTACAAATCCTATCTCTGTTATCTACTGCCTTATGGATGGACAGGTTGCCCTTGGGCAAATTTCTAAGATTATAAATTAAGGACAAATTTCTGATCTGCATCAATTCAAACAGTTTCCTCAATGGAAGTACCTTACACTTAAGAAATTACTGATCTGAGATAACACAATCAAAAACTTTTTATAGATAAATATTTCACTTTACCTTGCCTATTAAAAGGAATCCTTTCCCCTTTAGTTAGCTGAAAAGCCATTCTTTTTTTTTTATTGTTGTTGTTTGCTAAGGCAATTGGAGTTAAGTGACTTTCCCAGGGTCACACAGCTAGGAAGTGTCTGAGACCAGATTTGAACTCAGATCCTCCTGACTTCAAGGCTGGTACTCTATCCACTGCACCACCTAGCTGCCCCAAAAACCATTCTTTTCTCATAGATTCTTCACAATGTCTACAATTCTGGAATAATTTGTATTTTGGGAATTTTTTTAGAGTTGAGATCATCAGAGGAAGGCCACCATCTCTTCTGTACTGCTGCTTCTCAGAATATCACCTACAAAGAACTGAAAAAATTGCTGCATTCCAAATCTAATTTCTTAATTGATGTTAGAGAGCCATGGGAAATTGTAGAATGTGGACAAATCCCAGGGTCTCTCAATATACCATGTAAGTGTTGCCTTACTTAAAATCAAATATAGTATACTTAAGACCAGGGTGCAATTTTTAAACTTTAAACTGCACTAAGACTCTGCAGATTTCCTGTATGATATTTTCATCCTGATTTATCCCTATAGCTAATTTTGAATTTTTGAATATTTTCCTTTAGTAGGCGAAATAGATCAGGCTCTACAAATGAATTCAGAAGACTTTAAAGAGAAGTACAATCAAGATATGCCTTCTAAGTCTGACAACCTGGTGTTTTGTTGTCTAAGAGGAGTGAGAAGCAAGAAAGCATTAAGTACTGCTTTATCATTGGGTTATAAAAGGTAAGCAAATATTGCCGCAGAGCTGACCCTAAAATGTATAATTCATAGTTTCTGATGAATTAATTTTAAACTGGGATTTACATTAGTTTTCCTGTAATTATTTTGGTAATAGTATGATGAATAAAGATTTACTTTTTAATTTATACAGTAATTTTTTTCATCATATAAGTATGATTTACCACAAGTGAAAAACTCATTTATTGGTCCTTGAGATATAGAGTCCTTGTGATGATGTAGGTGGTAAATAGTTATATATTATTTCTCTCCCACATATATTATTGTTTAATAACAGTAGTCATTATTGTTCCATGTCTGTTTTCAGTGCTCAGCACTATCCTGGAGGTTGGGAAGAATGGGAAAGCTATGAATATCCAGAGAAGAAAAAATGACATGACAATGAATTTTGAAATCCCAATTAACTGTTTTGAAAATAATTTTAGAGGTAAATTGTTATATAACATATGTATGTTATATATCTAGTTTTAATTGTGTAACCTGAGAGAATTTACTTTATCTTCTTTGATCCAGCATCTTGGTTTATAAAATGTGTATTATAATATTTTCTGTAATTCCTTACAGTTGTTATGAAGATCAGCCAAGATAATGTATGAAAGACCTAATGAATTATAGATGTGTAGTAGTAAAAGTAATTCCACTTGTACATTTTAAGAACTTAAAACAAATAGTGTCTTTTTCAAAACTGAACTTAAAATTTTTGAAGAGGAAAAAGGGAGAATTAATAAAGAAGTAAATTTTCTACTTCAGCTTTAAGGTCATTTGTCAAAAAGAGACCAATATGCAGAGAAAAGGTTTAACATAATTAGTTATTCTAAAATGGAAATTTAACATTAAAAGCAACTGTTTCATTTCCATGACATTTTGTGATAAATTTTTGACTAATAAACTATTATATAATCTTTGTGTGCCAATGAGGCCTAATTTGGATATGTCCCTTTCATTGCAGCCATTTGGAGACTTAATGGGTTTCCCCCCAAAGAATCAAACAGACAAATAAATGTTTAAAAGAGAAAACTTTTATTTCTGCATTTTTTTTAATCTCATGCAAAGAAAGATTTAAAATCACCTGGGTGATGCAGAGAGTAGATTCTGGATTTGGGGTCAAGAAGCCCTGAATTCAAATCCAGCCCTGGATACTTGCAAAATATATTTTCATAGCAATTAATTTGACCTCCATCTGCTTCAGTTTCCTCATCTGCAAAATAATAATACCTAGTTCCTAGGGTTGTTGTTAGTATAAATTGAGATTTGTAAAGTGCTTTTCAAACTTTAAAATGCTATTAAATGTTACACAATATTATTATCTTGAGGTGGGAACATAGGGTTGGGGTATCAAGGGAAGAACATATGGGTGTAGTGTGTCAGGACCTGAAACGAAGACAGCTCCTTGTACTTCCACAGCAAGACTTTAACCATAGCACTTGGTGAAGCAGAGACATTTATGGGTTTTATTAGAAGGGGACAGGTTCTTTCTCAACTGTTTGGTTGAGTAACCATCTCTGTCATCTGATTGTTGAGAGATACTGGGGATTAGCCAGGATGGCCTTAGCTATTCAAACACAGAAAATTAAAGTTTTCAGATATTGAAGATTATAGAGAAGGGTGGGATGCTTTGTTAAGAGTAGAAACAATCTGCTTCCAGAGACATAAGCCCAAAATGCCAGGGTTGTTTTTTAGACTATAGTAGAACTGAGCATGTATTTATTTTTTTCAATAGTATTTTATTTTTCCAAATATACGTAAAGATAGTTTTCAGTATTCACCCTTGCAAAACCGTATGTTCCAAATTTTTTTAGAGAGAAAAATTTAGAATAGTCTTTAAAAAAAATGTGAATGTGTTTTGAAAATAAAAAGCGTTATAAATGATTTTTCTCCCTCCCTTTCTTACTTCCCCCCTCACAAAGACAGCAAGCAATCTGATATAGATGAAAAATTATACATAGTTCTTTTTTAATTAAAGCTTTTTATTTACAAAACATATGCATGGGTAATTTTTCAGTATTGACCCTTGCAAAACTTTCTGTTCCAAATTTTTCCCTTCTTCCCAACTCACTCTTTCCCCAGATGGCAGGTAGTCCAATATATGTCAAATATGTTAAAATATATGCTAAATCCAATATATGTATACATGTTTATAGTTATCTTGCTGCACAAGAAAAATCGGATCAAGAAGGAAAAAAAAACCTGAGAAAGAAAACAAAATGCAAGTAAACATCAATAGAGAGCATGAAAATGCTATGTTGTGGTCCACACTTAGATCCCATAGGCCTCTTCCTGGGTGTATATAGCTTTCTTCATCACTGAACAACTGGAACTGATTTGAAACATCTCATTGTTGAAGAGAACCATGTCCTTCAGAATTGATCATCATATAGTCTTGCTGCCATATATAATGATCTCCTGGTTCTGCTCATTTCACTCAGCATCAGTTCATGCAAGTCTCTCCAGGCTTCTTTGAAATCATCCTGTTGGTCGTTTCTTACAGAACAATAATATTCCATAACATTCATATACCATAATTTATTCAGCCATTCTCCAATTGATGGGCATCCATTCAGTTTCTAGTTTCTAGCCACTACAAAAAGGGCTGCCACAAACATTCTTGCACATGTGGGGCCCTTTCCCTCCTTTAAGATCTCTTTGGGATATAAGCCCAGTAGAAACACTCAGCATGCATTTATTAAGCTCTTATTATGTATGAAGTACTCACTGCTCTAGTGCTGAGGATTAAAGAAAAATCCAGTCAGTCATCCAGTAAACATTTATTTAATGCCTACTATGTGGCAGGCAATTATGTGCTAAACAGGGGGATAGGCAAAATACAGTCCCTGCCCTCAAAGAGTTCACCATCTAATGGGAGAAAACAGCACATAAAAATAAAGTGGAAAGATTGGAAAGGGAGAGCAAATGATAAATACCTGATGTGAGCTAGGCTGCAATGGGCTCCTACCTTAAAAGGAGGTAGGGCAGGTGCTCTCCGATATTTAGCTCTTCTTTCTCCAGGTTGAAGGAAAGGTCAGAGTTAATGCAATCTTTCAGGAAGATGAATTAAAGGAGATAATAATCAAGTCCAGGAGATCACCCCAGATGGCAAATTCCTTCCCTTGAGAAGATTCTAGTCTGCTAGAGGGTATTTTGCAGGTAGACAGGTATAATAGAAGGTAGGAAGCAAAAGAAGGAAAAGAGATATCCAGACATGTACTTTAGAAACAGCTGAGGGAATGACGGGAGACTTCATTGGGGAGTTAAAACTTTGAAAAGAGATAAATATTGTGAATGTCAGAAATGAGAGGAGTTCATTGGAGGTATGTGTAAGATGCAACTTAGAAGATCATCTGTCAAGTTCAGAGAATATCTAGTAGTCTTATTTTGTTTAATATATTGAGTACTTGAGCTAATATGAAATTAGCCTAGTCAGTAGGTTGGAGGAAGGCTAAGAAATTTTAATTTTGTGTTAGGTAATAAGGAGCTACTGAAAGTTTTTGAGCAGGGAGATTAATATTGTATGTTTTCGGTAGCTGTATAAAGAGTAGATTAGAGGGGGGAGTGTAGAGACACGAAGAAAATATGTAAACTTAACAATAATCCAAGTGCCTGATGGTGTGGGCTTGAACCAAGGCAGTAGCAGTGGGAATAGAGAGAAAGGAATGAATATAGGAAATAAAGTGGCATTGACAGAACTTGATATCTAACTAGATATGGTGTTTGTAGGAGAGAAAAATCAGCAATAACTTTGGGCTTCACATTTGGGAAATGGTGGGGTACTAACAGAAACAGGGAGGTTTAGAGATTGATGGGGTAAGGTAGATTCAGTAAATTGAATTTTGAGATATTAGCATAGCCAAGTAAAGGTAGTTGGAAATGCAGTAGAACTAGAGTTTAGGAGAGAGATTTATAAGATGTGTAAGAGAATTGAATGTATGAGGGTGAATGAGATCACCTGGGGAGGAGAATATAGAGAGAAGAAAAGAGGGCTCAACATGAGCCTTTTGGGAAATAAAAACTTAGGTGGTAGGAGATGGTGAATAAGCAAAAGCCAGTGGGAAGCGTTAACTCCTTTTTAGGGTTAATCTACTTGCTAAACTTAATTTAGCTCTTTTCTTTCCCTTTATTGCTAAAAGCCCCCCCCTAAAATCCCCATATGGATTTACTTAGCTGTGAAATAAAATCTTTACCTCTTGATTTGGAAAAGATATACAAATTCTTTTTTGACATCTTGTGGCACTGGCCCGCAACCCCAATATACTTTTGGATATCAACCCCATACCCTATCATTTGGTGGCCAAACCCCATAAATTTGATTGTATCCCATCTGTTTGGGTTTTTTTTTTTTTTTTGGCCCTGTCTTACTATGTAATTTTTAATGATTCTCTACTGATTGCTTCCCTGCTGGCAAAATAAACAAAGCTTTCTCCATCTTTTAAAAAAATCTTCACTTGATCCTATCATCTTATTAGTTATCACTTTATTTCTCCTCCCCATTGTGGCTAAACTATGAGAAAGTTCTCTCACTTGTTTCTAAATCTTTTCCACTCTGTATTTTGAACTCTTCATTAAACTGAAACTACACTCTACAAAAAGAGAGCTCTCTGAAAAAAATTCGAGAGGACAATAAAAGTGAAAGTTAAAAAAGAAAAGAATAATTAGGAAGAGGAGGTAGTGTAAGAAGCTCAGAAAGATCAAGGACCATGGAAATTTACTACTTACCATTTTAAAGAATAGTTTTAGTAATGTGATGAGAACAGAAGCTACATTTCAAGCGTTCACAAAGTGACTAGTTGGTGAGAAGGTAGCAAGCATAGACTACTCTCCTGAGAATTAAGCAGTAAAAAGAAAAAGAACTAGAGAATAGTTAGACCATGTTTAAGGATTGGAAAGGCCCAAGCATGTTTGTATGTCACAAGGAAAGAACTGATTTAGAAGAAAGGAAGAATATGCTCTGGGAGAAAATAAGAGTTGGAATAAAAAAGAGGAGCCTTAGGGGCCACTAGGTGGTGGTGTGAATAAAGCACCAGCCCTGAAGTCAGGAGGACCTGAGTTCAAATGTGGTCTGATATTTAACATCTCCTGTGGATGTGTGACCCTGGGCAAGTCACTTAACCCCAATTGCCTCAGCCAAAAAAAAAAAAAAAAAAAAGTTGAATAAATAAAAATATAGTGGGATTTTTGAAATGTGGAGTAGGAGAGTTAAAGGAGCTCACAGATTATACATGTGATTTTTTTCAGTAAAGTAGGAGGCAATATGTACAAATTATAAAACAAGTGAGAAGGAAGGGAAATATAAACAACTCTGGGAGTGTGAGGGAATTCTGAACTGGGACAAAACATTTCTTACTTCCTTAAGGAAGCTTCCCAATGAAACAAGGAAACTAGAGCCAATTACCATTAGACTCATTACAATTCACCGGCGCAAGACAGGTCAGGCAAGTGGAATGTTATGACCTTGAACCTTTTTATCACTTGTGTTCACTGACTTGCTTGGATGCTTCTCCATTGGTTAGCCTGTGCTCTTTCCCTAATCTCAGCTCTCCATCTCCCTCACCCTTAACTACTCAATGTTCCATTTTTTTCCTGATCCATATTTTAAAATTTTGCTTTCATCAAAACATTTTTCATTTCTTTGTATTTTGGCATTTACTGAGTTCTGGCTTCCTCTATACTGGTTTATATATTAGCTTTCTATCTCACTCTTCAACTTTGACATGGATTCACTCCAAATTTATCATCTAATCCTTGATATCCCTTCAACTTTTCTAACTTCCTGGTACCTCAATCTACTTAGTTCCTGTGACTTAATCTATATCAGCTACACAGAAATGATTTTATCATTCATTTTACCATTATTTACAGATATTCTACTTCCATATTCAGGAACTTTGAATTTCCTTTATTGGATCATAATATTAACTTTCCATCTCTCTGCCTCATTCTCCTAAAACTACTCCTGTCTTCACTGTGAATTCCAGTCCCCTAGTACTCAGTACTTTGTCATACTTTCATCCTGCTGTACTCCCCACCCATCCTTGTAAATATTGATCTTTTGGTGAAACAATCCAACTCTGAATCCTGGGCTTTCTTGAACTATCACCAATCCTCCTTTGCCAAACTTCAACCTTGAATTATTTCTTAAGTCTACCTCCTCCATGTACTATTAAATGAAATTGAAGGAATCATGAAACACTATTGATTGAGTCTATTATGAAGTTAAGCTCCCTAGTCTTAATTGAGTACTCCATAGCCAGGTAATTCCACTACTCTATAATTGATTTTCTTTCTCATTCATAATAGGACCTGCTCTTTTCTCCTCAAGCTTCCAATGCCATTTTCTTCCCTTAGTTTCTGGCAGAGGTCCACACCTTGTACTTTGCCCTTCTCACTTTCTTATCTCATATTCCTTACACATTAAACAACATATTCTCTCTCTTCATTCTAGTCCCAGAATCCTGTGACTTTTGCTAGCCAAGACTATCTTCTCTAGCATATTGCTTCCATTATCCCCATTCTATCTAATCTTTGATCTTTCCCTATCTGCTTTATTCCCAGATACTTAAAACACACCCAAATCTCTTCCATTAAAAAAACAACAGCAGCAGCAGCAGCAACAACAACAACAACAAAAAAAAACCTACCTTAATCTTATCATGTTACTGTCCTTAGCTAAATTATTTGAAAAAGGTACAGATAGGAGACAGAACCAAGATAATAGAGTAACAAGGACTACAGCAGAGCTTCCCCTTCACGATTCCTTTAAATCTAGAAAATGTACCAGACTGCATTCAAAATCAAGATCAAAACAAAAAACTCATTTGAGAGACTTGGGAAGTTGGGGGATCAAAAGTGTGTAGGTAGTCTGGGCTGGAGAGTGTGGTCACAAAGGGAAGGGAGTCCTACTAATTGTGGTCACAGGAGTGCCTGGTCCGAGCTCCAGGACAGAGGGGTGAGCTGAAACTCGTAGCCATGGGAAGGACTGCAGGGAATAGGAGCACTTGTGGGGACAGCATTGCTGGGAAGGATGAAGGGGAGTACTCCTGAAGAGATTTCAAAAGATAACAGCATGGAACATCATCTTCAACCCCTTAGTACTAGAGTGCCATGCTAACAAAGTTAACAGCCAAGAAATAAGCTGTTTAAAAAAATGAACAAGCAAGAGAGAAAGAACCTGACCATGGACAGCTACTCTGGAGATAAAAGAAAATTTAGGTTCAAATTCAGAAAGACAGTGAAGTTAAAATAGCTGCTCCTACTTCAAACTGGTCATAAGCCTAAAGAGTTCTTGGAAGAGCTTTAAAAGGACTTTATAAATCAAATAAGAGAGAATAAAGACAAATTAGGGGGAAAAATAATCAAGAAAATTATGAAAAGAAAACCAACTAATTGGAAAAAAAATCCATAAACTTACAGAAGAAAATAACTCCTTAAAAATTAGAATTGAGTAAGGGTGAGCCAATGACTAAATAAAACACCAATAAATAATAAAAACAAAATCAAAAGAATGAAAAAATAGGTTGTGAAACATCTTATTTTTAAAAAAAAAAATGAGCTGGAGGAGAGACAATATAAGAATTTTTAGACTACCTAGAAATTTTAAAAAGAGGCCAGACATTAAATTTCAAGAAATATTGAGGAAAACTGTCATAAGCTTTTAGAACTGAGGAGTAAAATAGAAATAGAAAAACCCTGGGCATTACCACCCGAAAAAGATACTAAGATGAAAACTCTTAAGAACATTAAGTTTTTAAACTTCCAGGTTGAGAAAATACTCCAAGCAACAAGAGAAAAAATTAAATATAGAACTACAGTCAGGATAACACAAGATTTAGCAGCATCTATATTAAAACAATGAAGGGAAAGGAACATGATATTCTGAAGAGCAAAGGTACTGGATCTGCAATGAAGAACATACCTGGCAAAGCTAAGTGTACTCTTGAAATAAAATTGGGTAGGAAGAGGTGAAATGGAGCAATTATCTCACACATATGAGGTGTGAATATAAGAATTAAAATGGAGGGCAGGGGGAATAGTGGGCTGATAATGCTGAAATGTTCTTTTCATCAGAACTGGGTTAAATATAACATTTATATATATTATATACATCTACAAGAGTATAAAAATCTTATAAAGAAATAGAGGATATGATAAGGGAGGTAGTCTTAGAAGGACATGCAGATCAAAAAATAAGAGGTTAAAGAGAGACATAAGGAAGGGACACAGAAGGATGGATATTAGGGAATAGGACGATAAAAGGGATTTTTAGAAGGGGTGCAGATTAGGGAAGCAGAGGTCAAAAGTAAGTTAGATATGTAAGGAGGAATAGGGTAAAAAGAAAGTGAGAAGATTAAGTAGGAAAAATGAGATGGAGGGCAATACACGACTATTAATTTTAACAATGTGAATGGGGAAAACTGCCATAAAATGGAAATAGATAGCAGAATGGATCAAAACCCAGAATCCAACAATATGTTTACAAGGGACAAAATTTAATGAGAGCTATATGCAGAGTAAAAATAAAGGGCTAGAATAGAATTTATTATGCGTCAGCTGACACAAAATTTAAAAAGCAGAGGTAGCAATAATGATCTCAAACAAATTTAAAGCTAAAATAGAGTTTATTAAAAAAGACAAACAGGGAAATTAAATTATGATAAAAGGTACTATAGATAATAAATATCAATACTAAACCTATATGCTCCACATGCTATAGCATCTGGATTTTTGAAGAAAAATAAATGAATTGCAGACAGAAATAGATAGCAAAACTAAAAAGTTAAAACCTTCAAAACTAAATAAATCTAACCAAAAAATGAGGAAAAAAGTCAAGATGATGATAGAATCTTAGATAAGCTAGATACGATAGATATCTGGTGAGAACTGAATGGGAATAAAAAAGAATATACCTTTTTCTTAGAGGTATATCACAACTTTGCAAAAATTGATCACATCTTAAGCCATTAAAAACCGTATAGGCAAATGCAGAAAAGAAATATTAAATACAGCCTTTTAACATAACAATGCAATAAAATTATAAAGGACCATGAAAAAACATTAAAAATTAATTTGAGATGAAATACCTTAAACCTTTTTTTTTATTAAAGCTTTTTATTTGTAAAACATATGTATGGGTAATTCTTCAATATTGACCCTTACAAAGCTTTCCGTTACAAATTTCCCCTCCCTACTCCCCACTCCTCCCCTAGATGATAGGAAGTCCACTATGAAATACCTTAATCTCAATGAATGAGTGGGTCAAAAAATAAATCATTAAAACATTTTTATTAAGAAAAAACAAGATAATATATCAAAACTTATGGGAACCAATCAGAGGAAATCTGATATATCTAAATGTTTACATCAATAAGAAAAAGGACAGATAAATGAATTAGATATGCAAAAAACCTAAAAAAACTAGAAAGAAAAAACATTTAAAATTCTTAAACACCAAATAGGAAATCCTGAAAAGTAAGGTTCTATTAATAAAACTGAATATAAGAAAACTATTCAGTGAGTAAAACCAGCAGTTGATTAATAGAATTTTTAAAAATGAAAAGAAAAGCAAATCACTATCAAAAATGAAAAGGAAGTTGAAATTAAAGCAATTATTAGGAGTTATTTTGCCCAGTTAAATATCAATAAATAACAATTTAAATGAAATGGAAGAATACTCACAGAAACAAACTGCCTAGATAAACAGAAGAGAATGGAGTATGTCTAAATAAGACTATTTAGCAGGTCATAAACGAGCTTCTTAAATTAAAGCATCTGAACAAAATGGATTTACAAATGAATTTTACCAAACATTTAAAGATCAACTAATTCCAATATTAAATAAATTATTTGGAATAATAGACAAAGGAGTCCTACCAAATTCTTTTTTTGTGAAACAAATATAGTATTGATACCCTAAGCAAAGAAGAACAAAAAAAGAAAAAAAATTATATATCAGCTCGTTTAATGAATTAGGGATCAAAAATTATAAATAAATACTGGCTAGGTGATTGCAATAATATGTCACAAAGACAAAAATCATATGATTATATCAATAGCTGCAGAAGAAGTTTTATTTATTGGGATTAAGTGACTTGCCTAAAGACACTGGCTAATAAATGTTAAGTATCTGAGGCTGAATTAAACTAGGGTCCTCCTGACTTCAGAACCAGTGTGCTATCCACTGCACCATCTAACTGCCTACAGAGAAATTTTACAAAATATAACACTCATTCCTAATTTAAGAAAAAAAAAAGCAACCCACTGGAAAGCATAGATATAAGTAAATTTTTCCTCAAAATGATAAGCAACAATGTAAAGCCATAAGCAAGTACTATTCAATAAAGGGGATAAACTGGAAGTTTTCTCAATAAGACAGAGTGTGAAACAAGGATGCACATTATCACCAATATTATTCAATATTGTATTAGAAATACTAGCAATAACAACAAAATCAGAATTTAAAACAAATACAAAATAGAAAAAAATTGCCATATACAGAGCAGAATATAAGAGGATTCAAAATATAAATCAATAAAATTCCATCTCAAGAAATCTAATATAATAAATACTACATGTTGTGTTCAGGGTTGTCCATCTCTGCTTCCTCATAGGTTTTCTTTTGTTCTCTGCTGTGTACTTTTTACTTTATTTTTTAATCTCCTCCCCCACCCCAGAAGGCTACAATTTAGCAGGTATATAAACATACATACACACACACACACACACATATATATATACATACATACATACATACACACACATATATACATACATATCTGGAATCATCTGCATATATATGCATATACATTAATATACATCTATGTAAGATTGTACTATGCTTGTTTGCCCTGTTTTTGGAAGGTAAATAACATCTTCATAAATCCAAGTCTTTCCATAATTTTCTAAATTTGCCAATTCGTAATTTTCTACATCACAGCAATATTCTAATCTTATATTGTCTAGTTATCTTAAATACTCTAAAACAGTATTGATTAATATGACTGACATATAGGTTTCCTTAGTTTTCTCTTTTAATTAAATCTTTTAGCTTTAACTTCATCTGAAATCATGATTACTACCCCTGACATTTTATCTAGTAAATTATATTCCTGATCTTGATCTTTATTATTATATTTGTATGTATCTCTTCTTTCCTATACCCCCTTATTCCTTTGCTTTATTTTTACTTTGGCCTCCTATTACTTAACCTAATCCCCCTCTAAGGATTCCTCCTTTATTCTCCCCTCTCCTTTTCTCCCTCTTTATTCTATTCTTGTTAATCTATATACTCTTCTATACCTTAATTTTATTTCCTCCCTTTATTTATAAAATAGAAGATTTTTTATTCTCTTTTAAATGTATATGTTATTCTTTCTTTAAAGATTAGATCTCTGATCTGATGTGAGTAGGGTTCCCTATAAAAATCCCTCTCTCATATTATTCCTTCCTCCCTATCCTCTTACTGTCTTTTCGAATTTAGAAGGTTTTTATATTGAACTACCAACCCTCCACCTCCATCCAATTCCTCTACATTTCCTACACAGTTTTGTTTTTTAAAATCACATCACACAAATCTCTACCCCAATCTTTTTATGGTCTTTTTTTTTTAATTAAAGCTTTTTATTTTCAAAACATATGCATGGATAATTTTTCAACATTAACTCTTAAAAAATCTTGTGTTCCAATTTACCACCCTCTCTCCCAGATGGTAAACAATCCAATATATATTGAACATGGTAAGAATATATGTTAAATCCAATATATGTGTACATATTTATACAGTTATCTTGCTACACAAGAAAAATCGGATCAAGAAGGAAAAAAAAAAAAACCTGAGAAAGAAAACAAAATGCAAGCAAAAATTATCCAACTATTAAAAACAATCTTAGACATATGGTTTACATTTCCACATCTAAGACGTAAACTGTTTGTTCTTATTAAGACCCTTTTAATTAGTCTTTGATGTTTATCTTATATTTCTCTTGGATCTTATATGTCAAATTTTCTATTATATTCAGATCTTTTTGCAACAAAATCCTGAAAGTCTGGCAATTTATTGAATGTCTTTTTTTTTTTTTTTAAACATTCAGGATCATAGTAAACTTTGCTAATATTTTCAATTACAGCCCCAGTGCTTTTTGCTCTTTTAATAATGTAGTGTACCAAGACCTGTGGTCTTACTGATACATTGTTGGTGGAACTGTAAATGGATCCAACCATTCTGGAGAGCAATCTGGAACTATGCTCAAAGAATTATCAAACTGTGCATACCATTTGACCCAACAGTGTTTCTATTGGGCTTATATCCCAAAGAGATCTTGGAGGAGGGAAAGGGACCCACATGTGCAAGAATGTTTGTGGCAGCCCTTTTTGTAGTGGCTAGAAACTGGAAACTGAATGGATGCCCATCAATTGGAGAATGGCTGAATAAACTATGGTATATGAATGTTATGGAATATTATTGTTTTGTGAGAAACGACCAGCAGGACGATTTCAGAGAGGCCTGGAGAGACTTGCATGAACTGATGCTGAGTGAAATGAGCAGAACCAGTAGATCATTATACATGGCAACAACAATATTATATGATGATCAATTCTGATGGACATGGCTCTCTTCAACAATGAAATGTTTCAAACCAGTTCCAATTGTTCAGTGAAGAAAGCCATATACACCCAGAGAAAGGGATGTGAAATGTGGATCACAACATGACATTTTCATGCTCTCTATTGATGTTTGCTTCCATTATGTTTCCTTTCTCAGATTTTTTTTTCTTGTAGATCCAACTTTTTTTTTGTGCAGCAAGATAAGTGTAAAAATATGTATACACATATTCAATTGTCAAGTGTTTTAACATAATTAACATGTAGTAGACTTCCTGCCATCTAGGGGAGGGGTGGGGACTAGGGGGGAAAATTTGTAACAGAAAGGGTCAATGGTGAAGAATTACCCAGTTTTGCAAATAAAAAGCTTTAATAATAATAATAAAAGTCCTGTGGCCTTTTAAAAGCTACTTTTTTTTTTTTTTTGCAAATGATATGATGATATACTTGGAAAGTCCTAGAAATTCTACTAAAATGCTAATCAAAACAAAAATTTCGGCAAAGTAGAGGACATAAAATAAACTCACATAAATTGCCATTTTTATAAATCACCAATAAAATTCTGCAAGAAGAGAGAACACCCTATTTAGAATATCTGTAGACAGTATAAAATATCTGGGAATAAAATTACCAAAACAAACCCACAAAGTACCTTAACATAATTATGATATGCTTAAACAAATAAAGCCAGATTTTAAAAACTGGAGAAATATTCACTGTTGTTGGATGGATAAAGTCAAAATAATAAATAAATAATTCTGCCTAATCTGTTTATTCAATGACATCACAATTAACAAAATTTTATTGAGCTAGAAAAAATTTAAAAAATTAATTTGGAAGAACAACAGGTTGAGTATCAAAGGAATTAATGAAAAAAATTATAAGGGAAGGAGGTTTAAGTAGTACCATATCTTAAACTCTATTATAAAGTGTTAATTATTGAAACCATCTGGCACTGTTTTAAGAAACAAAGATCAGTGGAACAGAGTAGATATTACAATAGATGGTAGTAATTATTGTAACTTTGTGTTTGTGAAATAATATTTTCACCTTTAAAATATATAAATAAGTGAATGTTAACATAGTCAATGAAGTAAGATTAGTGATATTATTATCACTATTAAACACATGTGCAACAAATGGTATGGCATCCAAATTCTTAAAGGAAAATTTAAATGAATTACAGGAAGAAACAGACAATAAAACTATGCTAGTGGAGGGCATCAACTTTTTCCTCTCAGAAAAATAAGAAATTGAGGTGAACAGAATTTTTAAAAAGTTAGATATGATTGCTAAAGTTCTCCAAAGAAAAGTAAATGAGAATAGAAAGGAATATATATTTTTTTCAAGGGGTACATAGTTCCTACACAAAAATTCATCATGTATTTAGGGCATAAAAACCTCACAACCAAATTCAGAAAAACAGAAATATTAAATGCATTCTTTTCAGATCATAATGCAATAAAAAATTACATTCAATGAAGGACCATAAAAACATATATTGAAAAATAATTGAAATGAAGCAATCTAATCTTAAAGAACTAGTGGGTCAAAAAAACAAGTAGAAATAAATAATTTCATTAAAGAGAATAACCATGAGACAACATACCATTTATGGGAAGTAGCCGAAACAATACTTAGAGGAATATTCCTATCTCTAAACACATCAACAAAATAGAAACGATACATAAATGAATTGGGCTTGTACCTAAAAAAAAAAAAAAAATTAGATAAAGAACAAATTAAAAACACCAAATTGGAAATCCTGAAAAATCAAAGAAGAGATAAAATGAAATGAAGAAAACTATTTCACTAATAAAGCCAGGAAAATGTTTTATAGGGGAAGGGCATAATTAAATGAATAAACCTTTGGTTAATTTGATTTTTTAAAAAACAAAACCAAATTATCAGCATCAAGAATGAAAAAGGTGAATTTTTCACCAGTAAAAAAAGGAAATTAAAGCAATATTAGTAGCTGTTTTGTCCCATTATATGCCAATTAATCTGACAATCTAGATGAATTGGAAGAATATTTACAAAAATATAAATTGCCCAGATTAAGAAAAAAAAATGGAATTAGAATGTTTAATTAACCTTGCTTTAGGAAAAGAAATTAAAGAAGCTCTTAGTAAAATCCCTAAGAAAAAATCCTCAGGACCAGAAGGATTCACAAGTGAATTCTAACAAATATTTAAAGACAATTCCAATAATATAAAATATCTGGGGAAATAGACAAAGGAGTCCTTTACTTTTCATGACACAAATGTGATTTTGATGTTTAAACCAGGGAAAGCAAAAGCAAAAAGAAGACAATAGATCAATTTTCTTAATGAATACTGATGCACACATTTAAAATAAAATACCAGCAAGATGATAATAGGAATATATCACAAAGCTCATACAGCAGGTAAGATTTATAACAAATTCAGGGTTAGTTCCATATTGAAAGCATCAGCAATATTGACCATATCAATAACAAAACCAAAAGAAATCACATGATTATGTAATAGATGCAGAAAAAGCTTTTGATAAAAATACAACATTCATTCCTATTAAAAAACTTAGAAAGTAAAGGAATAAATGAAGCTTTCCTTAAAATAAGTATTATTTATTTAATATCAACAGCAAGTTATGTTTGTAATGGAGATATTCTAGAAGACTTTCCAGCAAGATCAGGAGTGAAACAAATATGCCCATTATCACCACTGTTATTTAATATTGTACTGAAATTCTAGATATAGCAATGAGAAAAAAAAGAAATTGAAAGAATCAGAATAGGCAATGAGGAAAAACAAACTAACATTCTTTGCAGATGATATGATGTTATATTTGGAGAATCATGGAGAATCAACTAAAAAACTAGTTGAAATAATTAACAACTTTAGCAAAGTTATTGATTTACCCTTATAAATAATTAGCATTTTTATATATTATCAACAATGTCTAGCAGCAAGAGATGAACTTCATTAAACTCCATGTAAAATAACTAGATTATATGAAATACTTGGGAATCTACCTGCCAAGATAAACTCAAGAACTATATAAATACCATTAGAAAACACTTTTCATACAAAGTCACATTTAAAGAATTGGGAAAATATTAATTGCTTATAGTAAACTGAGCCAATACAATAAAAATGACAATTCTACCTAAATTGATCTTATTCAGTGCCATACCAATTAAAATATCAAAAACTATTTTCTAGAGCTAGAAAAAAATAATTGAGAAGAATAAAAGGTCAAGAATATGAAAAGAATTATTGGGGGAAAATGTGAAAGAAGGTAGCCTAGTCATATCAGATCTCAAATTGTATTGTACTGAGTAGATTAGGTTAGATTAGATACACAACAGAAAACAAAAATAGTGATCTTTTATTTGATAAACTTAAAGATCCAAATGGAAAATGCTAAAGAACTGATGGAGAACTTTTTTTCTTTCGATGGTGGTGGGTTTTCCCTTTTGTTCTATTTCTTCTTTCACAATATGACTAATGTGGAAATGATTTTTTTTAACTTCCAGGAATATTATAACCAAAATACAGAACTACCAAAAGAGAAAATTGCAAGCAGTCAGAAAGATATAATTCAAATACTGTGGAGCTGCAATTAGGATCACACAAAGTTTAGAAATTATCACTTTGAAGGAGCAAAGATTTTATAATATGATGCTCCAGAAGGCAAAGGAACTAGTACCATAACCAAGAATAGCATACTTGGCAAAACTAAATATAATCCTACAACAGGAAAAACATTTATTTAATGAAAGAGAACTTTCAAGCATTTCTAATCAAAAGACCAGAGATAAATATAAGATCTGGCATTCAAACACAAGACTCAGAAGCATAAAAAAGTAAATTTGAGTGAGAAAGTATAAGATAGTATATAAAATTAAACTATTTCCCTATAGGGGAAGATGATAGATGTAACACTTCAAAATTTTATTAGTAGGGCTGGTAGAGGGAGTACACTTGGACGGCATAAATATGAGTTTGTGGGGTCAGAAGAATGAAAAGATGAGAGGGCTGCAATTGGAGAGTAGGAAAAAGAAAGGAAAATGGGGGAAATTATCTCATAATTGAGGTACACAAGGAGTTTATACAATGGAGGGCAAGATGAAGGTGGGAGTAGACAACACTTAAATATCATTCTCAATTGGTTCAAAGAGGGAAGAATATATATTCACACATAGTTAAGTACAGAAATTCACCTTACCAAATAGGTAGGTAGGAAGTGAAAGAGTTAAGAGAAAAGGTGGGGGGGATTAGAGGGAGAGTAGATAAAACTGGAAATAAACAAAACAGATTTTTGGTGAGATGATAAAAAAGAGAAGGAAAAGTATAAGAGAATTGGATAAAGGGAAATACATATTTAGTACTTATAACTGTAAATGGGATAAATTTTCCCATAAAATGTAAGAATACAAAATGGGTTAGAAACCAAAATACAATATTATGTTATTTACAAGACACACACAAAATAGAAAGATAGACACTGAGTCAAAATAATAGAGCAGAATCTATTATGCTTTAGCTGTGGTAAAAAAAAAAAAAAAAGCAGGCATAGCAATCAATCTCAGATAAAGCAAAAGCAAAAATAGTCCTAGTGAAAAGAGACGATCAGGGAAACTACATTTTACTATAAGGTTTCTAAATGATGAAGTAATATCAATATTGACCATAATATCCACCAAATGGTGTATCATCTAAATTCTTGAAAGAAAAGTTAAAGAGTTATAGGAAGAAATAATAAAATAAGGGGAATCTCAACCTACTACTCTCACACCTCAATAAATCTATAAAATAAACAAGAAAGAAGTTAAGGAGTTGAAAAGAATTTTAGAAAAGTTAGATATGATAGCCCTCTGGTGACTATTCAATGGGAATAGAAAAAAGCATATCTATTTCTCATCTGTGCATGGAACAAATGTTCACCAAAATTGACCAATATTTTAGGACATAAGCCATCACAAACTAATACAGAAAGTAAAATAATAAATGCACCTTTTAAAAAATTTATAATGCAATAAAAATTACATCCAAATGACATCTCTATCACCTGCTACTCAGTGTCAATGTCAAAGATCTATTAACCCAGGGTAGGAAGCAGTTGATGGCCATAGGCAATGTACTGAGATGAACAAGTTCTGAAGCAAGCAGCAGAAGTGTAGCTAAGATTCCAGGAGTAGAACAGGGCTCTAGTTTCTAGCTTAGCTTTGAAGGCTACAGAAAGATCCTGTCCAAAGGTAGTTGTTGAACTAGGAGAGCTTTCCATATAGATGATAGGGGATGAACCTAGGAACTTGTGGGGCTCAGATCAGAAAAGGGAGCAATTAATTTTTTTTTTTTGGACTTTGGGAACACCAAGAGCTTACAGATCTTCAGACAGAGCTGTCCCAGAAATTCTATAATAAAACAATACTCAACAGTCCCAAAAAAGAAGCAGTAGGAATAGCTCATATTTTTCCTTCAAAAGTACACAGAACTCATTCCAATACTATTTATGTAAACTATTTGAAAAAATAGGGAAAGAAGGACTCCTACCAAATTCCTTTTATGACACAGATATGGTGCTGATACCTAAATCAGGTAGGGTGAAAACAGAGAAAGAAAATTATAGATCAATTTCCCTAATGAATAGTGATATAGAAGTTCATTGACCTTAATTCTAATGTACTGGAGGAATGAGCAAAGAACAGAAAACACCATAAAAAAAGTTATGTAACAAGGATTTGTAAGACATGAATTTAGAAAAAGATAATGACATTGTTCTATAAGAAATGACAAGCAGGCTGATTTCAGAAAGACCTGGAGAGACTTACATGAAATGATGCTAAATGAAGTAAGTAGAACCAAGAGAACATTGTACACAGCAACAGCAAGATTTATGTGATCATCAACTATGATGGATGTGGCTTTTTTCAAGAATGAGGTGATTCAGTAGACTTGTGATGGAGAGAGCCATCTGCATCCTGAGAGAAGAATATGGGGACTGAATATGGATAACCACACAGTATTTTCACCTATGTTGTTCTTCGCTTGCTTGTTTTTTTTTTCTTTTTTCAATTTTTATCTTTTTGATCTCATTTTTCTTGTGCAGCATGATAAATGTATAAATGTTTAGAAGAATTGCACATGTTTAACCTATATTGGATTATTTGTTGTCTAGAGGAGGGAAGGAGAAAAATTTTAAACACAGTTTTGCAAGGATGAATGTTGAAAACTATCTTTGTATTTTGAAAAAGTTATTAAAAATAATGACTTCAAAACATGTACAAGGAAAGTCTCAGAGAAAAATACAATGTAGCTACAAATTCAACTAGAATTTCTAAAAGAGATGAAGCAAGGCTTTTATTTTTGTGCTCTTGTTTTAAGAGGAGGGGGAGTTATAAATGGAAGTGCTAAAAGCAAAAATTGTAAAAGAAATGGAAGAATTGGAAAGACAATTGACAGTTTGGCACAAGAAGTACAAAACCTCGCCCAAGAAACAAATTCCCTGAAATTTAGACTAAAAAATATAGAAGCCAATGACTCCATGAGGCAACAAGAAATATAAATATAAAGTCAAGACTGAAAAAACAAGGCAATGTAAGACATGGAAAACATCAAGGAGAAAACATAGAAATCATTGGACTACCTGAAAGCCATCAGCAAAACAAGAATTTAGACAATGTATTATAAGAAATCATAAAAGAAAACTGTCTAGATCTCTATCATAGAGCAAAGTAGCAATTAAAAGAATCCAGCAATAATCTGAAAGAAAACTCAGAATGAAAATTCCCAGGAATATTATAGCCAGAATTCAAAGTTTGAAGGACAAAGAAAAAAAGTTACATTTAGATAGGAAAAAAAATTTGAAATAACAGTAAAAATTATCACAGTCATCAGTCATCACTCTGACCCCTCCAAACTGAATATAATGCTATAGGGAAAAAAATGGATCTTCAATGAAATAAAGAAAGGACTTACAAACTTTCTTCATGAAAAGATCAGAATGATATAGAAATGGCAAAATTTTAGAGTAGTAGAAAAGAGAAACCAAAATCCCAAAATGTACAATTGTGAAAGGAAAAAATAAGGATAAACAGCTTTACTCTAATATGGGGAAGTAATACTTCTGTCCTCTCTGCATCTTATCATTGTCAGAAGTTATGGAGGAGTTTAATTAGGCAGAAAATGATGAAGAAAGAATTGAAGGGAGAGTGGATTAAGAGATTAAGGATTTGACCTAAGCAAAAACAAATTCTTGAGTAAGGATGTACAAAAATATTTATAGATCTTTATGAAACAGCAAAGAATGGGAATTTGAGGGGGTGTCCATTAGGGAATAGCTAAACAAGTTATGTAATTGTGATGGAGTACTGTATTACTCTAAGAAATTATGAAGGGGATGGCTTCAGAGAAACTTGGGAAGACTTGTGTGAACTGTTGTACAAGGAAATGGAGAGAATCAAGAGAACAACATATACAATGATAAAAATATGGTAAAAAGTAAAGAATTGTAAAAGAATTAGGAATTCTGATCAGTATTATGACCAACTACCAGAGGACTAATAATAAATAAAGCATGCTACCCAACTCCTGATAGAGAAGTGAAAAACTCAATAGTACAGAGTAAGACACATGCACATTTATCTATATATCTATAATAGATTTCCTTTTTATTTTGAACCTGACCAATGCAGAAATTTGTTTTGATCGACTAAACATGTTTATAACAGATTATGGTTTTTCCTCAATTGGGAGACAGTTGAGGAAGGATAGCTCAGGAGGGAAGGGAGGAGGCTTTTTTTAAAATGAAAAAACATTTTAATTTTTAAAAGCATATGTAATTGGTTCTCCATTTTTCTCTTCTCTCACTTCTAAAGCCTCCACAATATGATTTCTGACCTTCTTATTCAATTGATACTGTTCTATCAAAAATTACTCATGATCACTTAGTTGCTAAATCTGCCTCTTCCCAATCCTCATCCTTCTGAACCTTTCTGCAGCCTTTCACACATGGAGCACCTTTTACTCTTGGATACTGTTTTTCTCTAGGTTTTCATGCATGCCTTCCTTTAGTTCTCATCCTTTACTGACTATTTAACAAGTACCATTTGTGGAATAATTCATGTCTTATTCACTTTGTGTGAGAGTCCCCCAAGCCTTTGTCTTTGACTCTCTTTTCTTTTATTTCTCTAAATCTCTTGATTTTATTTTCCAAATGTTTAGTTGCCATCTCTATGCAGTTGATTTCCAGCCTTTGTTTCCCTTTTGGGCTGTGGTTCCCCATCACTAAATGTCTATCTAGCATTTTGAGCTTGCATGTCCCATTGTCATCTCAAATTCATTGTCTGAAACAGAACTCAGTATATTCTCCCTCACCCCCTATTTTCTTCTTTTATGAATTTTATTATACCCAAAGCACTACCATATTTCCAGTCATCCAAGTTCAAATTTTCTCTACTCCTCTTACCCCACATATCCAATCAGTTGCCAAATTATGCAATTTCTCCATGATCTCTTTTTGTATATGACCCCATATATAGAGCTATACGCCTAGGCCAGGCCTTCTTTATCTCTCTCTCTGATTATTGCAATAGGCTTATGATTAGTCCCTCTCACTCCAGTCTTTTCTTCCAATCCATCTTATTCATCTACCAAATTTATTTCCCTAAAAGTGTAGATCCGACCATGGTAACCTATTACTTTTAAGATCAAACATAAAGGCATTTAAAACCTATTCAAACCTGACTTCTTCTGACTTTCTAATCCTATCCCATTCTACTCTGCTCTATGCACTCTATGGTCTAGTCATCCTGGTCTATTTGCTGTTCCTTGAACACAATTCTTCATCTTCAAACCTTATGCCTATATATTGATTATTCCTCATGTTCCCCCTCTCAAATTCTATTAGAATTTCTGGCTTCTATTAAGACTGAATATTGCTATCTCCTCAAAGAGGCCTTTCCTGGTCCCCCAAACTTCTAGTGATAACCCTCTAAGATTATCTTCCATCTATTCTTTATCTTTATTCTCTGATTTATATATGCTGTTTCTCCCATTAGAAGATATTTTTTTCTCTTTGTCTCCCCCAGTATTTAGCACAAACACATTTTATGTGTTTAATATAGGTTTGTTGTTTGAGTTAAGATTTTGCATAGGAAGATAAAGTGAGAACAGCATGCATTCCAATTATGAGAGACAATTAATACAAACATAGAAAGGAAAAAAGGAAAAAATGGAAGGAAAGAAGAAAACAGGCACCTACTATATGCTAGGTATTATGTTAAGCATCTTACAAATATCTCATTTGTTCCACACAAGTGTTATTATTATCACATTTTACAGTTGAGGAAACTGAGTCAAAAATGTTAAATGATTTGTTTAGAGTCACACAGCTAGTAAATGTTTGAGGCAGGATTTGAATTCATGTTCTCCTGACTTCAGGATCAATACTCTGTTGCCCAGCTTCTTAAATTGTAGTTTGTGACCTTATATTGGGTTTTGAAACTGAATGTGGGGGTCATAAAAGTATGCTTTATTATCAATAAATGTTTAATTTGTATGCCTATTTTATTTACCTATATACCTGGGTCCATAAAAATTTCTCTGGTGAAAAGGGGTTGCAAATGGAAAAAGTTTAAAAAGCTCTGCTCTAGTTGGAAATCATGGAAGTAAAAGTTTTGGACTATGGCAAATTCTTAAGGTAGTAATGCTTCTCTGGGAAATGGTGAGGTATTGTAGAGATAGGGATAATGAGAGTTGAGGTTGATAAAATAAGTTCAGTCACTATTATTTAAAAATTTTTTTCCATTATAATAATTTTATTTTGCTATCTTACATCCCTGAGTTAAAACTAAAAGGGACTTGTTGCGGTAGATTGAATATAATAAAAACTATGGGGAAAAATGATTGTTTTTTTATTTCTTAATTTTTTTTTTTATCTATTGGTTCAAAACAAGTTAGTAAAACTTGTAAAACTGGTAGTAAAACTAGCCTTAGCTATTTTACACTATATGGGTCATGCTATTTACCATTTGATAGTTTTTTTAATTCTTATGTCTTTAGTGAACTTCTTTGATTCTGAAGAACTGTAATTCTCCTTTCCCCCCTCATCCCCAATGTCTTTCTTTTCATGCTATCTTTCTCCTTATTCTAGCTAATTCTGATTAGGCTACTAAACTCCTTTATGGATTTAACCTTTCAGTCAATAGCATGTTCATACATATTCCTTTAATAGATTCTTTTAAATTCCTTTCCTTGGTAATGATAACCCTGTTGTTCTCCCAAATCTATTTCATATTTGCCACTCCTGGTATTTGGCAAAGAGAATGGTCATTGTGAATTTGTCATGTGTTTATTATTTCAAACTAGGAATTGCTACCCTGATCTCATCATATGCATAGAAATTTGACAGCATCACAGATAAGACGTAGGATTAGGCCACCTGTGAGATTCATAAAGATAAAAGAAATTTTTTCTTTCTTAATTATCTCTTGGATTTTACAATTGGATATCCTACCAGTAGCTTCTGTTTAAAACAAATCAAGCCTTCTTCCTAATTCCAGTATTTCTATCAAGGGCACCATCCTACCAGTGACCAATGTTTCATAACATGTAGTCCTTTTCAATTTCTCCCCTTCCTCCTAAAAAATATCCAGTTGCCAAATCCTGTTGGCTTTATCTGCACATCACACATTTGTTCCTTCCTCTCTGTTCCCACTACATCACAAATCCTTCTGGTCTAGACTACTGCAATAAATTCCCAATTGGATTCCCTGACACCAATCTCTTTCCAGTCACCAAGCTGAAATTCCTGAAGTACAAGTATGATCAGTCATTTTCCTGATCCAAAAACTCACACGACTCCCCACTTTCTTTAGGGTGTGTCTCACTAAATTAGAACCCTCTCCAGTCATCCTGACCTATATCTTGCCACTGGATCCAGATGGCTCTGGAGGAGAAAGTGATGTTGTGACTTTGCATGTCCCTCCCTCATTTAAATCTAATTCACTTGCATGTCATGGCATCATTTCTCTGATGTCATGGAACTCCAGAATGAAGGACAATCTATCTCTGTGAATAAAAGAGCTGCCTCACTGGGGATCCAACTGGGACAGGCCAGTTGGGCAACACTATTTTCCTTTTCTTTCCTTTTTTGTTTCCCTTCCCCTCCTTCTGTCCACATATAGTATCTGCCAAAAGGAATATAAATTTTAATTGCTGATATCTTGAGGTTTATAGGTTAGAACCCTGCCTTAAACCCACTCTGGCTCTTAATGATTGAGTAAATATTAAAAGTAATTGTGTTTTGGCTAGAAACCCTGGAGTCTTCCCCTTCTAGATTAATGTGTGTGCATGTGTGTGTGTATACACATGTTTATGTATATATATACGTGCATATGTACATGTTTACGTGCTATGTATTATTTGTGGTCCTATGCCAGTATCTCCCATGTTGTGCAATCAATCCTAAAGTTGAGAGACCTTGGAAGTATCTTTGTATTTTTTTCTGATCTAAAACATTGCCCTGTGTGAATTTTCCATAAAATAATGTTTTTGGCAAGTATACATTTGGCATTTGAATAATGTGTCCAGCCCAAAGGAGTTGCATTCTCTGTATTGGAATGCTTGGCAGTTTAATTTGAGAAAGGACTTCAATGTCTGGTATCTTATACTGCCAGGTGATCTTCAGAATCTTCCTAAGATGATTCGAATATAAGTGATTTGAGTTTCCTAGAATGGTATTAGTACACAGTCGAAGCCCACAGCAATGAAGTCAGCACAATGGCTCTTTAGGCTTTCAATGTGGTAGTTATAACACCTCTCCTCTCCCACACTTTCTTTCTGAGCCTCCCAAACATTGAGCTAGCTCTGGCAGTGCATGTATCAACCTCATTATCAAGCTGGACATCCCTGGAAAATATCCTGCCAAGGTAAGTGAACTTATTCACAGCATTCTCCATTTGCTATAACCATGGTTTGGTGCTGGCCAATGGGAGTACCTATGCTTTCTTGGGGTAATTATTAGGCCAAAATTGGCACAAGTAGCAGAGAATCGATTCACGCTTTGTTGCATTTAGCTTTGGAGTCTGCATTGAGTGCACAATCATCTGCAAACAAAAAAATCATGCACCAATAATTCCTTCATTTTAGTTTTGTCCTGTAGTCTTTTTTGTTTATTAATTTACTATCAGTGTAGTGGCTGACTTTGATGCTTTGTCCTCATTGAAAGCATTTGACAACACGGCTGAAAACCTCATGCTAAAAAGCATGGGAGGGAGCACACAACCTAGTTTCACTCCACTGGTGACTGGGAAGGCTCAAAAAACCTTTCTGTTGTCCCAAACCTGGGCAAACATGCCATGAAATTGATGTACACTTTTCTATGCAAGCAAATTTTGACAATTTTCCATAAGCCCTTGTGACCGACAGCATCCAAGGCCAACTATGCCTTAACCCACTCAGAGACTGACCAACAATAGGTCCTAGGCCAAGTTCCACTTGGTCATTGTTTAGGCTGTAATTCGCTCAGAGTGAATGAAAATAGCAGTTGTTTTGGTCAGAACCCCTGGGGTCTTCCCCTCCCAGACTGATGTATATATATATACACACACATACATGCAAAACACATCTGTATTTTGTGTTTATCATCTTTATCTAAAGATAGGTAGCATACCCTGTCATGAATTATCTGCAATTGTGATTGGTCAATGCCTGGATTAGAATTCCAAGTCTTTCAAATTTATTGTCCTTATACTATTGTTGCTGTAGAAATTGTCTGATTCGGGGCAGCTAGGTGGCGCAGTGGTTAGAGCACCAGCCCTGAAGTCAGGAGGACCCGAGTTCAAATCTGGTCTCAGACACTTCCTAACTGTGTGACCCTGGGCAAGTCACTTAACCCCAATTGCCTCAGCAAAAAGCAAAAAAAAGAAATTGTCTGATTCTCACTTCATTTTTTAGTAGTTCATACAAATCTTCCCAGGTTTCTCTGAAATCACCTGTCTTCGTTTCTTTTTTCCCCTCTTCTTTTATTAGTCAGTATTATTTTCCCAACTACACGTCGAAGTAGTTTTCAACGTTGATTTTTCTAAGACTTTGAGTTTCAATTTTTCTTTCTCCCTCCCTCCCTTGCCTCCTCCCCAAGACAGGAAGCAATCTGATAGTTATATGTGTACAATCATTTTGAACATATATCCATATTAGTCATGTTGTAAAAGCCAAATCAAAATGTAATAACCATGAGGAGAAAAAAAACAAAAAAATGGTGACAATAGTATGTTTTAATATGCATTCAAGTCTTCCTAGTTTTCTCCCTGGATGTAGAAGGTATTTTCCATCCTACGTCTACTGGAATTTTCTTGGATCAATGTATTGCTGAGAAGAACTAAGTCTATCAGAGTTGATCATTACACAATCTTGGGGTTACTGTGTACAATTTTTTGGTTCTGTTCATTTCACTCAGAATCAGTTTATGTAAGTCTTTCCAGGCTTTTCTAAAATCATCCTGCTCATCATCTTATAGAACAATAATATTCCATTACATTCATATACTGTAACTTATTCAGCCATTCCCCAATTAATGTGAACTCCAGTTTTTTTTTTTTTTTTTTTGCCACCACCAAAATATTACTACCGTAAATATTTTGCAATGTGTCTTTTTTCCTCTTTGATCTCTTTAGGCTACAGAACTAGTAACAATACTGCTGAATTAAAGGATAGGCACAATTTAATCATTTGTCAGGTACAGTTCCAAATTGTTTTACAGAGTAAGTGGACCAGTTCCACCAAATGGGCTGAATGAATCTGTTTATATATAGCTCCCCCAATTCTGCCAGTCTGATGTAAGTTAGGTAAGATACTATGCTCCTGTGTTGGATGGCCCTCCCCATGCACCATTCCCATTCAGGGACAAGCCCAGGGCAACCATTCTCTTGGGGAGAGGGGAAATCCCCTGGCTTACCTTGAGAGGAGTGGAAAGAACTCCCCTCCACTACAGTGCTTTGCTGTTTGTTGGTTGCCCCAAGATGGACAATCTTTCCAGCTGCCTCCAGCAGGTATTATAATCTTTTTAACATTTTATTTTAAACCTTTTCATCAATATTTATTAGGGATACTGGTTTATAATCTTTTCTCTTTTGATTTAGGTTGTCAAAACCATATTTGTGCAACAGAAGGAATTTGGTAGGACTCCTTCATTTCCTATTTTTCTCAGTTTAAGACTAGAATTATTCTATAAATGTTTTGACAAAATTTACTTGTAAATACTTCTTGTGGATCTTTTTGTCCTTTATTTCCTGTTCTGTTAATTTGAAACCATAACTTAATAATTGTGAATAAAGCTTAAATACTTTAGCCACATAATGAGGAGAAGATGGAACTTATTGGCAGGCAAAGACCCCAATATTGGGAAAGACTGAAGGCAAAAAGCAAAAGCAACAGTAGAGGATAAGACTAATCAATGATGTCATGGAAATAACAAACATGAGCATTGGCCCTGAGATCAAGAGGACACGAGTTGAAATCCTACCTCAGACACTTAACACCTACTTAACTATGTGACCCGGGCAAGTCACTTAACCCCAACTGCCTCAAAAAACAAAACAAAATTAAACCAAAAAATGAAACAAATAAGAATTTGGACAGACTTTGACAGATAGTGGAGGGATAGAAAGGTCTGACACACTAGTCCATGGGGTCAGAAAGAGTCAGATACTACTAAACAACAATAAGAATAATTGAATTTAAAAGGAAGAAATATAAGCAAATCTACAAAGAATATAAAATAACACTCACAAAGCAGCTAAAGAACTTGTTTTTATTGTTGCAAATTTATACTAGGAAGTCAACATTTAATTTTATAATCCATTGACCATAAACTGTTTATAAAATATTAAAATCCTTAAGTTGTACATTAATGTCCTATGTACCACCCTCCTTCAAGTCTGAAGAAAAATATTGAGTTTCATAGTCAGCAATCTCACTGACAACTCGTTCTCTAAAGTCTTATATTTAGCTTAGAATTAATAATGACCAGTATTAAACTGGCTTGAAACCTGATTGTGTTCCTGGCTCAGGAAAACCTGTTCTAACTAATTTAAATCCTTAGTGAAAAAAAAAACAAAACCTAAAAGTAGATGCTTTTTAGGTAAAATGAATTCACCTCCCACATAAAGATAAAATGAACTTTTACAAATTTTGTCCAGATTATGGTGAGTTTTATCAACTTCTATTTTATTTCCGAAATACCTGATTAAATTATTACTTGCAAATAATTAACACAGATCTTTAAAAAGTTTTCCCAATTCCCATTTAAAATGGTTAAGAAAATCACAAAACATTGAAAACTGTGAAAGTACACTGTACATATTGCACCTTTCTGTAAAATTGGGCAACTATTTCCCATGCCAAGAAATTACTGAATGCATGTCATATGTATAGGTACTTAGTTTCCCCCCCTGAAAATGGCAATGAAACTAGCAAAATTAGGATTTAATGGATTTCATTCTTTAAGAATTGTTTTTAATAATTTAAGAAGAAAATTCTCAGGTATTGAAGAGTTGATGCATAACCTTTCAAAGATTAAAAAGATTCTTAAATTATGCACCATGTTTCCTGCTTAAGCTTTCCCTCCCTTAATCCCAAATTTAACAATTGTAATTTTAATCTAGATGCAAAGATACCCTCTTGAAATAGCTATTCAATTTGAAGTATCTATTTGTAGCTACCCGTTTGTACTTTAATTTACAGAAATGTCTGCAATCAAAAGGGTCTTAATTTTTTCTAGAGCCAAAGTGAACAAAAAACTTTAGTTATCTATTTCACAAAAATAAAAACAGTTCCCAGAATGCTTGACAGAAACAAGCTATTCATTCTCATTGTGTTCCACTAAAGACATTATTGAAACTTGTTCATTTCTTTAGCACAGCAAAAACACCAATGTTTTTATTCCAAATAGTCCACTCTGAAGGTCTTCGGAATGTTTTAAGACTGGCTGTAGCTAGAATTTTGACTTCCATTTGGACCCTGTTCTCCTTCACTGTTCAAGTAAAAGGAAATAGGTTTTAAAAATTAAAAGCAAAATAGTCTGATAAATCCTTTTTAAAAAAGCTATTGTTACTATAACTGTACTTGACAATTTTATGCAGAATTATTCAAAAATTCAGGCAGCCAATTTTTGGTCTTAGGTTTTTATCTAGGAAACAAATTGTGGTCAGATCAAGAAATGAAAATTAATTTTTGATTTTCATCATGTTAGATTTCCATCAAATATAGCATAGATCTGTCCTGGAAAAAGTTTTCATTTCCTTCTATCAAATCTTATTCCCAACAAACCACCATTACAAAAAAATTAGACATGAGTTTCTATAGATATATTGATCTAAAGACATAATTAAATCACATTTAATAATAAGGTAAATTAAAAAAATAATTTACAAAAGAAAACATACTGAAAACTCAAATCTCCCCAAGGTTAAAAAATAAAAATATTGAAAATATCAGAACCTGTGGCAGGATTGCTCGTCACCATTTTGATACTTAAAAGGACCTATTATTCGTTGAATATCAAAAATTTTTTGCAATAACCTAATGGGTAGTAGTTTGATGACTGCTTTTCTGGACAGCTCCTTGTGTGATTTAACTATTCCTAAAACTTTTAATATTCATATTTGAGATTATCAGTAAGGACTTGGAAAACTATAATGTGACGTGATATCATTTAAATGGTTTCTGATTAAGTGACATAAAGCAGATATAGTTTCTTTACTTTTTTCCTGCTGTTTGATCTTACCTAGCTATACTGGTTCCTAAATTTATTTGCTGTCTTTTTTTTTCCTGGGACTACACCAGTTGGCTTGCAATACCATTTATAACACTATTGCAAATCTTTTGCAAGGAGTAATGTTTTAATAAATTTCAATGATTTTACATGGGGGAAAGTTAGAAGGATTACAAAATTTAGTCAATTCATCTTGAAGATTCCATTTAATTGATTATATATATTTCATCATCACACTGATTTTGCATTATTAACAAGAATCTCTAACTGTAGGATCATTATCCTGGGCACTTTCTGGCATACCCATAAATGGGTTCTTTACAATTTATGCCTTCAAGGTAACGTGTCTTGAATTATAGGCCAAGTCAAACCATCACAGTTTTAGGGAGATATTCTGTTTTCTAGTTTCAGATAAATCACTTGGGTTTACTAGATGGTAAGGAATACTGTTAAAGAAGAACAATATTTTTGGCCAAACTCATTTGGCCATATTGTTTCAAAAGCAGAGGGGAAATCTTTGTATTCACTGAAAGACTGAAATGGAATTCAATCAGGTAAAAGATAGGCAGAGTTGCATTTAAGGAAAAGGAAAATGAACAGAAACATGATTTTGGAAGGTTTGGCTAGGATATATAGGGACAAGATGGTATATAGATCCACTATATCATAGAACCATTAATAAATTCTTTAAACCTAAAATTTAGATAGATCGCATTAACTCCTGGTTTTTAAATCCCAATTAAGTTCAAAATAATGCTTAACGGGTAGCCATTTCTTGAAGGTATGTACATCACTGTCATGTCTACAGTGAAATTTCTTTAAAGATTAATGTATTTGCTAAATATCAAAATCAAGTAATTTTTAAAAAACAATTTTTTACTAGTTATTTGTATTGGGGAAACTTGAACTCAACTGTTCAATACAATCTATCATACTTGCAATAGATTATGTAAAATGAAACCAGCAATTAAATTTCACAGCATACCTGTTTGGAGGTGGTTTTGGTTTAGGCATCTTACTAAGGATAGTTGCCATCTCTTTTCTTTCATCAAAATTCTTCCACTGCTCATACAATTTTAAAATAACCCTGATTATTTCCAAAATCTGAAAAAAAAAAAATTCCAAGATTGATAACTTAGTAGCTACAACATATATTCTATTGTGTGAGGAAAAAAACAAAAAACAAAAAAACCAAAACAAAACCAAAAACAACCCAGAAAATCTGTGCTTTTGTCAGAACACAGTAAAAAAGATGAAAAATGAGATGAAATGTTAGAATGAGGGTTAGCAAACTCTAATTTGAAAGGTTTTTAAAAATCACACTGTTGACAGGTTACTACTCCTTTCCACAAAAATATAGCATTTATTTCTTATCCACCTCTACCTACTTAAGTACTGAATCTACAAGAAAAAGCACTGTAGTTTTATTATAGAGATTTCTAGTCTCAAACCACTTAAATGGAAAATAAAGAAATAACTAAATAAGCTTTGACTTTATCTCTTCAGCACTCAAAGTTCATCAATCTAAAGCTTCACATTGGTTGTCATTCTTGCCTGAATGACTTTAATCTTTAACAAAGCATTATAAATTCCTTTGGTTTTGCTGCTTATCTAAGACTCTAACGGAGTAGGGCTAAAAGGGGAGCAGCATACAGTTTAAGTATAAAAGCTACTTGGGAACTATTCATTCACACATAAATATAAAATATGGAAATATTTATTTATGTACATATGTATACATATACACTGAAAAGACACAAAGCAAAATAATTTTTAATCAGAAGTACTGGTACCCCACCATATTTAGCCCTAAGCCAAAAAGGGCAATTATTACATTATAGAATCAATACTTTTTTGGTGTGTGGGCTAAACTTTTTAGTTTTTCTTAACTAGTAATCTACTTAGCAAAGTTGTTTTAAAAATATGCTAAGCAAATAAAATCTTAATTTAAAAAAGTTCAAGTTGACAAACAGAACAAGAGAACACTAAAGAATACCTTCTCCATATCAACAGAAAGCTCAGCAAACCACTGTCGAGCATCCTTCTGTTGTACAACACAGGCTACATGTAGGCAAGCTGGAAAAGAGGGGGAAAAGTTTTTGTTTTTTTTTATAAACTGCACAAACAAAAATCCATGGTCTTACAAATGCAAATAAAGTTATTTTCAATTATACTTTCTAATATCTCTCAAAAACGAGTTGCATCTCCTCTTCTCAACAGACATCAACTCCATAAGTCTAGTCTAATATAAACATCATTATAATATAGATTATTGAGCCCATCTAAGGGAACAGCAAAGATTTGTCTTGTTCCTCACCACTCTGTACTATCCATAGAGTTTTTGTCACAAGAGGAAGACTGAAGAATGAAATGGAATATTAGGGTACTCAGCAAACCCAAGGCATTGTAGTACAGATGGCAGTCAGTTGCTACGGTACTCAGAGGTTGACTTACCTACTGTATGACCTTAGTCTAGAAGTCAAGAAATTAAAATTGCAACCTGTTTTGGATGCATTAATTGGCAAAAATATCCCCTTTAAATTCTTCTAAGTTATAAAAAACCTCCTAAGTTTTTACATAAGCATCACAAAATGAACACTAAACATATGAGTTTAGTGTTCTAGCAAAGAAAAATAAAATTAGCCTAACAGATTTAATAATAAGCCTTGAAGCAGGTAGGTAATTTGAAGGATAAAAGGGCTCAAAGACAAACTTTACTGACTTCATAATTATGTCTAAGCCTGGTTATAGTTATGAGTAAGCTCCCATTCTAGCACCTTAAAGACACAAATTCCTGATCTGGTTGGGGCTCAGATGCCTAACAGAGTAAAAGGGGAATAATCATTTAAATAGTGCTTACTATGTTAAATGGTTAAACAAACAAACAAACAACTCCAAGTATCTCATATTTGATCCTCTAACAACCTGGGGAGGTAGGTATTACTATTATCCCTCTTTTCAGATGAGCAAACCAAGGCAAAAAAAGATTACATCATGTGCCCAGTTCGACACAATTAGTAAGTGAGTTGAGGCTGGATCTGAACTTAGATCTAGAAAGACTCAATTTCCAATTCTCTATTCTTTGCACTATCTTCAGAGGTGATTCATTCATTGCTTAATATACAAATAAAAAAAGGAATAGTAAGAAAAGCTAGAAGAGTTGGGAAAAAGAAGACATTTCTCAGGAAATCAGGAAAATGGCTAATTAAATGGAACAATGTAGTCTTGAACCAAATTTGTTTTAAGGAGTTTGTCCCATGAAGTGTGTCAACTTTTATCAAAGGTTTAAAACTTAATGAACCTTCTCTTCCTCCCTTCCCCAAGACAATTGCTGGAGGGAAAATAGAAACTAAGGTATCATTCTTAAGTTGTGAAATAGTCCCACCCTGGAAAGTGATTTGGAATTATGCCTCAGAAAGTTATTGAACTGTGTATACCCCCCTGACCCAGTAATACTACGTTTATATTCTCCCAAAGAGATCAAAGATTTTTAAAAAGGTCTATTATATACAAAAATACTTATAACAGCTCTTTTTGTTATAGCAAGGGACTGAAAAATGATACACTTATAAACTGGGAAATGACTAAAATAAGCCACGGTATACAAATGTAATTGAATTCTATGAAGGAAAGGACAGCTGAAGAGAATTAGACTCTATGAAGTGATACAAAGTGAAGTGATCAGAATGAGGAGAAAAGTTTATATAATTGCAATATTGTAAAGAAAAAAAACTTTTTAAAAGACTCAAAAATTCTGATCAATGACTAACCATGATTCCAGAGGACTGATGATGAAACATGTTGCTCCTTCTGAAGACTTGATGAACTCAAGATGCAGAATGAAACTTACGTATTTGATCAAAACCATTTTATGAATTTGAATGTTGTACCTTCCCCACCTCTGCTCATTTGATGGATGAGAGATAGTGATGGGGCTATTAAAAGAGGATCATTGAAGGTTTTTAAAAAAAATAATTCATTATATAGATGATAATGAGCCAAGATAAAAAAAACTAAGAGGAAGCAATATAGTCCAGCTCCCTCCACAACTACTTCAGTGACAATCTAGAATACCAAACTCATTTGTGATTAAAAATCAAAGGAGACATTCCAGTGAGTCACCTTTCTAGCCAAAGACCACCATACAACCTACAAGCAAGTGAATGGGCAGAAACTGTTGAACAGATCATATACTCAGTATGTAGAGTTTTGAGTTGGGCCTGCAGTATGAGATTGGCCACAGCTGATTTTAGATTCAGCTTCAGCCCCAACCAGGCAGTAGAAAGTCTTCCAGAAGAGCCAGATCCACAGATTCAGTTCCATGACACTAGGGATGCCCCAAATTCAAACTCAGAAGAAAATAACTGAAACTCTGTTAAGTAAAGCCTCAGAGAAAAGCCTATGTTGGCCATGAGAAAAATCACAATTTCCAGAAGAAATGATGAAAAAAAATTTAAATATTCCATAAAACAAGAAATATCAAAATAAAGTCAAAAGACTGAATAAAATAAAAACTCATGATCTGCCTTCTCCCCCCCACCAAAGCCTAGACATCGCATTTAAGAAATCATGAAAGAAAGCTACCCAAATCTCTTAGAATCAGAGGGCAAACTGCAAACAAAACTTACTGATCACCTTCTGCAACAATCCCTAAAATGAAAACTCCCAGGATATTATGGTCAACTAATCAGTCGGAAAAATATCAAGTGCTCATGGGTAGGCCAGGTGAATATAATAAAAATGACAGTACTACCCAAACTAATTTACTTATTTAGTGCCATACCAATCACACTCCCAAGAAATTATTTTACAGATAATAGCAAAGTTCATTTGGAAGAACAAAAGGTCAAGAATTTCAAGGGAATTAATGAAGAAAAAAAAAAAAAAAAAGGCTGATGAGGGTGGCCTTGCTGTGCCAGATATAAAACTATTTTATAAAGCAGTGGTCATCAAAACCATTTGGTACTGGCTAAGAAATAGAGTAGTCAATCAGTGGAATAGGACAAACCAGGCAATAACTATAGCAATCTAGTGTTTGATATACCCAAAGACCCCAGCTTTTGGGATTAGTACTCACTATTTGACAAAAACTGCTGGGAAAATCAGAAACTAGTGTGGAAGAAATTAGGGCTTGACCCACACCTAACACCACATAAACAAGATAAGATCTAAATGGGTTCATGATTTAGATATAAAGAGTGATATAGATAATTTTGATTATATTAAGTTAAGTTTTTGTACAAACAAAACTAATGCAGACAAGATTAGGAGGGAAACAAATTGGGAAATCATCTTTACATTTAATGGTTCTGATAAAGGCCTCATTTCTAAAATATGTAACTGTCTCATGTTTATGAAAATTCAAGCCACTCTCTACTCAATAAATGGTCAAAGGATATGAAAAGACAATTTTCAGATGATGAAATTAAAACTATTTCTAGTCATATCAAAAGGTGTTCCAAATCACTATTGATCAGAGAAATGCAAATTAAGACAATTCGGAAGTACCACTACATTCCTATCAGATTGGCTAAGATAACAGGAAAAGGTAATGACGAATGTTGGAGGGGATGTGGGAAAACTGGGACATTGAGACATTGTTGGTGGAACTGTGAACGAATCCAACTATTCTGGAGAGCAATTTGGAACTAAGCTCAAAAAGTTATCAAACTGTGCACACCCTTTGACCCAGCAGTGTTTCTACCGGGTCTATATCCCAAAGAGATCTTAAAGAAGGGAAAGGGACCCACGTGTGCAAAAATGTTTGTAGCAGCCCTTTTTGTAGTGGCTAGAAACTGGAAACTGAATGGATGCCTATCAATTGGAAAATGGCTGAATAAATTATGGTATAAAAATGTCATGGAATATTATTGTTCTGTAAGAAACAACCAGCAGAATGATTTCAGAAAGGCCTGGAGAGACTTGCATGAACTGATGCTGAGCGAAATGAGCAGAACCAGGAGATGATTATACATGGCAACAAGAAGCCTATATGATGATCAATTCTGAAGGACATGGTTCTCTTCAATAATGAGATGTTTCAAATCAGTTCCAGTTATTCAGTGATGAAGAAAGCTATATACACCCAGGAAGAGGCCTATGGGATCTGAGTATGGACCACAACATAGAATTTTCATACTCTCTAGTGATGTTTGCTTGCAATGTTTTCCTTTTCAGGGTTGTTTTTTTTTTTCTCCTGTACAGCAAGATAACTGTATAAATGTGCATACACATATTCGATCTGTCAAATATTTTAACATAATTAACATGCATTAGACTTCCTGCCATCCAGGGGAGGGGATGGGGGACAAGAGGGAATAATTTGTAACAGAAAGCTTTGCAAGGGTCAATGTTGAAAAATTACTTATGCATATGTTTTTCAAATAAAAAAAAAGATAAAAAAAAATTATGGTCAAAATCCAAAGTTTCTGGGTTTAAAAGGACATTTTATAAGCAGGCAGAAGAGTTCACTACCAGCACCACATATGATTCAGTAACTACCACTATAAAGAAGTGGAAAAAAAAAACAGTACAATATTTCAAAAGGTAAAAAACTTGAGTATTATCCTACTGCAAAAAAAATGGATCTTAAATGAAATAAGTTTTTCAAGCATTCCTGATGAAAAAAGATTAGAACACAGAGTAGAAAACTATGAAATGCAAACATGGGAATAAAGAGAAACATTAAAGGGCAAATATGAATAATTATAAAGAACTGAACAAGTATGAATGATTTATATTCTAATATGTGAAATCTGTCATGTAATATAAATGGTTCACCACAAAATAAATCAATAAACTTATGTCTACTTACCTAAAGCTATCATGAAAGGAGGATAGAGCAGGCAAAGATCTGTTCTGTAGGTATCATTGACTATCCTCCTATACAAACATAAATCATAATTATTACTGAAAAGAGAAACATAATATGATTTGTACAGTTATTTTCAGAGATGACTTATTTTCATCTCCCTATACACAACTAAGGATCTCGTCTAAACGGGCGTTTTGGACATAAAAAAATAGAGATAAGTAAACAAATGTCACTTCAATTGTATTTTAGTGACTAAATTTAGTTCCAGCAAAAAGTGTTTTGTTTTGTTTTTTTTAAATTCCAAAAATTACAGAATTTTTTAAACTGCACTATATGTGTGGGATTGATTTTCAAAATTTCAAAAATGAAGAAATTAAATAGGGATAGTTACAAAGAATTATTACACAGTATACTTGAATATGTTTTGATATTTTATAGTGTTGAAAAGGTAGTTATTTAACAGGAACAATTAACACATATTAACATCAAAGATAATTAAAATTACTTCTCTTTTTAGCACATGTAGTATTCTAAATACTAGTGAAGTTCAACTCAATATTTTTAATATATCATAAGAAAACAAGTAATTAGAAATTTTACCCATATAAGAACATTTTGCTAGCTTTGTAAAAAACAAACACAAAATCTTCACATAGTTAGCCTTCCTATCTACTCATATGTTACACTATTGATAACTTCTGTTCTAATTACCATGCAAGGGGAAGCAACATGTCTTCTTGGCCCATGTCCTGCACATACTGGAGCAAAGGTCTATAAGGATGATACACTATCAAGCAACAATCCTGGAAACAGTTTGAAAAATATGTGTATGTATAGTCAGATTTATTACAACATAGAAACACACTAAAACCCACTTGAATCCTAAATTTAAAGAAAAAAAATGAATTTGGGATTTCTCTAAGTCATGTTTGCTTCCCTTTTAGTTTCAAAAAATAAAGAGTATGTCAACCCTAACTTCTGCTTTAATAGTGAAGGTAGTACTCTCTCTGGAATATACCTTGGTAAATCGGTTGGCAGCCAGTCAGCATCCATTCCCTTAGAGACTCAAAGTGTCACATCTGCAACACACTAAAACCTCTTATTAGCCTATTAAACCATAATTCTCAACTGGAGGAACAGAATTCTGCCAAGATATAATCTATCTTTATATAACACCACACACATACTCAAAATTGTGCAAATAATTTCACTGGTTTGCTTTTTCATTCTTGACTGTCAATGACAATAAAATAAAAATTTTTTCCTAGCTCATCTAAGACATACAAATGAAGAATATTTTGCAGTCTCTAGAGATGATGTAGACTGTGGTGCTACCAGGCCACTTGTAACTACTCTGCTACCACAAATCATTTGGAGACTTTAGAAAGAGGCACAACTGCACGTATCCCTCTCTCAAAGTTGAGGTTCTCGATCACTATGGTTTTGAAACTTAACTTTTAATTATTTTGTTACTTGAAGGAAAATTTTAGGCACTTACCATTAATTCTAAAAGGTAGAATTCACATTCTAATATCTGTTTAAAAAAATAGGATTTTATAAAATTTTCACAAGATCATAAATTAGATATAACATGTCTACTTCATCTTTAGTAACATCATATGGACATACTGTATTTTATTGCATAATACTGAAAGAAAATGAAAAGAAATAAAATATTACTTGAATGTGACTTTTCTGATAATGCTTAGAAAATGTTTGTCTTTATGAAATGCTTTCTTAAGAAATATATTTGTCTTACAAGTATTTTTATTTTGCACTTCATACATGACATGCAGGACTTTTAAGATATTCCCAATAATCCATGCATGCAAAGTATACTGAAATGCTATAATCCTTAAGTTAACTTATTATGAATCAATAATTAGCAATGTTCCAAATATTACACTATAAAATTGTAAAATACTAAAAATGAAAAGGAACCAAATAACGTAACCCCAAACACCCATGATTTTCATCAGTATAGGTATTTCCTACACTAATATAAATTACAGCCCATTAAAAATCCAGGGAAGCCAGTCTTTTGAGTTGCCGCAGCCAAAACAACCCCCCCACCCAAACCAAACAAAACAAAAAACAAAAACAAAACCCATTACCTGATGGCTACTAATTTTCTGGTAATATGTATCTTCATATTTAGCTAGGCTTGTTTTTGGCAATAGACACACACTCCACTGATGTGTACTTAAAACTTTTCAAGTTCAGCAGAACCTCCTAGAGCTAATTAATTACATAGCTTTAAAAAACTTAAAAGTCAGATTCATGCCATGAAAATGGATGTGGCAGGTGAAATCTGTAAAGAAAGGTCGAATTTTGCTCAAGGGCTAAAGAGATAGCAAGAAAGATTCACAGTAATCCATTGTATTAAGACAATGAATATGGGAAAAAAATTATAAAAGTAATCACAAGGCCAACTATTGTCATGAAATTCTTCAACTTAAATTCAAGACTTCCATAGTCTTATTTTCTATAGTTTCACATTTCTTAGAACAGTTTTATGAGAAAGATAGTTATTCCAATGCTAGTAGCTTTAATATGATTCTAATATGTGGTTTTATTTTATATGACATACTTACATGGTTCATCCTATAAGGGAATTCCTTTGGAAAGGCATATGAAAATCTAGTTTTTACTGCAGAAAACAAACAAACACCAACTTAAACTGAGATAGTATTAAATGAAAATTGAACCAAAAGTTCTTTAATTTACTGGAATGTGGAGAGGCATTTCAGAGCAAAAAGAACTAAGTGTCTATCTGTGTCTATCCAGTCTATCTGTGCCCATGAGAAGAATTATACTCAATTTTTATATCATGCAAATTTATGAATTTCACAAACTTTGTGAAATTCAAAGACTTAATTAAGATTCCAAATGATCCTTTCCTTCAATTCATGATACTCCCTTTTTGGCTCATAGTAGCAACTTTTACAATGCTTTTTCATGTAACATTCTATTTGAAATTCATAGTAAATTAAAAAAGTACTTCATCAAATTATTATATGGACCTTAGGTATATGGCTTAACTCTCTGATCAGTTTTTTCATCTGTGAAACATCACAATAAAACTAGATGATCTTTGAGCTCTAAAATTCCAAAACTTGAATATCCAATGACTTATCAGAATGAATGAAAATATTCTGAATTTTTATATATTTATTTACCAATAACTATAACATTCATACTGGTTATCAATCATTACTAAATATTTCTTATTTAGGCAAAATTACCCAACATTAGAAATTCAGGACCTTTTATACGGCTTTGGGAAGCAAAACTGGGAAACATACACTTCATTATTTTATCATTAAATCATAATAGTTGATAAAATATTCAAAACAATCATGCAGTATTATTAAATTAGAAGCATTATTTCTCTTTATAAATATCTCATTATAAAACTTTCGAATCTTAGAAACATCACTCATTTTATATCTAAAGGGCTCTACACTAATATTTTACTTTTGCTGAGGCAACTGGGGTTAAGTGACTTGCCCAGGGTCACACAGCTAGGAAGTGTCTGAGACCAGATTTGAACTCAGGTCCTCCTGACTTCAGGGCTGGTGCTCTAACCACTGTGCCACCTAGCTGCCCCTCTACACTAATATTTTAAAAATAGATTTTTCCAGATGATCATTCAATACTTTGTTAACACATAAAACAGAAGTTGAATAGCTGAATAGTTAACCCAAACATCTCAAAATTCTGCAGCTAAACCAAGTAGTTAATCACATTCCTAATGATGAAATCAAAGCCAGTCTTATAATTTCCATATACTGGTCCTTGTTCTGTCCTTCAGAGACAAGCAGAATAAACCTATTTTCTAATAATAATTTTTTGTGTGTAAACATATACACATGTATATACAGACATACATACAGAGGCACAGACACACACATTAAAAACTGCTACCATTTATGTAGCACCTATCATGTATCAGTTTCTTGAAATGATTCTCAGGTGACTTAGTAAATAGTCCCATAATTATTCTGGTTGCCTTCCTCAGAACAAACTCCACATCACTAATTCTTTCTAAAATTTACCCAGGACACAACAACATATGTGGTCTGACCAAGGCAGAGCAAAGAGGGATTGTTACTTCCATTAAGATGATTACTATTATCTCTATTAATGTCACTTAGGGTACTGTTCTTTGGTAGTTGAATCAAATAAAACTTCTTAAATAGATTTTGAAGGTAAAAATGATCCTAAACTATGGAAATTAGCCTGGCTAGTGGGCCCTTAAAAATAAATAAATAAATAAATAAATAAATAAAAATCTGTTTCTCCTTGTGGAGAGCACAGCAGGCAAGAATTCTCACCTCTGACCAAAGAGTCATAGGCTAAATAATTAGTAAATTTGGTTACCTTTAGTTGACTGATTAATAAGGTACAATGGCAACATATGGAAAAATTATTAGTTCCCTAACACAAAATGACACTACAGCATGATAAAAAAAAAAAAAATAGTATGCCATATCCTTAAAGAAAAATGCAAGATGATTAGATATAAGGAGGTAATAAAATACATTTTAGTTAAATAAGATTTATGAACCATGTTTTTGCTGGATTTAATGGGATTTCTAAATTTACTTAAAGTATTGTCACTGAGACAATACTAAAGGGCTAAAAAAATTTTATTAATGAGTTTAAAAAAATACTTCTTTGTAAATTCAGGAGACTTACAGTAATTTATTATCTCCAAACCTTAATGTGTGACAGTGACCCATAAAATGAAGAATGATTAGATCCTCTAAGTCTTTCTTGAGAAGTAGCTTCTTGGTAGATTTTTTTTTGTACTTACATACAGAAGTAGCAGCAGAAATCAACCTTGTATTTGAAACTACTCCAAATTCCTTTAAGAAAAAAAAAAAAAAGTTGAGACTGTTAGTCAAAGTGATCAGCATTTGAGTATTTCAGAGTATTTCAGGTCTGATGTAGACTACTTTTCCATTTTTCTATCAGATTCAGATATACGGTTTTTATTTACTTTTCCCATTTTGAGCTATGAAATTATCATGAACTATCATGTAACTATTTATAGTGAGTTAAATATAACATAAACAAAAAGTATTTAATATTGTCAAAAGACACAATAAAACCTTGGTCTTTTACATATAACTGCAATGCTATTTTAACAAACAGGCTAACTTGCCTCGATTTCTGTGAATTTTTATTTTTCTTGGCTGAAATATCAATTGTTTCCTATATAGTTCAAACTCAATCAAGTCATAAAGAATTACTTTATATATTCAATCTCAAATTACTATTCTCTCTCTGAACAGATGAAACATGTAGAAGTATCTTCTCCAAGATAATCCAGTTCTATTTCCAGAACTGTCACTGGGCAAATTTTGCTTTCTTTTTGATGCTGTTTAAGTTGCATTCTAAAATGTCATGTTCTTTAAATGATTTAAGAATAAAACTAAATATGTATCCAGATTCAACAAAAGCCTAAATACCCCAATACTACTTCATCAATCTATTATACTATGCACGTCATCCCACTCTTTTCTCAAATGAAAATTATGAAGCTCTAATATTCACTATAATTACCACATGGTAAATTTCAAAATTTACTGAATATAATGAACAATATACTTGACTCCAGGACAAGATAGAAAGATTTGATCATTCTAAATTCACAGAAGATTGTATTTACACAACTATTAGAATTTAGACATAATAGTCCTAGGTTTCAAGAAATTATTTTGTGGAGTAGAAAAAAGGGACCAAGTTAATTTTTCTATTATACTCGCTGTAATATGAATATACATCCACAAAGTAAAAATTAAATCTAAAAGACTATATGTATTGTTGGCTGAATTATCAAAATAAAAAAGTCATATAAAGTCATATAAGAAACTATATTTAATAAATATAAATAAAAATCCTTAAGTGATACTATGAGGTGGTATAGTTATAAAGAAATTCCTTAATAGTCTTTCACATTGTGTTGGAAATAAAATTCCATGTTAGTGAGTTCTGAAGGTCTGGCAACCGTCTTTTCTTTTTCACTAAATAACTATGTCAAAAGGCTAGAAAGTGAAAAGGAGATATACTTTATATTAATATAGGTTTCCCTTGATTTAGTAAACCCAACTAAAAAGATGTAAAATTTACAATATTTTTTTGTTATATTTCAAATTATTTGCTAACATGTAATTAAAATGTCATACCTCTACTTTGGATGCCAAAAATACGCATGTAGGTGCCATTAATACAGGATCTATACTTTTCAAGGAATATCTAAAATGTCAATCAGAGATATACATTATTCATAGAAAAACACACTATAAAACTATGCTAGAAGAAAATCAATGCCTTATAGAAATGTAAAATTATTATGTACTAGAATTCAACATCCTTAGATACGACTGTCCAGAGGTGATTTAAAAAACCTTTAATCTATGTTAAAAAAAAAAAAAAAGTTCTATCACCATAGTAACAAAATAAATAGTCCTACCTGGCATAGAATCTTTTGAAATAGACTGTAGCAGTGGCAATAACTTGCTGTCTTAATTTAAGATGCTCACCCAATGCCTGAATAACTAAGAAAAAAAAATAACATGGTAATTATATAGTACATTTAAAAAAAGCCTCAAAAGAAGTTTTAAGTCATAGCTACAATTGTTTTCAATATCACTAGTATAAAAAAGTTATATATTCAACTTGATAACATATAATCTAGGCAAATCAATTATCCTCTAAGAACCTTGGCTTTTTACAATGAAAACAACTACAGGGGCTTGGGGAAAACTTAATGTTTTCATAGTTCAAATGTAATTAATAACACCTTGTATTTAACTTCAAGTTTATAAAGTATTTCCCACAACTGTGAGAAGTTATATAAACACTGTAACCCTCATTTCATATACCTAAGCACTGGAGTCAAAAATTGAGCTTAGGTCTCCTGACTTCACTGCAACTTCTATGTTATGTGAAAAACAGAGGAAAACACTGAAGAATTTGTTTTCAGTTACAAACAATAACAATAATTATATGATTAAAAAAAATCCATTCCAGAAATTGTATTTATTTTTGTATACTGAGAGGGGGGAGGGAGACCAAAGGAAACTCATCTGCTCTTTAATAAAATATTTTTCAGCTGGTCAACAAAACACCCTGGTAGATCTTAGGAAGCCTCTAAGTAACACATATATTTGTGTACATGTGTTATATCAGTCAAGAGAAAGACAACAAAGAATAAGCAAGCAAAAAAATAAGCAAATTGACATATTCCAGGAAGATAAAAGCCATCTAAGATGTGCTGCTACTCTAGAACAGGAAGCATGCTAGCAGGGCAGGGCAAAACCTGCCTTATTTGTATTATTGTATTGTACCTGTGATTAAGAGGTACTGATGGGTATAAACCCCCAGAGCTGTTCTGCCTGACAGCTCAGAGGCAAGAAATAGGCAAAGAAATGTCTTAGAACCAGACCAGAATCTTTTCTGACATTTTCAGGTAAGGCTGTTAACTCACTCCCCCCCCCCAACATGTTGCTTTCTTCATCTCCTTCCCCCCACTTTTTAAAAATAAAAATTTTGTGGGTAATTTGCAGTACCTTTGGTAATTTGGTACCTTTGAAATAGCAAATCAGAGCTGGCTCTAGACTTACATCCTTCATGGCAGTTAGAAGGAAAGTGGAGAGCCAATATTTAAATTATCTAATTATCTATTCCAGAAGTCACCAGTTGTCTCTTTTCTTGTTAAGGACGAGAAAGTAACAGTTTTGACTGGATCACAATTAAAAGTGCAGGACAGAGAATATCAAAGAGTGATATTTTGGGTTGGAGAGATAAAATTAAAGCTCCCCATCTAGTACTGTTAATTAAATGCCATAACTAAGGATTCTGGAGACAAAGCTTTTGATAATTGGCACTTCTTTTTTAAAAAGCTTTCAAATCAACCCAGCAGGCTTTTAGCATAGGCACGATACAACATAATATTAATCTTAGTGAATTTACTGTTTTGGAAAACTTTTATCTAGGAACATCACTTTGCTGTCTATATTTGGAAGTCTAGGTATACTACAAATATAACACAAGATTCTTCTAGCAAACACCCACAGATTTGAGAATTGTCTCACAGGGATAAACCATTTAGAGATTATCTTTGAAGTACTGGTTATAAAACAAAACAAAACAAAAAACCTCAATTTAGAAAACTTAAAAACTATGGAAAGTAATTACAAAAATAAAAAACTGTAAATATGGCCTGAAATAGTTACACAAAGAAATATTAATTCATATATGATCAACTTTATTATTTAGACAAAAGTGATTTTTTTTTTTTTTTTTACCATTTGTAAAAAATATCTGCAGTTTCCAATACTCCTCTTCTGAGAGAAACTTTAAGTCCTTCTGGCGTTCCTTCAACAGATCTTGTTTATCCAAAATCCATTGTAAACTAAAAAAAACCAAGACAATAAAATAAACTACTGAACATCTATTAAGGCAATCAAGAAAACATTTTTAAATAACAGACTGCCAGTATTTTCTGAAATATACTTTGCATGCAAGAAACATTTTTGAGAGAAAATTTTTTTTCCAAATGTTTTAAAACATTCTGATCAATAATGGAAATATCTACTCTCTTACTAATCTTTATATTACTCAATGTCCTCAATTACTTATATTTAACTGAAGTATGATTAAGTCTTTTTCAGTACCCTTGGTCCCCACTCATCTTTAAAGAGATCCTCATCCTATACCCATAATTTTTTTTTTAAGCAAGAATTTAGAGCTGAAAAGGACCTCAGAAGTCATTATGCTTAATCTTTTCATTTTATAAATGAGGAAATGGGAGACCACCCATGGTATTGTGATTTATAAAAGACCACACAAGTTAACAAGTAGTGGAAGCTGGATTTGAATTCAAGACTTCTGACTCCAACTCTACCACACTATTTTTTTTTTCTTTACCACACTGTATTTCAATAAAAAAGTTGGCCCTTTGGAAGGGATATGGCTATAACTATGTATAGAAATGAAACTAACAATGCCTTAACAGCTGTAGCTTGATTTATAGGAACACAAACTTCTAAACTAATTTTCTTTTAACTTGTCAAATACAGCACCACTATAATTTAATAGCTGTTTTGCAAAATCTGCTCTCCAGCTCATTTTACAGGGCTAAGTGAGTTGCCAAGGGTCATACAGCTATTAAGTTTATCTGAGGCCTTTCTGATGCTAGGTCCTGCATTTTATCCACTGTGCCTCCTAGATAACTCAACAAATCTAACATTAAGAATTAGGAAATATATTCCTATTTCTAGAGACCTAGAATAATTTTTGCTATCCACATTCAGTTGTCTAAGTTACAGAGAAGAAAAAAATTGCTTGTTCGATTCTCTTTCTTCATAATTACTTGATTATCATTGTGTTTTCATCACTGACAAAGGCTTCTTAAAAAATGAGAAGTAACATAACATAAGGAATTTCTCTATATGTAGATTTGTCTCAATGTCTACATGCCAGTATTATGTACATGTAAAAGTATGCATGCTGGTCTCTTAAAACAAATTACAGAGATCCTTTCTAAAAGGGCACTTAACCATACATAAGAGCTGTTTTTTAATTCTTGCCCTGTTACATACTGGATATATGGCCCTAGGAAAGTCTTCCAAATCATTTTCACCTGTATAAAGAGATAAAGGTTGCCATGAGGGTGGGAGGATCAACAGAAATAATCCTGTAAGGAACACCTACCTGGTGTGGAAACTTCTTCCAAAGAAAGTTAAATTGTCATTATTTTGTCCTGGTGTGGAAAATCCCTCCAAATTAAGTTAAATAGCCAGTATTTTCTAAGTTGTGAGAATTGCCCAGAGTTAATGAGAAACTATTTTCTACACAGCTGGATTGGTCAACGGCAGGACTTGAAGACAGATCTTACAGATCTCAAAGCCAGCCCTCTATCTTCCATCCCAAGCTACCTCTCAATACCTGCCCATTACAAGAAGCAATTCTTTCCTTGTCCCAAGGGGGCTGTAGGAATAGGAAATAATTATATATATGTATGTGTGAATTCCTTTGTAAAAAATAAAGGACTACACAAACACCGGGTATACCCCAGCACCTAGGGAGACAAAAGACCTCAGCACAGAAGTGCACTTGATTTAGGTTGTCGCAGGAAGCAATTGTCTCAGTAATAGTTTTCAGGAAGAACTACAGAGCCAACAGAACAAGTAGACCCTCCTCCAGACTAAATATTCTTCGGGATGGCAGATGGATGACAAAAGGCCACGACTTCAACCCCAAAGAGGAATCCCTCAGCAGGCTGGGCCATGGACCCCACCGTATGGCCCTTCGTGCAAAGGGTTCCCCCATCTTCCTCCCCTTTTCTAGTAGGAACTCATTACCGTGTGGGACATCTGTTCTGATATCTCCGCTCTGCTTACCTCCCTGGCCCGGGCTTCTCCATCATACCTCTCCCTCCACTCTTTCACCTTTCCTGCCCCTCACACGTTCACTTCCAGGGTCTGGGTGAAGCCACCTCCGCCCGTCCTCAACCGAAGCCCGAAAGAAGCGAAAAGGTACAGGACGAAGGAAAGCCCTACCCCGTCTCTAGGGTTCGCCTCAAGCCCGCCTCCTGCTCCAGTCCCTGCCCCGAGGGACGCGGAAGAAGCTGGGGGTCTGCTGGCCAGGAGAAGCCGCAGGCCCGTCCCCACCGCAAAACAGAGTCCGTCCAGGGAAGGGGAAAAGGGGACCACTTACTAGTGGGAGCTCTGCCAGAAGTTCCCTGCCATGGAGAGTGGCTTCCCCGGGGTGAAGAGCACCAGGCGACCGAGCGACCATAGACCCCGCCAGCGCCCGGCCAGCCGGCCCTGCTCCGCTCGGCTCCGCGGCGGCGGCGGGAGCGAAAGGAAGGGAGAGCACCCGTCCTCCTCGGGGACCGCCCGGCAACACACCGCCGCACAAAGCCGTTCCCACAGACACAAGTTCCGGTCCGGCCGGGCGACACTAGAACTAGAGCCAAAGGGGGAGAAGATCAGGGGGCGGAGCCGGTGGAGAAGGTACCGGAGCTCTCGTGGGCAGAGCCGTGAGGGCAGGTCTCGCGGGAAGCTTGTAAGCGACCGCTGATCAGGAGCCACCGAAGCTAGCAGGCACTGCGCAGGCGTCCCCGTACTGGGTCTCTCCACCTTCTTTCCTTGCTCTCGCGCTCACTTTTGCGCGTGCGCGTGCGCGCTGCTCACCTCTTTGACTTTATACGTGTGAAGCGTTACCAGAGGCATGGGCAGTGGCGACAAACTCAGGAGGCGAAGTAGGGTTTAGGTCCCCGAAATATGCTGCTTGAAATAGCATTTCCCAGGGCCGGAGTAGAAAAAGGAGAGGGTTTGACAGTGACATACAAGAGTAAGGGCAAAAGGACTATTCTTCCTCCAACCCAACTCCGATTCCATGTTGATTACTAGGATAATGAATTCTCCAGTAAAATGAATTTAAATTCGGAAGGGACCCCGGAGGTCATGTAGTCGAACTTTCCCAAGCCAGCCCACCCTCCTTATTTGTGAAATGGGAAAACTGAGGTACTTGACGACGTTCATAGAGCTAATTCAATGGAAGGCTTCGAACTTGGCTCCTCTGACTCCAAATCCAACACTAGTATTTACTATGCTATTACACTACCGCTCCCTCCCTCAGTTCAGTTCAACTAGCGCTATGCCCTCAGGCAAGTGAAAAGTACTGAATCCCTCTGGAAGAGCGGGAGGGCTTCTGGAGTCTAATCAGTCAACAAGCATTTTTGAATCCCTACTCTCCGGTACTGTTTACAAGGACTGGTGATTAAAAAAAAAAAAAGGCAAACAACTGGGCCCATGACTCAGAGTTCACATTTTAATGGGGGAGATAACATGCAAATAACTGTATACATGCAAGATGCATAAAGCTCGTTTTATGTATGAGGAAAGTGAGGCAAAACCGGGTTAAGTGATTTAAGCCAGAAAGTTTCTAAGGCCAGATTTGGTTCAGATTTGAACCTAAGAAAACGAGTCTTTACGACTCCAGGTTCTGTACTCTGTCCTTACTACATGTCACCTAGCTTGCCCAATGTGAAATTGAAGGAATGTTCCTGGTGTGGAATGGTGGGGAAGGAGAGAGGCTGGTCTTCAGCAGAATGTGGGATTATGTTGAGTGCCGAAGAAAGGTAGGAAAACCAGGAAGCAGAAGTTATGGAGAGTATTCTTGGACATGCAAAATAGCAAATACAAAAGCACCTACCTAAAAGGGAAATATGAAGAACAGCAGATAGAACAATGTAGCTGGATCATAGAGTGACTGGAGAGGGGGTAGAATATGAGAAGACCAGAAATTTAGGAAGGGCTCAAGTTATGAAGCTAAATAGAGGAGGTAAGGGGGAGCCATTGAAGTTTGTTGAGTAATGAAATGAAATAGTCATAAAATCACTTTGGAGAATGAATTGGAGTAGGAATAAACCTAAGCCCCGGAGACCAATTAATGAGCTATTATTATAGTCTAAGTGGAAGTAAGAGGTGGGGATAGTCTGTACTAGGGTAGTGGCTGAGTGAGTGGAGAGAATGGAACTTAGAGATGTTGTAAAGTAGAAACTGGCAAGATTTCATCAGTGATGGACTATGAAGTGTATGCACACAATGAGGAGACCAGAATGACATTTGAAGTGGCCAAGTATTTCCTTAGAGTATTAAGGAAAAGCACATATAGGAAATTGCCCTTGAGCCGGATCCAGAAATTGGAAGGGGCAGATAAGGGAGAAAATTACAGGCCTAATGGAGGAATAGAAAGCCTCCTTTGTCTGAATTGTAGTGTGTGAGGGGGACTAATGTCTATAAAGTTAGGGTGGAGCCAGAACGCCTTTATATTTCTGAGTTGTATTTTAGTTTAAAGCAATAAAGAACCTTGCAGCCTCTTGAATAGTTGAATAGTCTATGGAATTGTGATTGAATTATCCATTGGAAAATAGTATAGAAGAGGGATTAGAGAAGAAACTAGAAATGGGGAAACCAATTAGGGACCTATTGCAAAAGTCCCGATCAAAGATAATAGGATGGAAGTAGTATGAGAGCAGAAAAAAAGGATTATATGGGAATGCCATGTAAGTGGAATCAAAAAGACTTGTCATTTGGTTGGCTATGGGAGAGGGGTGAAGGAGACTAAAAAAGATGACTGAGGTTGTAAACTTCAGAGAATGAAAGTCAATGGCAGAAATAGGAAAGAAAGGAAAGCAAGTCTGTTTAGGGCAAAAAAAAATTAATTTAGTTTTGTTGAATTTGAATTCCCTATGGGATATCCAGGTGGATCTAGGAAGTAGCTGGTGATATCCATGGGAATGGAGCTCCGGTTTACCCAACACAAGGAGGAGAGGGTATACTGGAGTAGGATTATGAACAGTGCCAAAGATTGGAAGAACTCAAGAAAGATGACAAGGAGAAGGGTGCAGGAAGGGAAACAACAATGGATTTGGTAAACATGAAATCATTGGCAAGCTAGGAGAAAGCCATGAATGAAATGTCCCTTATATATTTTAGTTAAAATTGCCTTGGAGAAGGACAATTTGAGTTTGATTTAAGATGAGTTTATCTCAAGAACTATGAAGATGTGCTAAAAATCATAGCTGGCTAAAAACTCATGTTGGACCACAACTCATGTTGTGGTCCACATTTCACATCCCTCTCTCTGGGTGTACATGGCTCTCTTCACCGAACAATTGTAACTGGTTTGAAGCATTTCATTGTTGAAGAGAGTCATGTCCATTAGAACTGATCCTCATATAGTACTGTTGTTGCTGTGAATAATGATCTCCTGGTTCTGCTCGTTTCACTCAGCATCAGTTCATGCAAGTCTCTCCAGGCCTCTCTGAAATCGTCCTGCTGGTCGTTTCTCACAGAACAATAATATTCCATAACATTCATATACCATAATTTATTCAGCCACTCTCCAATTGATGGGCATCCATTCAGTTTCTAGTTTCTAGCCACTACAAAAAGAGCTGCCACAAACATTCTTGCACATGTGGGGCCCTTTCCTTCCTTTATGATTTCTTTGGGATATAAGCCCAATAGAAACACTGCTGGGTCAAAGGGTATGCATAGTTTGATAACTTTTTGAGCATAGCTCCAAATTCCTCTCCAGAATGGTTGGATCCATTCATAGTTCCACCAACAATGCATCAGTGTCCCAGTCTTCCCACATCCCCTCCAACATTCATCTTTATCTTTTCCTGTCATTTTAGCCAATCTGACAGGTGTGTAGTGGTACCTCAGAGTTGTCTTAATTTGCATTTTTCTGATCAATAGTGATTTGGAGCACCTTTTCATATGATTATAAATAGTTTTAATTTCATCATCTGAAAATTGTTCATATCCTTTGACCATTTATCAATTGGAGAATGGCTTGAATTCTTATAAATATGAGACAATTCTCTATATATCTTAGAGATGAGAACTTTATCAGAACCCTTAAATGTAAAGATGATTTCCCAATTTGATGCTTCCCTCCTAATCTTGTCTACATTAGTTTTGTTAGTACAGAAACTTTTTAACTTAATATAATCAAAATTATCTATCTGGTGTTCAATTAAGAGTTCCAGATCTTCTTTGGACATAAATTTATTCCATCTCCACAGGTCTGAGAGGTAAACTATCCTATGTTCCTCTAATTTGGTTATAATATCGCTCTTTATATCTAGATCATGAACCCATTTAGATCTTATCTTGGTGTGCGGTGTTAGGTGTGGGTCCAGCCTTAATTTCTTCCACACTAGTTTCCAATTTTCCCAGCAGTTTTTGCCAAATAGTGAGTACTTATCCCCAAAGCTGGGATCTTTGGGTTTATCAAACACTAAATTGCTAACATTATTACCTAGATTGTCCGGATATCCTATCCTATGCCACTGATCGACTGCTCTATTTCTCAGCCAGTACCAAACGGTTTTGATGACCGCTGCTTTATAATATAGTTTTAGATCTGGTACAGCAAGGCCACCTTCATCTGTCTTTTTTTTCCATTAATTCCCTTGAAATTCTTGACCTTTTGTTCTTCCAAATGAACTTTGCTACTATTTTTTCTAGGTCTGTAAAATAATTTCTTGGGAGTTTTATTGGCATGGCGCTAAATAAGTAAATTAGTTTGGGTAGTATTGTCATTTTTATTATGTTTGCTCTGCCTACCCATGAGCACTTAATATTTTTCCAATTGATTAGGTCTGATTTTATTTCTGTGGAAAGTGTTTTTTAGTTTAGTTCGTATAGTTCCTGACTTTTCCTTGGCAGATAGATTCCCAAATATTTTATGCTATCATCCGTTATTCTGAATGGAATTTCTTTTTCTATCTCTTGCTGCTTCAGAGTTGTCTTAATTTGCATTTCTCTGATCAGTAGTGATTTGGAGCACCTTTTTATATGACTATAAATAGTTTCAATTTCTTCATATGAAAATTATCTGTTCATATCCTTTGATCATTTATCAATTGGAGAATGGCTTGAATTCTTATAAATTTGAGTCAATTCTCTATATATTTTACTAATGAGACCTTTATCAGAATTTTTGAATGTAAAAATGTTTTCCCAGTTTATAGCTTCCCTTGTAATCTTGTCTGCATTAGTTTGGTTTGTACAAAAACTTTTTAACTTGATATAATCAAAATTATCTATTTTGTGGTTAATAATGATCACTAGTTCTTCTTTGGTCACAAATTCCTTCCTCCTCCACTGATATGAGAGGTAAACTAGCCTATGTTCTTCGAATTTGTTTATATCATTCTTTATCTCTAGATCATGATTCCATTTCTACCTTATCTTGATATATTGTGTTAGGTGTGGGTCAATGCCTAGTTTCTGCCATACTAGTTTCCAATTTTCCCAGCAGTTTTTGTCAAAGAGTAAGTTCTTATCCCAAAAGCTGGGACTTGGTTCCTCCTGACTACAGGGCTGATACTCTAACCACTGCGCCACCTAGTTGCCCTAACATCTCATATATGTCTTTTTTTGTTTTTGTGACACCCTGATGTTGACCTTCATCATTTAATGTCTGACTACTGCAATAACCTACTCAGTAGCTCTTCTCCAAATCTTTTCATGCTTTATAGTGTATCAGTTATTAAATTAATCTTCCTTAAGCACTAGTCTGGTTAGGTCATCTCTTCTTTTAATAAACTCTAGTAGCTCCAGGATCAGATATAAATGATTTGTTTGGATTTTAAAACTCTTTATAACCTTGTCCTATTCTGCCTCTCTCCCCATTAAGTATTCATCAATCCAGTGATTCTGACTTACTTCCAGTGTGTTGGAATCATGAGGACTTGGATTCAAATTCTTTCTTAAACATTTATTAGCTATTTGAATCTCTTAGTTTTATTTTCTTCATTTGTAAAATGAGCTAAAAAAGGAAATGGCAAACCTCTTCAATATCTTTGCCAAGAAAATCCCAAATGGGGCTCATGAACAATTAGTCACGACTGAAAAATTAACTGAGCAGGGAACATATTAATGCCAGCTATTATTATAATGATCAATGTTGGTTCCAAAGAAGATATGTGAGAAAACATTTTTTCCTGCTTCTTTATAGAGGTTGGATGTGGCAGACTCTATACAGTATCAGATTTTTGTTGTATTAGTTGATTTTGCTGAATTGCTTTCTTTCCCTCTCTTTTTTTATCCTTTGTTATAAGACATGGCTTTCTAGAGGGAGAAAGGTTGAGAAATATAAACAAAAATTTTATTTTAGAAAATAAGATCAAACGCTCCATCACTTCAAAAAGAGATTGAAAGTCACTGGTGTATAGGATTCAGGAACTCCCTACAAACAGAGGATTCAGCTTTTCTTAGATTGTTTCTGAAGATTTTTGTGAATCTCATCATCATGAAGACATGACTGAATTTTCCTTGCCACAAAGAATAGAAATCTTTGTATCTCTATTAACAAAGAGAAAATGTCTTGTAATTTCTTTTACAACATCTCTTGCAGATGTCGCCTTCTTTCTATTCTCATAATCACTACCATAATACATCCTCATCACTTCTTAACTAATTGGACTTGCTACCTCAAGTATTCATTCTATCCTCTATGCAACTGCCAAAGTGATTTTTCTGTGGTATAGATCTGCTCATGTCACTTCCCCTTCTCAATAAATTGAAATGATTTCTTGTTACCTCTAGCATCAAACAAAGATTGCTCTATCATTTAAAGCTCTTCACAACCTAGCACTTTGTCTTTCTATATATTACTCTTCCTTACTCTCTCTGTGGGCCAGTTATAAGTCTAATTGTTACCCTTCACACATGATGCTCCATCTCAAGTCTTTGGACTGGATGTTCCTCATGATTGGAATGCTCTTCCTCCTTTCATCTCTAAGAATTCCTGGTTTCCTTAAAGACTTAAATCAAGACCTCTTCTAGAAAGTCTGTGATCCCTCAAAACCACTTCCAAAGTTACTTTCATTTTTTAACATGTTATCTCCCCCATTAGAATATAATCTCCTTAAGGGCAGCTAGATGGTGCAATGTTTAGAGCACCACTGGCCCTGAAGTCAGGAAGACCTGAGTTCAAATGTGATCTCAGGTACTTAACACTTATTAGCTTCGTGACCTTGGGCAAGTCACTTAACCCCAATTGCCTTGCAAACAAAAAAACCCAAACAACTAAAAATATATATAATTTCCTTGACAGCATATTCTTTGTATCCCTAGTGCTTAGCACAGTTTCTGACATATATTAAGTGCTTTCTTAATGTTTATTGATTAATTATTTAAGTCTAAATTGATATTGAAACAATATCAGAGTTTCCAGCATGATAGAAGTTCCTTTCTTCTTTTCCTTCCTTTTCCTTCCCTTCCATTATTTTCCCTTCCCATTTTTTCTTTCTCTTCTTTTTTCTTCTCCCTTCTTTCTCCTTGCTTTTTTGTCTCTCTTCTCTTGTTTTCAGTCATGTTTTTATAGCAATCATGTTTATATTCTGTTAAGGATTGGGGGTGTATGTGTTGGCTGTTGGTTTACAATTCCCTTTCTGGTAAAATTCATCTGGGGACAGTGCCCAGGAATACAGGCTGTGCCCATTAAAAACCATGGAGCCAGAACCCTGAATTGTTCTTAGTATCTAAGGACTACTTGGAATAAGAGGGATTGCTCATGTAGATATGTCTGTATATATGACCTTTTCAAATTTTGTTGTATCCCCACCTGTCCTAATGTATTAGAAAATTTAATTTCTGTGGAAATTATCCTGTATAAAGATGGAGTGTGCACGTTTGGGCTTTCACTTTGGGATTTAGTAAAGAAAAGAACATTCAGAGTTGCTTTCTCTTACCCTATGGTGCAGGAACAGCTGCATGGAGGTTTCAGCAGGAGCTTCTCCTTAACTTGCACTTCAGGCATCCTTTTCACTAAACTATCCTCCTCTTCACTCCAGGCTTCAGGTTCCAGGTGGCCTCCTAATCAGCAGGCCTGCTGTAGCTGATTGTCTCAGAGGCCTGGATCTGGTGGGACTCCTCTGTGGACAGTAATGCTAGAGAGTCTTCCCAGGGTCCTGATTCTTGGAAAGGACCCTTCTATGCCATGTGCTATTAAGCATATTGACCTGGGAGGCAGGCACCTTGGGATCTAGCTCTGGCTCTATCACTTATCTTGTGCCCCTAAGTAAATCTTTTTAATTTCTTTGGGAAGATGGAGGTAATAATGCTTTATCTGCCTGTAGACTGGTTGAAATTATCTCTGAAGAATTCCACTTTTTAGATCTATGATTGTATGATTTACCATATGATACTTTCAGGAGGGCTCCACTCCTGCTTACCATAGGATACTTTCCAAAAAGCCAAGTTTTCTATTTGTGGGACAGTGGAGAAATCACAAATTCAATTTAGGCCTCCATTTCTCCACAAGTAACAGCCAACTTATTTAGTCCTTGTTTATCTCATAAAACTAAACACCTTGAAAACCAGAAAGAAATGACTAAAATAAGGAAAACACAGCCATTCCAGATTCATCATTAGCAAATGCTTATTGTGTAGTTCCTGACAATTGTTATGTGTTCTTTTGCTATAGAGATGCTCCACTAAGACTATACACATTTCTAAGGCAGCTTTTGGGGGAATAGGAGTGGGGATGGAGGATGACTCTTTACTGTGGTCTCTATTTACATAGGTAGATGTGCATTCTTGAGCCCTACATAATAGAACATTCCAAAGAATCTGCCCTTACTGAATCTTCTCAAATTTAGGTTGCAGTAGAAAAACTTGACGGAGGAAGCAAAGAAATGATCCCAAGTTGAATTGGAGATTCTCCTACTTAATATTTTAGCTGAATCCCCAGAACCTATCTAATCCAGACTTTTTATTTGTTCAGGAAGATGAGGCTCAGAATGAAATGACTTGCCCACAAATCCAAGACCTCATTCAAAATTCAAAGAAGATGAAATGTATTTGAAGAGTCACAAATTTGTTTACAATATTCTGCCAAGAATAGCAATAAACAGGAGAAATTTTCTAACCTGCCTATCTACCATGCCCACCTACACCATAGCTCATGGATTTCCAAAACCCAAATGTTTTCTATAACTTTAACCAATAGTCTCTAACTAAAGCAAAAAAGTTGTGATGATCACTGTTTGTTAATATTACCACCACACCAGGGATACTCAGAGACTGAGCAGCAAACTCAGAAGGGAGACAGGTAACAGTTCAAAGACTAGTGTCTTGCTACCAATATTATTTGATTTGCTCATATGTACCATCACTTGTGTTTTATTTCAAGTTGTTTTGCCAATCCAGGGTAGGCAACCAGAGGAAAAACTATGGGCCTTATTGTGTTGCTAAAAACTCATTGGAATAATAAAAATTCTTATCTAGCTTTTGATCCTTTGATTTTTCTCCTTTACCCTGATTTTGGGGTTGGTACTTTTGCCAGTGTATCTCACAGAAAATTAGAGAAAGATAATGGCAAAATTGGGAGGGAGAGGCTGGATGATAAAGTAGTATAACAACAAATTATGGTGAGACTGGTGTTTGGAAACATGACATTGGAAATCAATATTGGAAACTGAAAAAAAGTAGTGCCTCTAGAATCTTTCATCATTTGGTGTGAGTTCTGTCAAAGACATAAATTAAAGATCTGATGAAGTTGCTATGGCAGCTCCCCCTTTGTTTTTCATTTCTTTCTTAGAACTAGGCTTCTCTACAGCTTGGAGGAATGTTCATAGAGTATATGGGGCAACTGCAGCTAAGAAATTTTACAATAGGTAAAATTATATTCTGAGAGATTGATAGATTGGAATTTTCTGCTACATGGCTTGTACCTTTAAAAATAATCTTCCCTACATTCATTGCTCAGTAAATTTATGGAAAGTCAATATATTATTTTATGCAAATATAACTCTAGCATTCACAGCTAGAAAATAGTTTATTATAGTTTTAGGTTGTTCACATGGTTATTCCCAAATATATGCCATTCCCAGGCTTTTTCAGTTCTATTTTCAGCTGTATGTTCAAAGAGAAAAACGCACTTTTTACATTCTTATTTAACATTTCCAATTGAACTTATAAAATAGATTTTTTTCCTGCATTTTTCTCTTTAGGAAAGTACATTAAAGCTACAGATATTAATATATAAAATTAATTGAAATTACATCTGGCTCAGAGAAGGAAACTGGAAACTGTCAAGAAAGTGTTAGAGTTGTTTAAATAAGCCTCATTGGGGTAGCTAGGTGGCACAATGGATAGAGCACCAGCCCTGAAGGCAGGAGGACCTGAATTCAAATCGGCCTCAGATATTTAATACTTCTAGTTGTGTGACCCTGGGCAAGTCACTTAACCCCAATTGGCTCAGCAAAATAATTAAATAAATTAAATAAGCCTCATTGCCTTAATTTATGGTGTGTCCCTTTTAAAGTATACTTTAAAAATATTTCAGTAAATTAATTAATATAAGAGAGTCTATTTAGACTATTAGGAATGGAAGAGGGATATAAAGATGGAAGGGGAATGAATGGAAACTTTTGTCTTTTCCTGTGTGTTGGATGTAAAAAGTACAGATCAAGGAAGTAAATAGTGTACATGATACTTATGGAAATATTCATTTTATATTTGTTCTTATCATAGGAGAATGTAAGCTCCTTGAGAGCAGAGACTATTTCACTTTCGTGTGCCCATCACCTATCTCAGAGCCTGCTATTTAGTAAGTACTTAACAAACACTTGTTGTTTGATCATCCTTATAATTATGAAAAATAATTTGAATAAAATCCTATGTGGATCTTCCTATTTTTAAAAGATTTCAGGAGTTAGAATTAATTTTGAGGATGTTGAACGGAGAATCAGGAACATTCTGGGGATGAAGTCTGTATGTTAATAAAGTTTCTAATTTTTCTCTTTAGCAACTCAATACCCCAATCAATGTGTTTTGAGTCTTCACCATCACCACACTATTATTCCATTTACACTTTGGTATGCCCTAGTTCTTGGGTAATCTATTTTAACTTCCCTAGTGAAAGAAAACCAGCAGGAGAACTCACTCTCACTTTGGTTAAGAGAGAAAGAAGGCTCTATTAATATATGTTGAAGCAAGAGACACAGAAGGTGCAGGTTATAGCAATTAGGGCATTTCAAATTCCCAGCTTCTATAATTACTCATGACTCAATTATTTTGTCTAGTACAGAAAGAGTGATTAATTTTCTTTCTGTGAAAATACAGTTTGACATAAAAATCACCATGCCAATGCTAGAAGGGGCCTTTAGACTAACTAGTTAAGTAACAATTTCCCCTTAGCAGAGTTCTTAAACTTACACCTTTACTTTCACTAATGATGGTAGGAACTTCCTTTTCACTGATCTTTGTAAAAAATTAAAATAGAGGCTCCTAGCATAGAGTAGAAGTCCTAGCCTCCAAAATGGGAAATTAAGGAGGAAAGTGTATACTTTCTGTTACAGAAACTTTCTTCTCTAACCCAGTCAAATCCTTCTGAGGTACTTCTGTTTACCTTCTATGTCAGGATTCAGCATCAATTGTTTTTTTTTCTTTAAAAATTATTATAGATACTATTTGTTTTTATATTATCTTAATTTCCAAGATATTCTTTCCTTATTTTTGTTTTTTAAACAGAAAACAATGGTTAAACAAAAACAAACATTGCTTTTTTTTTTTTTTTTTAAACAAGTGACTTGGTTGTAAAAACCAACTTTCTTGATGAGTAGATATGATTGGTCTAAATCTTAGAGCTGAATCAATGTACTGGATACACACACTTATTTGACTGTATTGAATGATTGTACCCAACTAGTTAAGGACTCATGATGGAAGCTGAGGACACTCTGGTATTGACATGCCTTGTCATTAGTGGAATTTCTTCACAATTTTTCCAGACATCTCTAATCTAGTAAACTAAAGGCCTTCCTTTTCCTCCTTCTCCATTCACTGTTTTTCCTTTACTACTTGAGTAGCCCAGATTCATTAAGCTTATCTGTCCTAAGTGATGTTGTTTCTCATTACTTCTTTTGTTTAAATACTTTTTGCCTAGCAATAAGCTACAGTCTTCAAGCATCTTTCCCATGTCCTTTGAGTTGTTCTTTATTACAATTCTTTTGCATAAAATACACAAAAGCCCCTTCGCTTTTAAATTCTTCCTCAAAGATAATAATGCATTGTTGGTGGAGTTGTGAACTAATCTAATCATTCTGGAGAGCAACTTGAAATTATGCCCAAAGGACTACAAAATTGTGCATATATTTTGATTTAGCAATACCACTACTAGATCTGTATCACAAAGAGATTTTTGTAAAAAGGGAAAAAGACCTACATGTACAAAAATATTTGTAGCAGCTCTTTTTGTGGTGTTAAAGAATTGGAAATTGAGGGAATGTCCATCAATTGGAGAATGGCTGAACAAGTTATGGTATAATGTAATGAAATATCATTGTTCTAGGAGAAATTATAAGCAGGTGGATTTCAGAAAAAAACCTGGATTTACATGAACTGCTATTGAATGAAGTGAGCAAAACCAGAAAAACATTGTACACACTAACAGTAGCACTATGTGATGATCAACTATGATTGACTTAGTTATTTTCAACAATACAATTATTCAAGACAATTCCAAAATATTCCCGATGGAAAAATGCTATCTACATCCAGAGAAAGAACTATAGAGTCTGAAGGCAGAGCAAAGAGTACTATTTTAACTTTAAAAAAAAATTTTTTTCTTTCTCATGGTTTTTTCCTTTTGTTCTGATTCTTCTTTCACAACATGACTACTGTGAAAAAATATTTTTTATTTTTTAAAAATTCTTTTTCGGAAATTTTTTTTAATTAAAACTTTTTATTTGCAAAAAATATTTATGGGTAATTCTTCAACATTAACCCTTACAAAGCTTTTTGTTACAAATTTCCCCCCCCC
>JAJPUD010000026.1:1068198-1080865 GCA_023553655.1 Myrmecobius fasciatus
TTTCCTAAAAAGGATGGAATTTTCTAAATGTTCTTGTTTGTAGATGACTTTGTGTTAATTATATCATACTGGAACATTGCTAAGGCCTTCAAACACATAGTTTCAGGAAATAATTTCTCCCCACCCCCTCTAGCAATTGGGATTAAGTGACTTGTCCAAGGTCACACAGCTAGTAAGTATTAAGTGTCTGAGGTCAAATTTGAACTCAGGTTCTCCTGACTCTAAGGCTCTATGCACTGAGCCATCTAGCTGCCCCTAAAAACAAAAACAAAAACAAAAACAAAAACAAAAACAAACCCTCAAAATCATCATTTACATACAAATACTAGACAATAGCTTTAACACAGGCCAAAACTATTAAGATTTTGTTGTTGTTGAGTTTAAGTTATGTCTGACTCTCCATGACCCCATTTAGTGTTTTCTTGGCAAAGATACTGAAGTGCGTTTTTCATTTCTTTTTCCAGCACAACTGTGGCAAACAAGGTTAAGTAACTTGCTCAAGGTCACGTAGCTAGTAAATGTCTGAAATGGGATTTTAATTCAAATCCTGGTTTCAGGGCTAATCATTTCACCATCTGGTTGCCATCCTAATTTAGATAATATTAGCAAAAGAAGTTTAAAAAGTTCCTCATTTAATAATTATTCCTTCATAATGCTTGACATTAACTTAATTTTTAAGTTTTAGCTGCCTCATTCGATGAAGACCTTTTAATAGCTGAATTCCCATTGTCACTTACGAGGATCATGTTATTAAATAACCAGAGTGAGTAACACATTGGTTTAGATTCTATTAAGTCATTCTCTAAGTTTTTCTCCTCTGCTCCATCCATTAATTAATTTTAAAAAGTATTTATTAAGGTCCTGGCACTGTATTAGGCACAGAGAATAAGAAATAGTTCCTGCCCTTGGGGAGTTTCCATTTTATTGGAGAAAACATGTCTTTAAATAAATATATGCAAAATAAGTACAATTTTTTTTCTTGGAATAAGCATACATTCCTGAGGATCAGAAAAATCTCAAGTAGAAGGTGGCACTCAAGCTGAACTTTGAAGGATACTAGGGATACTAACAGGTCAAAGTGAAGGGAAGTAGAAGATATCCAAAATCATAGAGCCTGGAGCTAAAGTGCTCTATGCTCTATGTGAACAAGAAGGTCAATTTATTTGGACCATACAGTTTGTAAAGGGAAATATTATATACTAAAGTTAGAAAGTAGTTTATAATACCAAACAGATGTGTTTATATTTGATCCTAAAACAAAGAGGAAGCCATCATTCAAGAGTTTAACACTTAGGGTTTTGCATAAGAGAGAATTTCTATTTTGTTTTATTCTGAGATAGAAAAAAAAGTGCCCTATGGACTAGAAGGCTTTTTGGGCAAATTTGAAAGGCTTAAGTAGGTAATAGTAATCTTATTTTCTATTGGTAGTTGGTTACTCTTTTGGGTAATGGAAGTGGCAGGAATCTAATTCATAGTACCTAGACAATCAGGAAGTAGTACCCCTTCTAGGACTATATCCCAAAGAGATAAAAGAAAGAGACAAAGGATTTACGTGAATAAAGATATTTATAATATCTCTTTTTGTGGTGACAAAAATCTGGAAATTAAGGCAGGGTGCCCATAGATTGGAAAATGTTTGAAAAAGATAATGTGTGAATATAATGAAATGCTGCCATGACAAAAAATGATTATTTCAAAGACTTGTATGAACTGATGTAGTGTGAAGTGAACAGAACTGGGAGAATGATTTATACAATAAAACAACATTGTAAAAACAAACAACTTTGAAAGACTTTGAAAGAAAAATCTATATATTGATCAACTATCATTCCAGAGGAGTGATGATGAAGAATGTTAATTCATTGCCTGATTGAGAGGTGATGAACTCAAGATACAGAATGAGATATACATTTTTACATGACCAATATGGGGTTTATTTTGCTTGACTACATATATTTCTTCTTATTTAGTAATAAATCACAAAGATTTATATTCTTCTGTTGCCTGAGAAAGTCATATATATCCCTGGCTTTTGTAAGTTATATTCCTAAACTAGACACCAATGTCCATGGTGTGAGACAAGAATCTTTCCCTTTTGGTAAAAAGATGAGATAGCATCACTACTTTTAAAGGAAATTTTGGCATTATTGATAGGGACAGCATTGGCCTGCCTTGTGGGTAATCTTGAGAATTGTGTCATACTTCTCATGCATTATATACACAGAAAATATGTAAATATCAGTTATCTGAAGTTTCTTCTCTTTATTTTATTATGAGTTTCATTGAGCAAGAAAGGATTTTGCAGTGGGTTTTGGAGAGAATTTATTTACTAATGATCTTCCATGCAGGGGAACACTCTTACAGTTATATTATGAACACATCTATATCCACCTCCTAGCCATGTTCTCCCCTATCACTTCAGACCAACCTAACAGTCACTCATGTGAAGTATAAATTATCCCTTCCCCCATATTCTATGTGCTGTAATTATAGTTACTTGTGTCTTATTTCATAACAAGGATGCATCATCAAAGACTTTTTCTGTTAGAGAAGTAGCAGTGTTCTGAGCTTTTTCTGACTTATTATAATAGTAGCAATATGATAGGGTATTAGGGAGTAAAGCCCCAGCAATTGTCCAAGCAGATGGAATGTTACAAATTTCCTTTCCCAAATTGCACCTTCTTTGGTCCCATTTTAAGAATCCATAGTTGGGTTCTATAAATCACTTTGCTCCATCTTACTATTCTATTTTCTATGTCAATTTTTACCATTTTAATGACATAAACTATGGCATATGATAATTTTCATGCCCAGTGTTGAATAATGTGTTATCAAGTTCTTACTGAAGGGCTATACAGAAGGACTCCATTTACCATTTACCTCTACTCATATTTTGTTCCCTCAGTGCCAATTATTGATTGGATAGGTGACTTATTCATTGTAACATATTGCCTTCTGTGACTTAGTGACTATTTGAGTTTTTATTTGGCATAATCTTATTAAATTGCTCCTCAGGTAGTAGAAAACTGTCTCATAGACCTAAGTACCTACAATTGTTAGTACCATATCTTCTACCAAGTAGTAGATATGCTCTTTGGGTTGAGAGAATAAGGGTATAGGCAGGGGTATAATGAAACTAGTTTGAAGCAGCTCATAAGAATTAATTGTTAAATTTTTAGTGTGAACATTTATTTCTTGGAAATCAGCAAATACTGCAAGTTAGGACTTGATTTGTTGTTATTTTGATTATCTGGTTTTAACAATGTAATAGAGATTGTATTTCTAATGCAGATTAAACCTTAAAAAAAGTATTGTGTACAAGGGAAATCCCCCTTGGAGATGTGGTTGTTAAACAGTTAACAACAAACGTATTCTTGGTGGGCTGGGTACATTCTATTAGAGTACATGGGTACTCAGCAGTAATTTCAAAAGTCAACCTTTTGGTGTAAGATGGGGTTGAACTCATTGGTCTGTAATTGATATCCTAATTGGCATAAGCATTGATGTATCAGAAGGGTTGATACCTATTAGATGATGATATCAATTAAATTAATGACATAGCAACTATTTTTCATGCATGTACATCCTAGATTTTGTCCTCATTTAATCTTGAAACTATTTTGTGAGCTCTGACATATTCTTGCATGATCTGGCATTAGTTTTTCCTGGTCTTTGTTTACTAGATCTTTTTGTGAGGGCTTCAGTCTATTCCATTAGTGATCACCTGCAGTTTGAAGTAACTCCTCCCTCTTCCCACCTCTCCTAATTCCAAGGTCTTGAATAGGAATGTCTTATTTGATGTAAAAATTCTAAAGACACATAGCATGATATTAATGTGATCACTCCTTATTCTCCAATGATGAAATGTAATGCAAAGAGCAGAACTGAAATTGTACTTTCTTTTCATAGAGAAATATATAATATATATGATATAGAGAAATATATACAACTTTTATAGTAAGTCAAGAAGCAACAGAAGCAAAGTGGTTGTCTCTGTTATTTTATATTTCATTCTGAACATTAGTAGTGTGCTATTTCTGGACCTTGCTTTTTGATCTCTGCTATAAACTTTCTGGTGTTTTAATTAATAAAGAGGCAAAGTGCTATTCCTCTTCCCCAGAATCTTTACTTTGAGATTTATCAGGCTTTTAATTTGTCTTAGTCTTGCTTGTGGGGTGGTCCTTTGAATAGAAGAATAAGAATATAGAATATAGAATCATAGGATCATAGATTTAGAGTTAGAAATGACCTTAAAAGTCATATATATTGTGACTCCCTCATTTTTTCAGTAGAAAAAAATCAAGGCCCAGAAGGATCAAATAACTAACCTAAGATCACACAGATAGTAAGTGGCATGATTCTGTATATCCCTGGAAAAATTTCTTATCTTACATAAGATGAAATCCTTTTTAGGATTGTACCAGGTATGTTGTCACCCAAATCATAGCTTTACAGATAAATACTTCATTTACATTTATTTTACTTGTGGTTTGGGGGAGAAGGAAGAGTCTCCCAAATTGGCATTTTCCTTTGTCATACATTAATCACAACAACTTATATTGTAGGATAGACTGGAGGGTTTATAAAAACAAATATTTAGAGGAGTACTGATGGATATTTCTTGAAGGGAATGCTCATCTGCTATTATAGATAACCTATCCAAACCTCCATGACCAAGAGTTAGTCTAATCAGTCATTAAGTGTGCTCCAAATTAGAGAAAGCATAATAGTCACAGTTATTGTGAGGTCAGATTGAAGCAGGTAAAGAGGGGTAGGGTTTGAGCAAGGGCCTTTGACAGAAGGAAGAATACATAGTAAGCAAAAAGTTATTAAATGCTTGATTAATTGATTAGAAAGGATTCAAAATCCATCTCCCCTCATTTTACTAATAAAGAAATTTAGGCCTATTGAAGCAAAGTGATTTGGGCCAAAGCCAACCCCCCTGACATTGGTCATCCAGTCTTAGACTTCAAGTGAAGGGTAATCCAGTATATTTTAAAGCAGCCAATTATACTTTTGGACAGTTTTAATTGTTAGGAATCTTTTATTTACATCAAGCCTAAACTAAACATTTATTAAGTGCCTATTCTGTGCTAGATACTGTGTTTTAAGTTCTGGGGATAAAAGTTAAAATAACAACAATCCCTGACCTCAAAGATCTCACAATCTCATTTGCAAACATGAAAACAACTATGTAGGAACAAAATATATTGATATCTATATCTATGTCTATATCCATATGATAATCTCAGAGGAAAGTTATTAATATTAAGAAAGATTAGAAGGGGCTTCTTGCAGAAGATAGAATTTTAACCAATAGTTGAAGGATACCCAAGAAGTTAAGAAGCAGAGAAAGGTCTAGAGTCTAATTCATAGTACACTAAGGTTGCAAAAAAACCATATGTTGACGTTAGAAAAGTTGAGTGTTTTGATCAGTCACTCTCACTTTGAAAATACATACTGTAATATGAAGTTATACTCTTCCTAGTGTGGAAATAACAAAGTGTCTTTGATTTTGCTTTAATAAACAATACCTATTAGAATACCTATTCCATAGCCCACTGACCCTGACAAGGATGAAATGTGGCTCTCTTTGGATTGGATTAAATGGCTTTACCATAGATATTTTAAATGACAATTGTTCTATGAATGAATGAATGATGAATAAATACTATTAAATGAAATTTCATCTAAGTTTTATGACTTAAAATGATTTAAAATTTTGTGAAATTTTTCTTGGTTTAGGACTATAAATTGTAATTTCAAAATAACGTTTTTGTTTTTGTTTTTTTAAACATAGATGTCTAAGCACACTGGGGGAATTCTGCTTCTTGGACCTTTCTTTTTGTGAGAAGAAATGTAAAGAATTGAAATAGTTCAATTAACAAAATTTGTTTCTGGAACGCTTATGTTTAAAATGAAGACTATAGCTTCTCTCCCCCCCCCCTTTTCTTGTATATCTGAATGGAAGGAGAATCCTAAAATCAGAGTTTCCCTAAATAATATCCTCTTTAAAACTACTACCATGGGTCATATGAGAAGTAGTCAGAGAGTAAGGTGAAATATAGTTGCTATAATTTCTTCCAAGAAACTAAACCCCAAGAGTTGCCAAAGCCTGTGTGAAATTGATTGCAAAACTCAGGCATTGTCTGATGGCGGCCAATAATGTTTTCCTTCTTTCCTTTTCTTTTTCTCTTCCAACTTTTTTTTTGGGGGGGGGTTGTTGCATAGAAACATTCATGTAGTTTCATATATAGATACTGTTCTCTGTTTAAAAATATTTAGATATCTATATAATTTCTTGTCCATTATTTGTATGTCATCTTTCCTTCTTATTTCTTTATGGGTTAAATTAGATTGTCACTATATTAAATTTTAAACAAGGGCCATGGTCTAGTTTCACTGTCCTTTAGTTTTCAGTTCTTGTTAACTAGGATTACCTTTCCATTTTATATGCTATCTCTTATGTGTGAAGATTTTGGGAGAGACTATTATTTACATGCACAGAGAAAGGGACAGTGCATGTTCTCCATTATCTATTACTTTAACACACTTCATACTTTCCCCACATTTATGCCATAAGCTATACCAATTATACCATAAATCTCCACCCTTTTTGTAGGGTGTGGAATTTTCTATACTCAAAAACAGGAGAGGGAAAGAGGTAGCGAATTAGACTATCTTTATGGAGTATTTGGACAGTTAAAGTACCAAATTGTTACAATACCTAGTGTTGAGCTGAGATTGAGGTACATTATACACGGAGATTTAAAAAACAAAACCAAAGGCTTAAAAATGAGAAAGTCTGGGAATTCGAGAACATCTTTATTTCTATTTTTTTAACTTTAAGGAGTTTGTTCCAAAAGATCTCAGACCTGTTCCCCCTACCAGAGTTCAATTATTCCCTAGAATCTTTCTAATAATCCTTTCTCAGAAGCTGTCATGACCACTTGCTGTCCTGCAGTCCCACAGAGACACATTAGCCCGCTTATTTTCCATCCCTCTTTTCTTTCCTCAGTTTCTCTCCGAAATCTTTATAAATCTCTTTTCTGGGAGGAGTGTCCAAGCGGGTGGAAGTCTGAATACAATGAAACCTGAGAATTTCTGTCACTCTCTGCATATGGCCCTAAGTGCTTTAATCCCAATTAGGGGCGGCTGACACACGGTCCTATTCATCCCAATCAGCCCTTGAATACATTTGCCTAGAAATGAACTTCACAAATAGAGTCTTGGCTAAATGTGCCCAGCAGCAAGGAAAATCGAATTGAGTGAGGGGCTCATTCTGAGGCGATCCGGGGAGAAAAGGTATGAATTTATAAGGTACACCGAAACATTTCAATTCAGCTACAAGCTTACTGACTTTTATTTGCATCATGTCAACCGAAAGAACCAAGAAATACGTTGAGGGAATCCGGTTAAAAGGCAACTTTATAGAGGCTCTGAATACTTTATAGAGCCGCTTCCAATGGACGCCCCCCTCCCCTTTTAAAACCTAGTCTGGGATATGCCCCGTTCCTCCTCTCCTTCCTCCTCCTCTCTCCGCTCTCCTCTCTTCTCCCCCCTCTTCCAGTCCCCCCCCCCCAGTTCTTGCCATCAGCTCACGAAGGAGTCTTGCAATTAAGAATAAAATGTCCAAATTGAGGTGGTGTCATCTGGTGGGATTCCCATAGAGGCGGCGTGGCTATTCAGAAACAGCCTTAATATCCTACCCGCATCTCGTCTGAGCCGCGCAGCTGGTCGGGGAAAGCCTGGACCCTTGGAGCCGGACTGGGCTCGAGTTCCAGGACAACCCACACTCGGGGAGCTCAGCAGGGTCAGGTTCCAAGAAAAGGGACACCCTATGGGGAAAGGGTTATTTTCCGCTTCTAAACTTACTGAGTCCAGGCCATTTTAGAGTCCGTCCCAAATATATGATGGAAAGGAAGATTCAGAACAGATCGTCAACAAAACCATTGCCCTTTCCGAATGCAAAGGCTCTCCAGGCCCGCAGTCCTCACCATCTGCCTTCTTTCTCTCCAGTTCGAAGTCTGGAAAGGGGCCTGAGAGCTCGGGGGAATGATGGCTTCCTCTCCAAGTGACTCAGAGACTAACTGGATTACCCAAGGACTTTTTGGTCATTTGCGCAACAACAAGTAGAGCCCATTGTCTTTGGAGGGAACTTCATATGGGAGGGTGGATGGCAGGATGATTTTATCCCCAAAGAAGTAAAAATCCTTCCAAAGCCGCCCCTTTTTGAGGCACTTCGGCCTGAAAAATCCCTGGAAGATTTTGGGTCTTTTTTTTTTTTTTTTTTAAACCTCTTCAGAAGACCCTAGGGTCAGGCGTGAGAGTTGCCGAGTTCGCCCTAGTGCGTGGATCTAGCTTGGTGAACCGCCTAGAGGCCGGCCGCGTTTTGTTCCTGCGCGTCTCCCGGGCACAATGCAGTTGGCCCTGTCTACAGGCATTCATGCTGATTTGAATGTAATGTTGAACCTTCTCGGGGCTGGAGCAGTTTGAGGGGCTGAATGGAGCTCCCTGGTGGGACATTGCTCCCTGCAACTGTGCCTCTTTGGATGACTGTTGTTCCTTAACATTCATGCCTCATTATGGGGCAACCTGTTAAATCAAAAAGAACACTGTGCCAGAGTGTTCCTCCGGGGCATGGGCAGTTCAGCGCTGGGCATAAATAAGGGCTGGCTTGTAAAATATCTTTCATCGAAGCTGGGCCGCAAAAGTGATTTCGCTTTAATGGTACTTCGGGAAGCTCAGCTTAAGTCTATAAAAAGCGATAGTGGAATGTTTTGATTGAGTCTAAACATTGTCTTTGAATAAGGCTGAAACCATGTAATTAATGTGTCTTTTTAATAAGGGACAATACGGTCGTTCAAGCTATTTAATTTCATTTAATTTTCCATCCCATTTGCTCCACAGACTGCTTTTACTTTTAACACCCAGCCTTTCATGCCGCATCTTGCTCCAGTGGGCACATTAGATTGGTTTCACCCTTGCTTTTTAGGGAAGGAAAAATAAAAGAAAATGTGTTCCTTTCCTCTTTTGTGGGCAATTTATTTCACTTGGGGAACTTCAACTTTGAGCCACAGGACAGAATAAAAATTGGCGAGCTGGTGTGAATGCTTCTAGAGCAGGGCCTTTCTTTTCTCGGGGGATGGGAACCAGCCACAATTGGCTATATTAATAAATAACTTTCCTCACAGTCGGCCTTTACATGGTCCTATTGATAAAATTGTTCGCGTGTCGTTCACGCTTTTTGACTCATTAAGGAGGGGATAGGGAGACTCCCCAAACCAAGCAGTAGGGTCTCTCTCCCCCTTCCCTCAGCCGCTCTGGTAATTTAAACTGGGTGTCATCCTAGAGTCGCCAGGCCAGAGGTTATAGGGACATGTTCATGGCTTAAATTTATTGCCCTCTACTTCTTGGTTCTTCCCTCCCTCCCCGCCCCCACCCCTTTTTCTTTTACCATTCATGAGTTTGATCAAAGGAGCCATCTTCCTCCCCCACAGCCGTCCATCCAGGACTGACCAGAACAGTAGAGTCTGGGGGTGAAAAATTATTTTTTAATCCCATTGGTGATGATCAAGAAATAGAATCATTTGCTGACATAGTCCCGAAGTCAGGTGTGGGTTCTGTACTGGTGCTGTGGTTAGAGCGAAAGTAACTGGCCTGTGCCGGGGAACCTATATCCTCCACCTCCTTCCCTTTACATCTCCTTCCTGTCACCTTTCAATTTGCCAAGAAGACTTTTCCCAAGCAAAGGAGGTGCAGTTTTGTCTTCAACTTTACCGCCTGTAGTCCATCTCTAGGCGGTGGGCTACAGAGATTTAGGCAGTTCCGTAGGAATTTAATAGGAGCACAAGTGGAACAGTCTGGCTGTTTGTCAATTCTTGTCCCTTAACACTGGAGAATCGGTAAAGACATTTGCCCAAGTGACCCCACCTTGTCCAAATAGGTTCAAATGTCATATTTCATAATCTTTGTTATCTTCAGAATACTACACTGGTCATCTTATTAATCTAAATAGATCTAAGAAGGTAGGAAAACCCCAGAAGTTTAGCACAAGTCATTATCAATAGACATATACCTACAGATTTATTAATTTGAAGATGCTGAAGATATAGTACTCAATTCTAAAAAATGGAAAACCATTGATACCTTTTAGTCTCCTCCTCCCCCTTTTTTTTGGTCAAAGAATGACAAAGAACATCATCCTTGGTGTTATATCACTCACAAAGGACTCATCCTAACAGCTATCAACACTGATAAAAAAAAAAAAAAAGCTCCAAACACTCCTCGGAGAAGTGCCTCTTTCCCACCAAAGATCCTTCTTTGGAAGATATATCCTAATGAGATATACCTGATCCCATACAGAGCAATCACTCTTCCAAAGCTGGTGTTTCTAGAAGCAATGACTGAAGTAAATAATAGAAGTGGCATTGGAAGTAAAGGACTCCATCTATTCTACATTTGCTCACCCAAAAAATTTTCAGGAACATCTGAGGAAATGGTCTTCAGGTAATTAAGTTTTTACATTTTAAATGAAGGTTGGATTCAAAAGAGAAAATAGAAGATATCTAAGAATTACTTTTTAAATGTGATATAATTTTTTATCCAGTCTTTAACTAGAACAATTGGTTATCAAAATGGTTTTCCTTGCGCTATTGATCAATATTTACTACCTCTCTTCCTTCGTATGACAAATTCGATTTTAGGAAAAAAAAAACACGTTTATATCAGGACAGTCTAGATTTATTTATGGACTTCTTTTAAAGTATTTCTATGAACACAGGAATTCGGGTGGATTGGCATCAGAGGAAAGGTGTTTTGGGCAAGAGCTATAATTAGATCCACAAATTTTACTTTCTGGGACTCTACTGGGTCCAGGACCCCGAGTTACCCCGTAGCCTGGGAGGTTTGTTTATCCTGTACTCTATGTGGCTCTCCAGCTGGGGTTCCCACTAAGCCAAATAAAGTCATACCCTCTGTGTTCAGAAGTGCAATGATGTATAGCTAACCTCTTGTTTTTTAAAAGGCCTCCAAATGCTTCATATTTTGGGCAAAATGGGAGCAGAAGGAAGAATAAAGCGGTTATAAATAGTTACTGGCCTGAAACCAATCCACTGAAATGGTAATATGGTCGTTATTTAAAAAGTGTAGGTATTTTCTGGTGTTTTCCCATCAAGTACCTGCCCAATTTCTGTATGGCACACGCCAGGAATCAATAGAAGTTAACAAGTCCTCAAAACATTCTCCATCTCTTTGTTTAATCTCCTTTACAATAAAGCCAAGGGAAGAGAATTAAAAATCTTTGAAGTATATTCAGCCTCAAAAGAATCAGCCAAGTAGACTTAAAGTAGTCACTTATTTTCCAAAACTGGTTTGTCCGGGAACAATAAAAGGAAGTAAAATTTATGGAGAAATTATACAGTGGATTTGTCACTTAAAATATCGTAACTGTCTTGGGGACAATACCCCATGCTGAGGATTAATGGTCCCGCCAGACCTTTGATTCACCAGCGCCTTTTCTTTGCCCTTGACAAATTGGATTTTTAGGAATGGGAAGGTCGCCTGGACCATTGTTTGCTAGCCATTCAGAGGACTTGATTATGCAGGGGGGTGAGGGAAAGACTCCATGTGACCCTCTTGGATGGAACTCTGCAGCTGCTCTAAGAGCTCAACTCTCTCACCAAACTCTGCACCCTAGAGCCTCAGCGTGCCAAAAGGGGAGCTCCTGGTCCAATTGAAAAGCCGGTGTGCATCCACAAGCCGCGTCACTCTGCGGGCGGAGATACGCCTGGGTTCATCCTTCTCCCTGGCTTGTCTCTGTCACTCCAACCCTGTTAAGTAGTTTGGGCTCCTGATTGCTTGTACCCAGAGGCAGCGATGCACACAAACAGGGCTGCCGCCATCAGCGTGAGCGCAGAGAGCTGCATCCCAGCCGGGCTGCGCTTGGGTCCTGTGCCCGGCATCTTCAAACTGGGCAAATACTTGTCAGACCGCAGGGAGCCAGGACCCAAGAAAAAGGTATTTTCTGTCCTCTGCCCCCTTCTTCTGCCTTTGCCCCAACAACCTTTTCCTTTCCCAGTTGCACACAATTCTTCCATCCCGAGAGGGGATGATGAAGGGAGGAAAGCTAAAGAGAGGAAGAGAGTTAATTTTTTCCCTGTCTGCTCTGTCTTTTAGAAGAAGTTGCATTCTCAAGCCAATCTAGTTAAAAGAAAGCAGGAGTGGAGAGTTGGACTGGTGGTGTAGGAGGGGGGTGGGTGGGATAAGACTGAACAGTAGCAGTAAATTGGGAATATAGTTGACTTTTAGAAGCTGTGTTCTCTGAGCCCAGGTCCCAAACTTCCCTTTTTAGATTGTTTTAGTGCTGAACCTTGTAGGTCACTCAGGTTTGTGGTTTGTGGTGGTGGTAATGGCATTTGGCTAGATGAACGAATCTCCTTGTTTCCTGATGGAGGGAAGAGAAAGGAAGTCCCCGGGCTAGTGTGGGGGGCCGATCCCAGATCGGGGCAGCAAACAATACTCCTGTCACTTTTTACTCCTCCGTGAACTCTAGTAGGGCAACGAAATGAGAGGAAGTAAGTATTATAACACTATATCTTTCGGAGCTCAGGGATGTATTGGTCTGTAATCATTGTGAAATATCCCATTTCAAAGTTTTTTTTTTTTT
>JAJPUD010000026.1:1080965-1220564 GCA_023553655.1 Myrmecobius fasciatus
GAGAGAGAGAGAGAGAGAGAGAGAGAGAGAGAGAGAGAGAGAGAGAGAGAGAGAGAGAGAGAGAGAGAGAGCGCTAGTTTCATTGCAGGGGTCAAAATGACACAGTCCATCAAAGTCTTGTCCTAGATGCTGCTTGAGTGAGCAGTGAACTGTCTTAGGTTGGGTCATTGGTTCCCATCGAAGTCCCTGCTTTAGAGAAATCGTCAGTTCTGGAGCTCAGTGCAGAGACCAGAGGAACTGATGAATATCCTAGTGATGGAGCACTCTATATGACAAGCCCACCCACGCACAAGAGGTTGGAGGGTTAGGAAAATCGTTAGCATCTGGGAGAACACTTCAAACTTTATGCAGGCACACACCTGACCTATAGAGTTCAACGCTAGAGAGTACCTAAAAAGAGGGATAAACCATAACTCTAGAGGAGTAAGGGTCTAGAAGAAAGGTTCTCCTTAGAGGTCCAAAGAACATTTGATGAAATTGAAAGAATTTAAAACTGAGAAAAAAGGGAAACAATTTGTGAATCTTCAGCAATTGACACAATCATAACACCTCAATTTTACTTTTTTAGTTTCTGTCTCAAACATAATACTCCCTACTCCCCAGCCAAAGGCAGAGCTGAATTCACTCCACACTTTTTCTTTGAAAATGCTTTTTAATTACCTTTAAAGGTCTTACCAGGCCTCTCAAATTCAGTTCTTATCTGGAGCTATTGGTTTCTCTCTTTAGGCTGCTTTGTTTGAATGACTTTTATTGCACCAATCTTAAACGATCTGATACCTTTTTTTTTTTTTCTTTGTAGGGGTAAAGTAGATTAAGATACGGGAAATTTAGGAGTCTGTCAGGAAGCTTCATTCTCCCCACAGGAGAAATCTAGAACCGGAAAGCACTCTGGCCCAGACAATGATTTTTTCAGAGTAGTCCAAAACTCAAAAGTTAAACAAAACCGGGGGGGAGGGGGGCAGCGTGCGGGGAGGTGGGAATGGGTGCAAAAACAAAACCAAAACCAAAAACCAACCCATACTCTCCAGAGAGAATCCTGCTGCAGAAACTTAGCCGAAGTGTTGAAATGAACAGTTATATTCTCCAAGGTTAGAAGTGCCCTAAGAATTCTGACACCACTTTCTCCTCTCTCTACTACTCTTTTATGATCCTCTTCCTCCTCAAGCCCCTAGATGTTAAACGATTTAGAAACTCATTCACTTTTTAGGATGCAAGTGGGATGGAAGCAAGATCTTAATTTTCTTTCGTTTTGGGTCTTATAGTGAGGGAAAATGACTATTTCTTGTTGGCAGGTGCGAATGGTGAGAGGAGAGTTAGTAGATGAATCTGGAGGATCCCACTTGGAGTGGATAGGTTTAATACGAGCGGCCAGGAACAGTCAAGAACAGACTTTGGAAGCTATTGCGGACTTACCAGGAGGACAAGTATGTGATCTCACCTCTTTCCTCAGTCTATCTCTCTCCAACCCTTTCATTCTACAAACTTTCTCTGAAAGCTCAGACGCTTTTCATCTTAGTTGTGTTTTCATTAATTGCAGGTGAAATGACGCTGTTTAAAATCCCTTCTCTAACAGATTTTCTATAGGGCACTTAGAGATGTCCAGCCAGGTGAGGAGCTGACTGTGTGGTATTCGAACTCCTTGGCTCAATGGTTCGACATCCCCACCACTGCAACTCCTACGCATGACGAGAAAGGTACTAACTACTTGGGTGGGGGCGGCGGCAGGGGGCCGACGATAGCAAACAAGGAATTAGGGTTATAGTCACTTGTTTATGGCCCACTCACTTTCACTAAGCTTGAGGGGGGAAATCTTTCAGTTTTTCAGGTATTTTTAAAAACATAAATTAGTTTTTAAAATTACTGTCTGCAAATGTTAGTAGTTTCCACTGACGGCAGAGGACTACGACTTTAATTGTCATCTAGAAATTACTGTCCAGTGTTCCACCTCCTCACATTCAGATAGGCTGGCAGGACATCTGATTTCTGAAAGTTTTGCCTCTGCCAATCCTTAGGCAGCCTCCCCTCCAGCCTCAGTTTCTACAACTGTAAAAGCGAGGTTGGCTTAGGTTTATCTTTAACAAAAATTTCCAATCTAGTGTTCTATGACTGCCAATTTTTATTAATAATTCTAATGATTCACCTTAAAAGAAAATTATTCTTGATCTTTTCCTGACTCACTAACAAGAATAGAAAACACAATAAAGAAAATATAACAGAGTAAAACACAGCAATTAGGCCTCAAATTATAAATATGACATAAAAACAGAGACCTGTATAATTGATGGAAATACACAACTGTAGCATAGAGATGGGTGATTCCGTTTACTCCATTTTAGGAACATTACGGTAATTTCCACTCGGCCAGTTGGCGGCTCCTTCAGGTTCCCCCCCCACACTTAAATTGTATTTATTCATTCTTTCTCCTCCCTATTTAAATTGAATTTGGGACTTTTCCCAGTTTCTACTTAGATTTATTTGACCCTTTCCAAAACCAACAGCCTATTTATGCAAATTAGGATGCAGTAACTAAAGACGAAACCGTTTTCACTTCACTGGAAGAAAAGTGAAGAATACTTCCCCGGTGAAGGAGGAATTGAGGAGTGAAGTGGAGTAGGACTCTTTAAGTCACTAGGCCCTACCATCAATATCCCAAGGCTCCATAGATTTTCTTTATATGTCAGTTGCTTCTCGCAATTTGAAATCAGTATCAGAAACATAAAAACGCATACTAAAAAGAAGTGATGTTATTGAATCACAATAGACAACTATACTTCTTTTTAGCATATCAGCTCAGTCACCTCATTTCTGAAAGTAGATCTTAAAGACTTGAAGAAATTAATACAAATGTGAAAATATGTGTTGAAAATGAGGCAGCAGAATGAAGTGTAATGAATGCTCCTGACTAAACTTGCTTAATACTGTACTTGCTCATTTCGCTATTTTTTTTTCTTTTTCTTTCTTTCTTTTCTTTTCTTTTCTTTCTTTTCTTTTTGCTTTTCTGTGTATGTGTACATACAAATGCCCAGGTAAAATTACTCTAAGAACTGTTGTTTTATGTACCACATGATTCTAAATCTTATTGATCAACTACTTTTGGAAAAAGAAAAACAAAATGACATTTAAATATATATGCACAAACTCCTTCTGACATATGAATCTAAAAACCTGAGGCCCTTCTTTAGGGATAATCAGTGGTCACAGGAACAAATTTTGGAATAGTTATCTTAATGTTTTCTATTTCTTTTCACTGATGGAGCATCTGAGAATAGGGGAAAAATAGCAGTCACAATTTTCAATAATCTTTTTGAGGAACTGAAAACCTTAGATAGTCACTGCAATTTTATTTTGAATACCAACTTTTCCCTGTTTCAGAGAAACCTTTACAGCATAAAAGACCAAGAAACAAAACAAGACAAAAATCACATGTTAAGTGCATTTATATATTTTGCCCAAGGGTAGGATCTCAGTTAACTATTCTAAGGCATTTGAGATAACAGCAGAGGAGTTTATTTCAGCATTGAACATAAGTTATTTTCAATGTTCAAAATTGAAAATAAAACATTGACTTCAGACTGAATAGATCACAGGAGGGGAACCTTTCATTGCTATATATTTTGTTAATTTGGGTAGGATTCAAAACAACAGTGAGACAGTATAATGTTGGCCTTCTACTGTGAAAATAATGCTAAGTTTGGGACTTGCTAAATTGTTGGATAATTTGCAAAGACTTTTAAAAATCCTCACTTGAAAAAAAAAGTTCTGAATCTAGGGAGCAATTTCAAATCAAAACATTAGGTTAACAAAGCCCAGGCCATTTTCTGATGTGCTTGCCTACACACATCTATTTGTATCTATATCTATATCTATCACTTATTTTATTTGGGTCTAGAATGTGTTAGGAAGATTAGTTTTCAGCTGCTCTAGAACAAAGTTATTTGGACATCTCCTTTTAGGCCCTTCCAGTTCTTCCACCCCAATAGAATAAATCCTGGCCCTGTATTTTGGCTATGATTCATCTAGGTTGTCCATGACCAATGACCACCTGTTTAAATCAGTGATACTTATGAAAGAAAGGTTATTGTCATTTTTGGGAGGATAGTATCTTTCAATATTTTTGGAAGTAGTGTTTGCTTTGAGGGTAACATTTTGAATGCTAGAACTGGATATGTATGTATGTGTATATATATATGTATATATATATACTGATGAATATTTGGATTTTTTAATGAAATGTAAGGATAATAACTTTTTTTTGAAGTGGCTAAGCCTAATGGGAATTATGCTTATTTCTTTCTCAACTAACTTGTTTTTTTAGGTTGATTCACCTCATCCTTATAAATCAGTAGGATTGTTAATTGAGTGAGCCTATTCAAAAGAAAGCTTTCCTTACTGAGTACAGAAGAAAATGATATCTTTGTGGCAAACAATCTCTGAATACTTGATACTTTATTTTAAAAATTGGAGGTAGCATGAAGACTATACTGTTTTATTTTTCAATTTATTACTTGTGTTGTGGCTCAAAACATACTATTACAATCTCAATTATCTTGATTAAGAAAATAATTCACTTCTAAAATATGTACACTTTGGTGGGATCAACCACATTTTTCTTTGGAATGATATCAAAAACTTTATCCCAAGCCTTTACTGATTCCTTAATGCTAAAGAGTCTGAAACAGTTACTTCGATATAAGAACAAGACTTATGACAATGAAATCTTTGGACAGTCTACTTTGACATCTTTCTTCCATCAAATTAAAAGGGAGCAAAGGGGGGGGGGACTCAGAAACATTTTTGAAGAATAGCAAATCATAGTCCCTACGTGGTCCTTTCGGTTTGTCACGCTCCAGGAAAACCTCAGGCAAAGTGTTTAAGGCTGGGAGGGACAGGAATGGCTGGTTGGTGAACACAAAAGACATTGTCCAATGAAAAGGAATGATTACATATGGCCCATACATACAGGATATTGTCTTGCCTGGTAATGAGGAGCTCACAACCATTAGATTGGCCTTTGTTCAGTTTATCCAAACTCCTTGACATACGCCACCTATTCTGCAAACGTCAACAGATGGGCCAGTGCACACCACAAGCCTCGACACATGATTTAAGGGAACAGCTGTTCTTTCCACACACAGGCCGGATCAGCTCAGCACTGCCCTAGTCCATATTCAGATCAGCCCAGTCTAGCTCAGTTCCCTTCATCGATTCCCAGGAGGTGAGAGAGGGACAGAGTCAGGTCGACAGCCCCAGGGCTTAGAAGGGCTCGAGTTCAGATGAGAGGATGGGAGATACATTGTTTAGGGTTTCCTCAGGACTTTATTTTTCCTGGGGACACAAGAAACTTGCAGATAGGCAGGAGCATAGATGTCCGTAATTTGAAGAGCATCTTCAAAGCATCCTCCCTCCATCAGTAAAGTGTGCTTAGTCCCTTCAGATCGTCCAGTCTCTTCACCTGCTGCCCTGTTTTTCTCTTGTAGGGGAGGAGCGCTATATCTGCTGGTATTGCTGGAGGACTTTTCGGTACCCCAACAGTCTCAAGGCTCACCTGCATTTCCACTGTGTGCTCAGTGGCGGCGGGGGTCGCCCTTTCCTGCCCCACGAGCACGTGGCCCGTCCAGCGGCTGCCCCAGCCCTCGACGGCTTCCGCCTCTCCCCGAAACCTGCAGCTCCCGAGCTCGCTGGAGCCGCCCCCACCACTCCTCTGCGAAACCATTCACAAGGCCCGCCACCTCCCCACCAGGCCTGTGGGACGCGCGAGGGGATTAAGCGTGAGGTGTCCTCATCCACCTCACCACCACCCTCTGGCAAGCTAGGGTCTTCGGCCAAGAAGGCAGGCGTGTTCGGCCGAGAGGAGCAGGAGCGCGCCTTGGACATGAGTGTGGGTCCAGGCAGGGGACATGGCCATTTTCTTGGCATGGTAGGCGGTTCCCAGTCTGGGTCAGGCGGCCTGGCTTTCTATCCCGGGGCTCGCTCTGCCTTCAAGCCCACGGGCCTCGCCAAAGCTGCTGCTGCTGCGGTAGCGGCCCACAGCGGCGATTCCTACCGGGAGGACGGCGGGGCAGGTGCTGGAAAGGCCGGGGGCGGCCTGGGTTTTGGCAAGCTCTTGGGCGGGGTTAAACTTGGTGGCCGCCCAGGGCACGAATCCTTGATGGTGAACAGCGGAGGAGGTCATCACCATCATCACCATCACCACAGCCATCACCACGCCAAGTGCCTGCACTCAGGAGATGGCCCTCCGCAGCACCCTCCACCTGCACCCCCACCTCCCCCTCCTCCCGTGCTGCCCTGCGCCGGAGCTCTTCGGGGCTTCCCGCTTTTCTCTGGCCACCTGGAAGAGGCGTCGGCGTTCAAGCACGTGGAGCGGGCCCTGCCGGCTGGTGGGCTTCCCAGTGGTCGCTACTCTCAGGTACCCCAGGCCGCGGGGTTGCATTTGGAGCGATTTTCACTCCCTCCTTTTGATGCCGGGGGCCTCAAGTCCTACCCCGGGGAATGCAGCCACTTCCCGACTGTCATGCCGGCCTTCACAGTGTACAATGGGGAGCTGTTGTACGGTTCTCCTACAGCCGCGGCAGCCGCAGCCGCCTACTACCCTCTCAAGCTGCACTTCGGTAGCCTGCTCAAGTACCCCGAGTCCGTGTCTTATTTCAGCGGACCCGCGGCGGCTGCGGCCGCGGCCGCAGCTGCTGCTGCGGCTGCAGCAGCTCTGAATCCTATCGAGTTGGGCTCTTTGGCCAGTATCGACCGAGAGATCGCGATGCACACACAGCAGCTGTCCGAGATTGCCGCCGAGAAAAGCCGAGGTCGCTTGGACGGAGCGCTGCAGCCCATCGGGGTCCCTGGCGGAGGCGGGGGAGGTGGGGGAGGGAATGGAGGGGGTGGAGGTCCAGGGGTGGGCGGGAAGCCGAAGACGGGCCACTTATGTTTGTACTGTGGCAAGTTATACTCCCGCAAATACGGGCTCAAGATTCACATGCGGACACACACAGGCTACAAGCCTCTCAAGTGCAAAGTATGCTTGAGGCCCTTCGGCGATCCTAGCAACCTCAACAAGCACATCAGGTTGCACGCAGAAGGTAACACTCCGTACCGCTGCGAGTTCTGTGGCAAAGTGCTGGTTCGGCGCCGGGACTTGGAGAGACACGTCAAGTCTCGCCATCCGGGTCAGAGCGTTCACGCCAAGGCGAGTGAAGAGCAGGGCTGTGCCCAGGGCTACCCACCAGAGCCTGGGGATCCCAAGAGCGACAACGACAGCGACGTGGACGTCTGTTTCACAGACGATCAAAGCGATCAGGAAACAGGGGGCAGTAGGGACCGAGATTTGTAACCTGTTCTCCAAGAGGAAAGCTCGGAGAAAGGAAACAAGGGAAGGGAGGGTGTGGGGCCCATCCTTGATGGAAAGGGGAATCACATGGTAGAAGAGAAATGTGGTCTAAGAGGATAATCCTTCTTGAATTTCCTCCATCGGATTTGGAACAATGTAAGGTTTCTCTGGCTCTCCAAGAAGTGCCAGGACAAAAGATTAGGTAGAGGCCAACTTACATAAAATAGAACCAATGCCAGTCCGCTGGGACAAAGTAGAGTGGGGCACATTATCCACACTCTTTTGCCCGTTAGATACTCTGGTGAGGCATCCCACCTGGCCCTCCAAAGCCTTCACCTGTCTAGGGGCTAAAGTCGAATAAAGCCCAATATTGCACGAGCTACAATGCCGCCAATATTTTTACTGCCACATTTTTTTTTTTCCTTTCTGAAAAATGTACTTTTATGTAGAGGAAATTGTGCCTTCTGAAACAACTAATTTTCTGTGTATTTCACAAGAGCATCTCGTTCTCCTGAAACAAACGGTAGTCACAATTCTGCATACCTGGCATCGAAACACTTTATTTCTTCTGTGTGCTCACTCCTGTCTAAAAATAAACACTGCAGCACTGAATATATCTAGATAACAGATATATGATTTGACCCAGTTGTAATTATTTATGACGAAATAATATTTGAGTAACAAATGTAAAAAATATCAAACGCATGACTAAAAGCACGCAATATATAAATTTAACGAAAATGTTATTTGGTAGACTACAAATGTGGTGTATGTTTGTTTTTATAATGAATGATGTAAAGTGGATACAGCATTTTGGTCTTGGTTCCAGTTTGTCGTGCGTCTTTTTTTTTTTTTTTTAAATAAAGTTACTGACAAGCTACTATCTGATTATGTTTTCACTTCACTTAACATAAAGGATGTCTATCTTAAAGAATCTTTATAAAATTTGCAAGCAAAATTTCATAGACAATCGAGAATGAAATAAATTTCAGAATACTTGAACTTAATGAAACAAAATAGTTATCAAAATGTCTATTCTCAATATTGTAGTTGAGAAATAATCAAATCAATTTTCTGAAAAGGGAAATTCAAGACATCTGTGCATACAAGTGTTTTCAGGTAGCAGGCAAGAATGAAATGTTTTCATAAAAATGATTTAAACTATTCAGGTGTTTTTTCCCCCTTCCCTATTTATTAAAAGGGGAAGGAGACAATCTCTAAGAATAAATTATCCTAAGGAAAATATTTCTTATTGATCATTATTTGTACACTACTTTTTCGGTTAAATGGAGGGTGAATTCCACTTAAAAGATGAAATTAGTATTTCTAAGATAGAAGCAATGAAAATCATTAATCAATCATATACTTATCATTATGAAAAGAATCACTAAAAGGAATTGTTTTGTTGAGCTAAAAACTGGACTTGGAGTTCAGTTTTACTCATTAATAGGATTCATAAGATCAAAACTGATCTGGTAACAAACCCTACATTTACATCCAAGAAACCATTTATGTGACCTACAGGGAAGGGAGAAAGGAATCAGTTTACTTAATTGATGGGTAGAGGAAGAAATCTTTTCCTGATTTTCATAGGATCTGGATAGATCTTATAATTGGTTTTTATTTGTATTTTGTTTTTTGAAAGGTTAAACCCATATTCTATAAGCTCTTCGGGAACCTCTTTTACACTAAGATGTAAGCATTTTTGCTCCATGATAGTTTTGTGTCATGTTAGCATCATAGTTAAGTACTGTAGAAAACTGTTTTTCTTGAATACAGATTGTGATCTTGTTGTTGGTAAATATTGGCTAGTGGTGCAAGAGGTCCTTTCTGATCTATCATAGAAACAGGCTCAGTGTGGAACCTCTAAATCAATGGCTTATTTTCTGCAGGAAGGGTCACAATGCCTTGTTTTGAGATAAATGCTCTATTCTTGGGATTTATAACATGCCGGGCCAATACAGTCTGCCTGCAAACATTTTTGCATTTTAAAAGAAAAGTCAAAGAATAAAAATATGCTTGCTGTCTAGTTAAAAAAAAAATTTCCCCCAGAAGGCCATTATTCATTATTGGAATATCAGATCTGTAATGCTTAGTACTTAAAACCAAATGCACTTAAAAAAAAAAAAGAATACTTGGCTTTTTGAAATAGAATTAGAATCTTCCCTCTATAAGGTAAGCCCCCAAAATAGATAAATGACCCTGTGATTTCAATCTAAGGAAGACATCCTAAATACAAAAAAATTCTCTCAGCTCCCTGTTACTCCCTGAATTACATGCCTAATTTCAAAAATTGTGATTTTTGTGTGAACAAAGCTTGCAAATACATAATCTAAGAATAGTTTCCCTGAAGGAATATAGTTTAAAATGAACTCACTCCTCTCCAGCTAAACAAAGAAAACAAGCCAGTATAGTTTTTTTTTAATGAGTCTAAGCAGAGAGCTCTAAAGAGAAATGAGTTTAAATAAAATTCCATAAGTAAAATGTGTCATCTTTTAATAATTTAGTTGTACAATGTATTCATTTATCCACATATACATATTTTAAAAAACTAATTTGTTTTATTAAGTTTATCAGATCATAGTGACTTTAATTTTCCTTTGGGGATTTTTAGATGGATGCAGTTTCCTTTAGTTTTCCTTCATTGTCATTATTCCCTGACATTTCATTGTCAGAGGTAGAGGAACCTCTGAGATTACTGAATTATCTAAGTGACACAGTAGACAATTATTGGACTTGAGATCAGAAATACCTGAGTTCAAATTCTGAGGAAAGACACTTATAAGCCTTGTGATGCTGAGCAAATCTCAGTTTCTACCAAAGTACAATGGGAGGGATATAATAGCACTTATCTCACAAATTAGTTGTGAGGTTCAAATGAAGTTCTCTTTCTCCCTTTTCCTTTCCTTCTCCCCTTCCTTCCCCCCTTCCTTCCTTCCTCCCCCCTCTCTTTTTTTTTGTATATATCTGTATCTATATCTTAAGATCTTGCCAACTTGAAAACGTCGCTGCTATTATCATCTAGACCATCTTGTACATTTAATAGATTAGAAACAGAAAATTCATGATAGATTAAACTATTCGCTCAAGGTCATCCAGCTGGTTGATCATAAGACAGAACCTTATGAAATGAAAAATCCTTTCATTTTAGAGTCAGAGATTTTCTTGCTATAACCAGTATGTACATTAATGTAAATGTGGAAATATAATACTAATGCCACTGGTTTTCAGACTTTTATCCATATTCAGGGTGTGATGGAGATAGTGCAGAACTAGGAAACATGTATTTATATTTTTTTTCTGACACTAGTTACCTGGGAGTGGAAATTGCAACTGACCATTCTGAGACTCAGTTTTTGCATACATAACATGGGCATGATAATATTCACACTAATTTACAGGGTATTCTCGAGAAAAATGTTTTAAAAATGAATTATTTTCAATAAAGAGAAATGGTATTTCAGAAGGTTGAAATGGTAAGAATGTTGGATTTTGAATCTAGAGGATCTTGGTTCAGATCCCAGTTCTATCATCTGTGTGACCTCAGACGACATTCAATAACTCTTATCCTTATTTTTTCATTTATGAAATGAAGTTTTTGGACTACACCTGTAAGGTCTACATTATGATACTAAGTAGTAAAAGATTTAAAACAAAGTTAATTTGGGCACATTGATTTGTGTTGTGTATGGTAATTCTAGAAGCTTTCCCGTCCTACCAATTTAATGACAGTTTCAATCCCTCTCAACCCTTTCCTAACAAATAGCACTGCAATTCGTTTTTTTTTAAAATATAAACTCTTGAGTGCTACTTTACAATTACATCACATTAACTTTCTCTTTTACCCAAAAGGTTCTTGGTTTCTGTTCTTTCTCGTCCTAAATGATATTTAGTATTTTTAGATGATATTTAATTCTCAGAAACAGCAAGAAGAAAAGCTAACGTCTCATCATACTTCCTCTATTTTAAGGTCAGGCCTTGGAACAGATTATATTTTGGAATTTTAGGGAATTTAGGAATTTAGGAAAGAAGGGAGAGAGGGAAGAATTGAAGAAGGAAGCATGTAGAGCTTTCTTTCTTCCCTCTCTCCCTCCCTCCCTTCTTTACTCCCTCCTTTCCCTCCCTCCCTCCCTCCCTCCCTCCCTCCCTCCTTCCCTCCCTTCCTCCATTCCTCCCTCCCTCCCTTCCTCCCTTCCTCCCTCCCTTCCTCCCTCCCTCCCTTCCTCTCTCCCTCCCTTCCTCCCTCCCTTCTTCCCTTCCTTCCTTCCTTCCTTCCTTCCTTCCTTCCTTCCTTCCTTCCTTTCTTCCTTCCTTCCTTCCTTTGTCTGTCGTCTCTCTCCTTCTCTCTACCCCCCTTTTTTTCTTTATCTTTGTAACGATCTCTATTTCTCTGTCTCTGATGGTGATAGGAGACGATGACTAAATTTATTCAGAGTAGTCTGCAGTATCTGCAAGATCCAGAGACTTCAACACGTTCCTCTCCTCTCCATCCTCTAAATCACCTTCTACGTTCACTTATCCTCACTACCTCCTCTCAGTGCCCCCTCTAGGGGATCTAGGTTCCAGGTGCATGACAGTCGTAAAGGAGTCCAGAGACCCAGCTGTTCCTGCAATCCAATGTAGTTCTACCTCGGGGTACATTTCTATTCCAGAGAGAAGCGGAGGAGAGAGAGTGGGATGCTCTCAGGGAGGGTGCCAGTGGTCCCACGGGTGCGGGGGCGGGAGTTGGAACTCGGTTAAGATAAGGTAAGGGCTAGGGGTAGGAAGGGATGGCGGTGGGGTAGCAAAGGAAGATTTTAGAGGACTGGTTGTGGGAATTGCGGGTACAGAGAAGGTAGTGATTGGCTGAAACCAGTTAACTTGTTTATCATTCCATTGGCTGGTTCTTAAAGTTTGGGTTGGGATTGGTGGGGGTTTGTCAGCCCTCTGAAAGGCGGGGGATCTGGGATGAGTGTTTTACTTCTCCAGGTTACTCCTGGAAGTGTGTACCACGCGGACTAGCAGTTCAGCTCATAGTTAAGTTGATACTCCTATCTCGGGGTGACACATTTGTGCCACTGTAAGTATATCGTGGTTAATATATGCTATTCACGTTCCTGCGTAACCTTGAGCCACTTGGTTCTGCCCGAAGAATCTCGTTTCCCTATACATGATTTTTCCTTCTTAACCTGTTTCAGAGCAATCTCCCGGGCTAGCAGTGGGGGAGAGGAGCAAGAGACTGTAGTTCTAGATTTACATTCTGGGAGGAGTGAAGAGGAGTTAAATAGAAATAAACGAAGTATCAAAGCAAAGTGATTCTTTTAAAGGTGTATGTGTAAGGGAAGTAAAGTCTCAAGCTAGCCATGGCATTATATCCTACTCCCCATTCCCACCACCTAGTTCAGTGATTAAAAAACAGCAGAGAAGAGGTGGGAGGGAGTTGTTCCACTTGCATTAGACACAGAAATCCTGTCCCTGGCCAAATCTGGGTTGTGCAATACCAGTGCTGTAAATTCACATTGTCTATAGTCTCCCAAGGGAAAAAAGGGCAAAAGCGAAAATAGGGGGTTAAATGAAATTCCATGACCTCTTCCTGCCCTGCTCCAAACTCAAGAGGTCCATCCACGAGGTACTAGAGTATTCAGATTTTAAAAAATAATTGATGGCTGACAAAATTCATGCTGGACCCACAGCTCAGAATTCTTGCACTAGTTGAAGGGTTCCTGTCATTTGCCCAAACTAATTTAATTCAATTTGGGTATGGTATTTTTATTGTGTACGAGCGGTTACCACCTTTGACCTGAAAAACATAGTCTTCAGGAGGGCCCTATTTAAAACCATCTGACTGTACACTTCTCCGAAAGTTCAAATTTTAGTTAAAATAAAATTGTCTTAAATCTTTCTAAAATTTAAGTTTCATATAATTTCAAGGCAACAAGAAATATAATTTCATGAGACATTTGGTTATCTTGTCTTGACGAGCAAAAGACTATAGATAATACTTGTAGATGATATCTAAAGAATTGAAAACAGATTACAGTAACCTAAAAAATTCAGGGTAATTTTTCTCCTATTTAAATAGTGAGAAGTAATATCATTTAAAATAAATAAAATTAAATATTCAATACCCTGTACTGTACTATATATTTTTTATTAACTATGATTTAACATGGCAGTATAGAAATACCTCCAAGTATAATTTATCTCTCTCTATATTTTTAACTATATTGCTCTCAGAAGGACAGCTTGGCAGAGTAGATAGTGTAGATAGGTAAAGATAGATCCTTAGAATTCCTCAATTCTGCTTGAGACATTTATTAGCTGAGTGGCTTCAGCTAGTTACTTAACTTCTTACATTTTTCCTTATACACCTTACAATTTTTTTATACATATATAGAAACTTCATAAGACTATTAAAAGGGAAGTTCTATGAAAAATGTTAGTTATAATTATAATAACTGCTTAAATCATGTCAGATTATTTAACTCAGAAAATCCTCAAATAAAAGCAATGTTTTAATATGAATTTGGCCAACAACAATCCATAATTGTTATTTATTACTTTAAATTTTCAAGCCCATTAAATCAAACCACCTTCTTTTATTTGTATTCTGATAGAGGAGTTCTTAACCCTTTTAATATCATGGATTCCTAGCCTAGTGAAGTTTATGACCCTTTTCTCAGAATAATGTTTTTAAATGCATAAAATAAAATTTGTAGAATTATATTGGTAAGAATTATAAAATACTTTAAAAACTTTAGTTCATGAAACACAGGTTAAAAACCCATGTTCTAAATAGTTTTTTAAAATCAAGTTATTTCATTGGCGAGCTGTATTTGAATTAAACAACATCAACAACTAAACCCAATTCTAATAAATTGAACAGAAAGCCTTATGTGGAAATGTCTTATGTGACAGGAGATATGTAGAAGAAAGATGTAACTACTGCCACTTTAGGTCAGAAAATAGTGAAAGTCAAGAATTGTTTTTGATCCTTTCCCCCTCCTTTTCTGACAACCGGCAAAAAGAAAGATTTTAAACTTGACTGTGAGCAGTTGCTTCCTGAATTATCACCCTGAGGTAAAAAGAGACTTGTCAGGGTCAGGTTTAAGCTTCCTTGAGTTCACTGGACCATATCAGATAAAATGTATGAGCAACAAAATGCTTTCAGGTATGTTTAAAGTCAATTTGATGGGGGATGTTTGCATTGAAGATGTCGGATTTTATAAATTTATTTATATTTTTCAGGAAACAGGAGAAAGAAAACCCTCAGCAACTAAAATGACACAGAAAATAGAAAATATATTAGTGGATTTATGAAAATAGATTTTCTGGATAGTTTAAAACTAACATGTTGAAATACGATTTCACAGAAATTAACTGTTCAAAGCTTAGTATTTCTGCATAGACAAAATATGTCCTGATTTAAAACAATTTTTGCTATATTAATACATTCATTTGGTAATTTCAGAATTTTTGATGTTAGAGATAGTCCAAGACTCCTCCCTTTATAAAGTTGGCACAAAGCATCCTTCCATTTCTTTAATATGAGGTATATAACCTCTCTCTCCTTGCTTTTGGATAGTGTTGCATGCTCAGATGAAATTGAATTATCACTCCCCATTTATATCAAGTCTATTCCTCAACCTAATTATGGAAAAATAAACCAATGAATTTGGCTCCTGCAAAACATATGTCTCAGGGAAAATCATGTTCAAAAAGCATTTTAAGCACTGAATCTTTACTGAGGCCTATGCTATGCTTTCTGCTTGTGCAATTGATATGAATTTTCTTTATTATGTTTATGAACCTTGGATTTTGTTCCACTAAGACTTCATTTTGGAAAAAGTATATAAACCAAATAGTCTTATAGAAATTCCTATTTGAGACTTTTAAAAATGAGGTGCCATTTTAAAGCATTACATTTTTATGTTTATGGTTATTTATAATGTAAATGTTATCTATAGCTCAGGGGGTATCCTATTCCACAAGAAGCTCAGGCAAATAGTTTACTTCCAGAATTTAGGAGGATCAGATTTTTTTCTTGTATTCTATGATTCATTATTACAGACTACTGGAGAAAATCTTTTAAATAAAACTTCTAGAATCTCTCTTAAAAAAACCAGAGTTCGGGGCAGCTAGGTGGTACAGTGGTTAGAGCACCAGCCCTGAAGTCAGGAAGACCTGAGTTCAAATCTGGTCTCAGACACTTCCTAGCTGTGTGACCCTGGGCAAGTCACTTAACCCCAATTGCCTCAGCAAAAAGCAAAAAAACAAAAAACAAAAAAAAAAACAAAAAAAAAAAACCCAGAGTTCTCTCTAGAAAATTTTTTCAATGTATAAAATAGTGTAGTGCAATTATTTATATCTTTCATTGTGAAAGAAGTGCTAAACAAAAAAACCCCCTCATAAAAAAGTATTAGTATATTCTCTATGGGATCAAGAAGACTAGGATGAGAATGAATAACCGAACAACAACAGCAAAAACTATGATTGATCCCCTCTACTATGCTTTCCCAGGAGATACACATTAGAGAAATTTGTGGAACTGAAGAAATTATATATTACATTGACTTCAAATTTGTATCATCTAAGTGGTGATTAAAGGTCTATATTTTCTGGCCAGCTAAGGATGTATAACTAATTCTTTTGGCCAAGTCACTTCCTTTGAGAAGGGTATAAGTGCAGGGAACACTTCCCACTGTGCAATGAGTATCCAATTCAGTGACTTCAGACCATCTGAGCACAGGAGGCTTCTGCCAAGGCTGGAAATAACCATTTCTCAGGATTACTATTCCATCACCTGTGCTTAAGGAAAGATGAACAAAACAGAAGAGGCAGACAAGGTCCTGAAGTAATGTCTCTGGCTTACCTGGATAAGCATAGCTTCTTTCTGATATATGCTGATAGTTGCCATAACTGTTGTTGAAGAGAAGGGTTAGAAATCCTTTTCTCTCTCTCTTTGGTAAGTTCAAGGGAGAGCTGGTGTTGTTTGTGTCACAACAAAGAATCTGCCTCAAAAGCTATCTCTTATCTGTCTTTATGATGCACAGAATAAGCAGCTTTTCTGGCTTAGCTGACAATCTTTTTTGACATAGTACCCCTATCAAGGGGACTAAGAGACCAAACATGTGCCACTGGTTACACATGTACTTTAATAAGGGGCCAGAGCACATATGTCACCAGAAGTGGCCCAATTTCATGGCCAGCTTAATGGGAAGTGCTCCAATCCAAAGTCCCTTCCTCCTCCCTACTACATAAAGAATAGTTATAACATTTCATTTATATAAAAGAATAGTTCTTTCTATTAGGTGACAAGTCAACTTTTAGATACCTAAGAGTTTTGCAGACTTGAATTTAAATCTGGCTTCCAACACTTAGTAGTTGTGTAACTCAAAGTAAGTCACTGAAAAAAAAAATCTCTATCTGCCTCAGTGTCCCTAGCTGTAAAAATGGGGATAATAACTACTTCACATGGTTCTTGTATTGGATCAAATGAGATCTTTGTAAAGAATTTAGCATAGTGCCTGGCATATAATAGATATTAATAAATGCTTGTTCTGCCTCCCACATTCACAGTTCCTTGAGGAAAAGAATAGGAACTACTTGTTTCCCTGTATAAAAACACAGTTATTAGGTAATACTTATATTTTCTTATACATCTTTATTTTCAGGACCAAACAGAAATGTAATTTCTGGGATATACTGTTGGCTTGTCTTTACCTGTGGAAAACCCTGCTTCTAGTCAGTATTATGCTACTAAGAGTGATAAGAAATAATGTGAGAGATGACTATGGGTGGGAGGCTCTTTTCTCTCCACCTAGGAAATAGGCTGCATTTTCTAGGATAAAAGGAGAATCAAACTAAATAATAATTTTTTTCTGAAGCATTTTCACAGAATATCATCTCTTAATCGCTTTCTTTTTTATATTGATATCCACAATGTTTGACAGTGTCTAGCATATGTTTATTGACTATTGATGAATTCTATACTAATCATTGTATGATTCTTTTTTGCTTAGAATTTCATTTCTTACCTGGAAATAAAATGCTTTTTCTTACCCTGGAACCCTAAGCTCTGATGGCTGAGCTTTTGCCTTTTGCCTAGAAGTAGGCCTCTCCATTACTTCTTGCTCATTTCTAAATTATTATTCTACTAGGTAAAAGATAAAGAGTATTGACTTTGGAGTATAAGGACTTGAATTCAAATCTTTTCTCTACTGCTACCTCTTTTTTTTTCTTTGAACTTTAGGGATACTGGTTTATATTATGCACAATCTTTTTATCTTTATATAATCAAATCAATTGAATTTTTATCTAATAATTTTTTCATTTGAGTGATGAATAAAAACATTCCTTATCCTTCATATTTAAGATAAAATTATTTTTTCTTCCAATAATGTTATGATTTAGAATGTTTTATTGGTACTTTTTATTTAAGCTTTTCTATTATTTTATATTCAATTTTAAAACATTTTAAATCTATCCAAAGATTTCAAAATATATTTCACATTTTAAAAGACAAAATTTTTACAAGCAAAAATACTTCACACCTTCTATTACCTTGATAACAATCTACATTTATATTCACAGTTTGCAAAGTACTCTCCTTAAAGTCTCCTTATAATTCTGTGAGAGAGGTGGTACAAAATGAGGTACAAAAATTAGATATGAAGAAAGTACAGTGACTTATCTAGGGTCAAGTGGTCACTTCCAGTCAGAGACAGGACTTGAACCCAGGCTTTTGCCCCTCACTCCTTTTTTTTTTCTATTTAGAAAAAGATTTGTGAAATACCTTTTTTTTTTAAACTATGAATATTAGAATAGGGATCACTCACTTTCCTCCAGTTGTTAAATTAGTTGTACCTCCAAACCTGTGCAAGGTACCAAGATTTCTGAAATCTTTTGACTTTTGTCTTATTATAACTGAAAATTTGAATATAGATGAGGAATGTATAGGGGGCATTATATTAACTTCAATCCTCCTTGCAAGTTAATCTAAAAGATATTTGAAATTATCTCTCATATATAAGTGGCTCTGGGGACCAAAGGCTTAGGCCTATTGATATTACTTCCTGATTACTTGAGTACAGAATTTCCAGAAGGAACTCTAGGTACTTTCTGATGCTTGGGCATCTCAGAGGCAGGGGAACCACATTCAGCTGAATCAATTATCAGTGTCTCCAGTTCATATCCTTATTGAATATCCTTCCTTTGGCTAAGTAAATCTGTTTTTATATATTGTTGAATGACTTATGAGTGTCCTAGCTTGTTGGAGTTGTTCTTTTAAAAGTACTATTGACATTTGAGATCTCATCAGTACAGGGAGTTTCAGGCAGATAATTTCTAGTAGTGTAAATGCACATCTCTGCAATTCATAGAATTGTTTCTTTGGTTAATTCCCATAGTTCACCTAGTTTATTATTCATACTTCACAAATTTGTGTATAGATATCTTAGGAAATGGTTTTATTGATCTTTTTTCTTGAATATTATGTTTTAGGATTCATTACATTTTATCTTCTGTTGTTCTACTTGCTACCTATTCTCTGTGGTAGATGAACTTGGCTGTTGTCATCCATTATCTTCCTCTTTGTCCATTTTCAGGGTACTCTCAAGAGCTTGTCAATTCTTAATTTAAGTTGGGGTCCACTAAAAGCCAATTTTTTTTTTCAGAAACCAACTCCTTAATCTAGTTCACTTCCTAAATCTGCCTTTTATGTCAATTGGCAGCAATAATTGAAATGCCATCTGTACGTTTAAAAATCTTTAGTTTCTTGTTAGTGACTTTTCATTTCCTTTCTATTTTGCACATAATTTGTAATCTGCTTTCTACTTTTTACAACTGATTACTTATGAGTTAAAGATTCCAAGGTCCAACTTAGTTTCTGGTTCTGTTCTTTGTAAAGAAAGATAATGAGAATTAGGTTCCTTGCTTATTCCTTGTCTTGTTCCTTTGTTGTTTCTGCAAGTTCAGCTGTGCCTATCTGTATAACCTTGCTACCAAGACTCTGCTTCCCTAGGTTAACATAGCAGAGCAATCTTCATATAAATTTAGGGGAACACTGATGAGGTTCCTGGGTTACTAGGTGGGGTTGATAGAGAGAGCCTGAAATATTGATAAAAATTATTCCCTGAGGCAAGCAGGGAAGAACACTGAAGGATCTTAATCTTATAGTCCCACTCTCTGTGGAGGTTATAGGAGCCCTACCTTGCTGTGTCCAGTAAGAAATCCAAGTTATGTCAGACCTCTGAGATTAAATTGCCCCTATAAATCTGTCCATGGTTCACACCATCTTTCCTAAATCCCTTTGGGTTAAGCCCACCAGGGCATTCTGCCTCATGTTATCTTTCCCCTTTCCTTTCCCCTTCCCCATGTCATATGGTATCTTTCCTCTCATTCGTCCATCGTGCCTCATAGCATCTTTCTCCTTATAGCTAACTAACTCTTTTAGGATATTAAACTTTTCTATGGATTTAACCTTCCAGTTAAGGGCATACTCCAACCTCATGGGATGCTCCCTTTCTCCTGGTTAATTGTGAATTGCACTAGGGAACTTGTATTTTCCATTGTGAGTTGTTAAAATCCCTTTCCTTGCTCTCCCAACTCTATTTCATATTTACAATTTCTGGTATCTATTGTATCTGCTTCATTTTGTCTGTAACCTCTTCTCCTATTTTTTATATGACTGAACCCCAATATTTGGTGCCAATTGCTCTCCAAAAATCTCATCATTAGGTGCTTGAACCCCAAACACATCATTTGGAACTAGGAATTGCTCTCTTCAATCACATCAACATGTCAGCTTTTAACTTTCTTTTCCATTATTATTGTATTCAGGTAGCAAAATCCCTGTGAACATGTTAATTCACAAGTGTGTCTTAGTAAAACCATCTTTAGATTATGATTCAGGATTGAAATTATCTGAATTGAGTGTGAGCCTTGTGGGAAGCAGCAGATATTAGGTATGACCCACACCAGCTGTAATATAGCAGTGAACACTTCACTTCAGGAAAAAAAAAAAAGAATGCAAATGAGATGTACTTGGCCATCTAATAAAGATGAAATAACATTCAGTTGTAAATGAGTTTTCTCTGTTTGATGTAAACAGAATGAAATGTATTTTGCAGGAAAACCTTAGTGACCTTGGAAGGTAGCTGAATTCATTTTCTAAATCTGCAGATGTTTTTGACATTTTGGTTACTAGTTGTTATAGATCTTGTGATCTAACCAACTCATAGGTTCTATTATCTCAGGAAAAATGTCCATGGTGGTGTGCAGAGTGAAATTTTGATAACTGTTGGCCTGATTTAATAGATGGAACTCAAGATAGAGTTAGGAAATTGAGTTTTCCAGTTCTGCCTTTGACACACTATATGTGACCCTCCCTTCGCCCATATACTCAAACTATAAGTAGACTAATGCAAAATTATTACTGTGTTGACTATTTAATTATTGTCTCCAATGTACCAGTGGATATTTGATCTCATCAATATAGTTATTCCTTTCAAAGATGCAGCCTACAATTTAACCATGTTTGCTCTGTTTAACTCCATGTCCTCCTAGAAATCTGATACAGAGATTTCATCTAATCCACTGGGGGTCTTCCTCAAATTCTCTTGCCATTGAAAAGGTGTCAGTAGGCTTTTCCTTTCTTTACTTGTGACTAGCCAGTCTTCTTTTCTCACATATTTCTTTGATGACAAGACATGTCATGCACTTTTCCTTTGTAATCCCTTGTTTACAGTATGTTGCTTCCTGCATACATTTATCTCATGACTTTCTAACACCCTCTGGATGATCCTCGACTTCAATTCTTTAAAGACTAGGATTCCATGACTCACAGCCATATGATGGCATATGTATATTGATATAAAATGATGACATTTTATTTCAGGGAGAAGCTCTAGGGTCATAACAGAACTTTATTTTTTCCCAAAGACTATCCATCCTTCTATTCTCCTTCTATTCAATTCTGGACTTGAGTTTCCATTTTCAGCACCACTTTGAGCATTGATTCCTCAGTGTCCTCAAAATTATGTTGCCTTCAAAACCAATCTGCATTGGTTATGCTTGGTCTAATTCAGCTACTTTCTCCTTTTGTTTTCTTCAGTGCTTATGCCCATTTCCTTCATGAGTACATTTGGGAAAGTAGAGTTATTTGCTTTTTGTTAGGCATATTTTTAATATTGCCAGTAAGACTATAAGCATCTAACAAAGCATTATACACATAGATCATCAATCAATTTCTCTTTTTATTGATTAGGCACTCTTTGAATTTCCTAAATTCCTGTGTACAATGTCAAAGCACCAGGTAGTTAGACCAAACATAGGATAGCTCTGGAGTCTATTTTTCTTTTTCAGAAGTATTACACTACATCAAAGCCATACTGGGCATTTTTTTTGGCTGAAATACCCATTTTGCACTTTCTAGGATTTGGGGGTATTGGTGTCATAAGAGGTTCCTTTTACTTAGAAAACTCCTTAGTTGCCTGTCTGCATGAAAATGGTCACTACCTACATTTTGGTGGTAATCTCACCCTAATACTAGATTCCATTAGTGAATAGAAGGATGAGTATAGTAATGAATAATTTTTCCAAAGTTATCTGGAGCTGAGAGAAATTCATTAACCCCCTCTAAGTATGAGACCCTGGGAAGAGGCAGTAAGTTGGCTCAGAAAAGAGTAAACTCCAACTGTAAATGCAGCTCTTGTGTTATTGTCTGCCCTGTGGTCTTTAGCGACCTGGAACATAGACTTATTAGACTCATCAAGCCAGTTAACAGCCTGGAGGTAGGGAAATCAGCCATACTAAAGGGTTAGGAACCCTGGAACAGGGCTCTTAAGAACCCAGTAATGATTAGACTTTGGTTACTGAATTTTTACACAACCCTTTCTGTTCTCTTCAGTTATCAAAATGTCAATCAAAGTTGTTCTGTAGGAGTATAATTGCTTTTTTTTTTTTTTTGCAATTTATATTAAGAGCATTTCATTCATTTGCATCAATTAGGTTTGCTGAGTTTGAGCAGATTGTTATTTTATTGATCTTAGTGGTGTATCTACCTAAGAAAACTGCAGATTTCTATTGCCTTTTGTTTTATTTTTATTTGCCTTATTCTAGAACAATTAATTTTTTATTGCATTAATTTCCTAACATATTCTCTTCTCCATACTCATTGACTCTTCTCTGTTAACAATGATTCAAAAAGGGAGAAAAATTATTCAATAAAACTAACCCATATATGGACTAAGTTTATATATTGCATATGCAATGTCGCATTATCTGTAGTCCCAGTTTTACAGTGTAAGTGAGAGAAATGATGATTAATAACAATGATGTGGGGAGGTCTAGAGTTCCTTTTTTTCTGAAGTACTCTTTTCAAAACTCAGGCTCTGAAGGTTCAACTAACTTTCTTTTCAATCATGGTCAGACCTCACTCAACCTTACAAGAAATTTTACACTCAAGGAAGTTTGGGGGAAGGTAAAATCTTTTTCCATATTGCCCAAGGCTATTGATGATCTTTGTGTGGAGATAGTTTCTTTGTCCAAGTGCGACTCTTCTAACCCTCATGGAGTGAGTCCACTTCTCTTTAATTGTTAACCAGAATTGATAGCTACCCTCAAGAACTCCCATTCTTCCAAAGGCATGTAAACTGTGAGTCCGCTGACATTATTGTTTTTGGTTCAAGAGAAAGCCATTATTAATAAAAATAATTAATTATCCAGAAATTATATCTCTTGAACTTCTTAAATGTCATGGAAGGAAGAATGAATTTTCTCCACTATTTTCTGGGACAAGAAAATGTAGTGTTTGTTTTTGGCTTTTTATTGATTTCATTTATATTTTTGTACTCATTATGTGAAGTAGCATAGAATAATGGATATAGAATTACCTTTGAGTCAAGATTTGGGTTCAAGTATTGCCTGACACATATACTTTTTAGAATCCTGTCTGGGCTTATTCTCCCATTCTCACTTGTATTGATAGGCTATAGACGCAGATAGTGGCTATTTACTTCTTGCTTATGGATTTAAAGAATCGTGACTTTTAATAGTACTGTTCATGAGTCCTCATTAAATGTCTCTTCAAGATTAATCAACTCATTGATATCAATTAGCTTTTACAAAGGGGTATTTATTGAGAAGGTATAGCAAGGACAGAAGTTGAAAAACATCCTCCAAACTAGAGATGAACTCTTTTCTTGCATGCAAGAGAATTCTGGAGAGGGTAGGTTCAAGATTAAAATACAAAGAGTGGGTACAAGCTTAATATATGTAGGGAACATGTGAGGTCAGGGAATGCCATATGATTGGCTGTAGAATTCCTTTTCTCTCTACTCAGAATCCCTACCAAGTACACTTCTGGATATTGTTTTAGAGATGGATAAAGCATTCCATTCCTCAGAAAGGATGCCATCTTGCAGGACAACTTGGTATCTTGGCTTAGTGCATTTATGGTCTGCATTAAACAAGTCATTTAGCTATAATACTGGATCTTCAATGGAATCAGTTTATATTATCAGATACCAAGATCTCTGTTGCTGTCTCTAGTTATTAAGAGGGTATTTTATGGCTCTTCTAACCTTCTGACCAAAATTGGCTTCTGAAGTTCCATTTATTACATTGCCTACTGTAGACAACATCTACTCAGGCTTTAAGGATTGAACCCTCATTAGCCAGTCTCTTCCTTCTCCCTGTTATACCCGTGTAGCTCTGGATAAGCTACTTAACATTTTAAGATCTTGGATAAATTTCTAAGATTATAATTTACAGAGAAGGTATCCATCTTTTTATTTTATTTATTTTATTTATAGAGGAATTTCCCCAGGAATTTTTTTATGGCAATGAATTCTCAGGTTAATTTAAAAAATCATTTTGTATTGTTTTTCTGGTTTTATTGAAATGAAAAAAGTTTCTCTGCCTTATCTAAATTGGGAGATTTTCTATTTGTGGATTAACTTGTAACTTTGATTTATGATGCAGTTTTAATTTGCTGTGGAATCTTACTAGCCAGTTTATAAGCTGCCTAATACTTTGGCCTCCCATGACTGTATACTTTGATAAGCCATCCCTGGTACTGTCAAGGTAGCCTGGAAGTTTGAGAGGTATCTGAACATAAGACCCGAGAACCCAACCTACAGCAACACTAAGACCACTCAAACTTCTGTATTTTCTTGAATTATGTCTAATGCTAGAGAAAGTTCAGTATTCTTGAGTCCAGTTTTGGGTCCAAAGTTTCAGTTTTCATGTAAATGTGTTATTTATTTGAAGCATAAGGTACGCATCAAATGTATATTGCTTTGCCCATGAGGGAGTATGGGAAAAACTGTATGTAAACAGCTATCCATTAGATACTTTATTGTGATTGTCTTTTCATTACTATGTGTAGCTTATTAGCTTTTAAGGATTTTATTCCAAAAACTAATACTGTATGCCATTAAGGATCTTTTTTCTACTTCTATGGGGATCAACTCTATTAAGGTAAGGTGATGGTACTAGAGATTGTTGAAATTATATAGATCAAGGAAGAGATAGGATTTACCAGTAGGTGGGGATTTAGAGCTTTTTTAATTAGACAAATTCACAATAATCTACTCCTAGATAATGAGCCGGTGTTGTCCCCACAGAGTGAGGCAGATCTAAGAGATACAAGATTACTCACTTAGAATTATAGAAAGCATGGCATTTTCTATATCTTCAGGGGATTTCTATAAGTACCATGGTGACCATGGGACAAGAGCAGCACTTTTTTCTTTTCTTTTGCTAAAGGATCAAATTAGTGGCTACTGATGTCGCCCAGTGGTTAAATATATGTTAAAAATCTGTATGGTATATGGTATATACAAAGGATTTTTTTTGGGGGGGGGAGGAGACAAAGTATTAGCAATGAGGAGGATTGGGAAAGCTTTGTGACCTATGATTTGAGTCTTGAAGGAAGTCACAAATTCTAACAGGTGAAAGCGAAGGGGACGAGCATTTTGTATGGGGGGGGGGAAAGTAAGGAGATGAAAGACAAATTACTGTGTATGGGACGATTTACCAAGAATGTTGAATTCATGAGGGGAAGGAATTTGGAAAGCAAGCCATGGTTTCAGCAATGTTAAATTGCATTTGGAATCAGAAGATTTAGATTTTTATTTGCTGCTGTGTGACCCTGGATGGATTGGATAATGACTGAGCTAATTCTCTCACTCTAAACTCAGTGATAACTTGGAGATAGTTAGCTAATATATTAATAGGGGTTAATTTATTCTGTTAAATTAACTTATTACCACCTATTATTGTATATAAGGGCTTCAAGAGAATAGGTCACAGGATAGAGAAGTTTTGATTGGTGGGAGGAAAGGCACGATGGGATGCTGTAGTGGGGTCCTCTGATAATTTAAGAGACAAAATGTTGGTGCTTGGTAAATGAAATTAAGCAACAGAGTCTAAAAATTCTAAAGAAATCCTGAGATGATATTCAAGAAAACCTGTCTACTTCATACTTTGGTTTGCCCATAGTCATCTTGTTTAGTGTCAGGGGTGTGCTAGTAAATGTTTAACAACTGGCTTTAGGAGGTAGAACAAAAAAGGAAATATAAGTTTGGTATATTTTAAAATTAAAAACATTATTAATAGTTCCTCTATTGCTTTCTCAAGACTTGACAATCAAGAAAGCAATAAATCAAGCCCTGATTTCAAGATGAATGAGAAGCCTAAGGGAGTTTTGGGGCAATTAATAATCAATTTATTAATTAGACTAGCTGATCATCAATAAATTGATGGTCAGTAGTCTCTCTTAATAACCAATGACATGGGGCAGCTAGGTGACATTGGGGCAGCTAGGTGGTGCAGTGGATAGAGCACCAGTTCTGAAGTCAGGAGGACCTGGGTTCAAATCTGGTCTCAGACACTTAACATTCCCTAGCTGTGTGACCCTGGGTAAGTCACTTAACCCTAATTGCCTCAACAAAAAAGAAAAAAAAAAGAAAAAGAAAAAATAACCAATGACACCACCACTGAAGACTTAAATATCTTTGGAAAGAGGGAGGTGCCTCTGAAAGGTGAAAATCAACCTTGATTGCTGCATAATTAATGAGAGGGTAAACATATTAATGAGGAGATGGGTTCTTGCTGGGAATGTGACTTGATCATAAGACTCAGCCACTTCCAGAAATCTGGACAAAGAAATCCAGTTCTATCAAGATCACTCTGATTATTTTCTCTTTCATGAGCTGAGTTCCCCTAGATTTCAATGGTAGGGCACAAGGGCATGGGCTCAGTGCTTTAGGGCTGGAATTCAACTAAACTAGATTCTGTTTGGTTGGATAGCATCCTTCTCAAAATCTCAGAGCCTGTAACCCAGGGATTAGGCCAATCTCATCTATTAGGCTTTGTCCTTCAGAGATTTAGCTAAATGACCTAAAAGGGCTAGTCCCTGAATGAGGAAGTAGAAAGGAAAAACCTTAATCATAATATAATAATTTGTTACTAACAATAGAAAAATAACCACTTCTCTCAATTTATAGTGTTTGTGAAGTATAAATGCTCACAATGAATGTTCAACAATCAGCTCTCACTAGTTTGTTTAACTGGTTGTGACAGATCCTGCTTAAAGATTACATAGAAAATAACAATCAGAAGCTTTCCTATTCTTTTCTTCAACTGTTTAACTCCATGTATGAAGTTGGGGTGATTATAAAACGGTAAGAATTGGTCTAATGTGGTTTTGGAACTGAAGGGAGACTATAGAATAGGAAAATAACATGGAGCCACATAGGTTATTGGTGGCAATATTGCTTTTTCAGAAATTTGTCTCTCAATTAGACCAGTGACAGTTTTATTCTCTAAGTTATTCTTTAGAGGCAGGAATTTAAGCAAGGTGAAGAACTTGATCAAATAGGTAAGAACAGTCATCATATATTGTTTTTAAAAGAGAAAAACTGTAATTAAACCTTTTTTTAAACATTGAAAAAGTTCAGTTTGTAGTGAAAGAAATATGACCATTTCAGCCCTCCACCCTCCTCTTACTCAACAACCAGTTAAGAGTGAGGAACTTTCAGTGTATTTCTTTATAATTTTCAAAACAGTAACCCAATTGTACTTAATAATGTTACTGGAAAAAATACCAGCAATTATATAATGACTGTAGAAATCACATTTTTAAATAAATGAAGAGAGAAATGATTTTTTAATTATATCTCCCTAATTTATATGTAATTACCAGCTATAAAAGAACCTTCCTGGTATGCCTAATGACCACCTTTTGTCCTTGCATGAAAAGTCGGGGTTTTTATTCAAGGTTTTGTTCTCTGAAGCTTAATTCTGACTGGTTGGGAGAGATAGAGGCAGCTGTTTTATGACATGTCTCACAATCCTTCCTCAGCCTATTGAACATATGACTTTGAAAACCAGCTGGCTGTATTCTTATTCTATCAGACCCAGGCCATGTAATCAGAAGCCTGGGCAAGCCAGTGGAAATCTGCCAGTACAAGAAGAAGTGGTCCTCCATCAGAGAACATGGTCACTTTTGAAGCAGACCATTTCTAATTACCTTCAACTACTATGACCAAAGGATAATAAAATATACAATATAGAAATATACATGTTACTATTCCATTAGCTTTGGCTTTATTGGATATTTCTTACTTTACAAAATGTCTTTTTGAAACAACTAGGAGATTGAAAGAAAAAATTAGAAGATTTTTTTCTTGTGTAGAAGTGGTGGGATCAGGTGGTTCTATGATTACTCTCTGTATGGCATGAGGTGAAGTAGAGCAGTAATAATACTACTAATACTTTTTCTTTTAAATAAACTAAAGTTCTATTCCTTATATTTACCTCTCCCTCTATGTAATTCACATTTTTTAAGGAAATGTATAGATAAGATGACCATTTAATTTAAATTTTTTTAGTATTAAAAATTGATTAAGATGATAATATATAATCATCATTTGGCACTTCCTATGCTTTTAAAAAATAATTTGATTTTTAATTTTTTTCAGTTTAGTATTTATTTTTCCTTTTTGATGTTTTAAAATTTTCAAAATGAAAATAATTTAAAATATGATGTGGTTATACAATATTCTGATCTTTAGTTTTCTTTCACTCATGTAGATGATAAAAATACAGTTGTAGAAACGATATTGGATTTGAAGTCTGGAGATTTGAATCTGGTTCCCAACTTTGATGCTGACTAACTGTGAGACTTTTCTGTGCCCTAAATTTTCCTCATTTGGATATAGTGGACAGAGAGTTAGCCTTGGAGGAAAAAAGACTTGTTTTGTAGAATCATAAAAAGACATAGGGGTTGCTAGGTGGTACGGGAGACAGAGGACTAGGACCTGAAATCAGGAAGGACTCACCTTCTTGAGTTCAAATATGGTCTCAGATACTTACTTAGTTGCATGACCCTGGGCAAGTCATTTAACCCCGTTTGCCAAAGTATCTTCAGTGTAAAATAGGCTGGAGAAGGAAATGGCAAACCATTCAGTATCTTTGTTAAGAATCCCCCCCCCCCCCAATGAAAGAGTCATAAAACTACTGAAATGATCCTATAACAACAATAACAATAAAACTTAGAGCTGGAAGGGATATCACACAAAAATCTAACCCAATCTTCTTATTTTAGAAGTCCTGCATCAGAAACATAATAGTTGTGAATAAAAGCAAGTCATTGAACCTCTCAGGGACCTAAGTGACTCTCAAAGCTGTTAGGATTATTGAGGCAGCAGTATGATGGAAAACACATTAGATTTCCAGATAGAGGACCTGGCTTTGCCACTTAAGATTCATACCCTTGGTAATTTCCCTGGCTCTTAATTTTTGTTATTTGTAAAATGATTGGATTGGACTAGATTAAATATCTTCCAGCTCTAAATCTATGATCCTATAGTCCTAAATTATAGGCAAATTGCCAATATCCATTAGGGGTTTCTTATATTGATAAAAGCAGCAATGAAAAAAACTTCATAGGCTTCTTATAAAACATTTAGGAAAATGTGATATAAATACCAAAAGTGGTATACAAATGTGAATTTCCAGAATATCATTAATTATATGTATATATATAATATATATTAAATGAATGTGACCAATTAATTTCTCTCTCAGCCCAGTTAATATAATTACAGGAGTTAAGGGACAGATAATAGAGAGGTGTTAATATGTTCAAAGAAATATGGTGATATATCTGCTTTCTGTTACCTCTTTGCAAATTGCAAAAGAATTCTTCTTAATGGAATGAGAGAGTACAGTTTGCTATTGCTTGGTAGATTAATTCCACTTATGATGATTTTTAAAATGCTAACTTGTCAACTCTGGAGCTGTTTAGGGTAGGAATCAGCTTTGAGAAGTGTGACTATGATTTAAAAATTATCGGAATATTTGATCCATTCTTAGGGCAAGATGGAAAAATTGAGTCATCTTTTACAACTTTTTCCAAAGTGAATATGAGATTTGTTTCCTTAGAACCCAAATCTTTTCTATTATTGATTCCACAGTACACACTAACCTCTACTTTGGAGCTATGTCAAACACTTAAAGATTTGTCAAGTGCCCAACTTAAAATGTCTCCTAAGATGATCAGAAAACTCATTCTAGACTTCTGGGGACATGCACATAGTAAGTCATGAAGCCAATAGATTCAATTATCAGAGATTTAAATTATATGTGAGCCAACTCAATCAACAGGAAGGCCAGAATCCAAGGATAAGATAAAAATCCAAGATGGATAAATGGATGTAGTAGGAAAATGACTTTGTTTCACCAGAGTGATTTTACTTATTGTAATACTAAATAAAATAGCAGGGAGTTATACTAATTTCATCTGAAGACAACATGGTTTCACACTTCCCATTGTTCATTTATTACCTGCTATATCATTTACTATTTTAGCTCTTAAGTACTGTGAGATCAGTTAGGTGTTTGGAAATAAAGACCTGGTGTTTGGAAAATAAAGCTCAGACTAATGGGTAATGGAAAGAGAACTAAACTGGAATTGCAACCTGGGTTGCTTCCTTCACTCTGAATCAGTTCATATAGATCTTTTTATGCTTCTCCATATTGTTCATGTTTGTCATTTCTTACAGCATAGAATTATTCCATTACATTCATATATTACAATTTGTTTAGGTATCAACCAATTAGCATTTACTTTGTTACCAATTATTTGCTATCACAAAAAGTACTTCTATAAATATTTTGGTGTGCATGGAAATTTTCTTATCAGTGTTTTCCTTGGGGATTGTTGTTATTTGTCTTTCATTCTCTCTCCCTTTTTTAATTAAAGCTTTTTATGTGCAAAACATATTTGTGGGTAATTCTTCAACACTGACCCTTACAAAGCTTTCTGTTACAAATTTTTCCCCCCTAGTCTGCAGCCCTCCCCTAGATGGCAGGAAATCCACTACATGTTAATTATGTTAAAATACTTGATTTGTCCTTCATTCTCTCTCTTTTTTTTTTGTCAGTCAAGAGTCTTTTATTTTTTTTATTATTAATACTTTTTATTTGCAAAACATATGTATGGGTAATTCCTAAACATTAACCCTTACAAAGCTTTCTGTCACAAATTTTTCGCCCCTACTCCCCACCCCTCCCCTAGATGGCAGGATATCCACTACATGATAAGTATGTTAGAATACTTAAGAAACCGAATATATGTATAGTTATTGCCACACATCATTTTTTTTTTTTGTTCAGGAGAAATCGTATCTACAAGAAAGAATAATTTGATAAAGGAAATACAATGCAAGCAAACCTCAATAGAGAACATGAAAATGTTATGTTGTGGTCCACATTTCACATCCCTCTCTCTGGGTGTATATGGCTTTCTTCACTGAACAATTGGAATTGGTTTGAAACATTTCATTGTTGAAGAGAGTCATGTCCCTTAGAACTGATCCTCATATAGTATTGTTGTTGCTGTGTATAATGTTCTCCTGGTTCTGCTTGTTTCACTCAGCATCCGTTCATGCAAGTCTCTCCAAGCCTCTCTGAAATCGTCCTGCTGGTCGTTTCTTACAGAGCAATAATATTCCATAACATTCATATACCATAATTTATTCAGCCACTCTCCAATTGATGGGCATCCATTCAGTTTCCAGTTTCTAGCCACTACAAAAAGAGCTGCCACAAACATTCTTGCACATGTGGGGCCCTTTCCTTCTTTTATGATTTCTTTGGGATATAAGCCAATAGAAACACTGCTGGGCCAAAGGGTATGCACAGTTTGATAACTTTTTGAGCATAGCTCCAAATTCCTCTCCAGAATGGTTGGATCCGTTCATAGTTCCACCAACAATGTATCAGTGTCCCAGTCTTCCCACATCCCCTCCAACATTCATCTTTATCTTTTCCTGTCATTTTAGCCAATCTGACAGTTGTGTAGTGGTACCTCAGAGTTGTCTTAATTTGCATTTCTCTGATCAATAGTGATTTGGAGCACCTTTTCATATGATTATAAATAGTTTTAATTTCATCATCTGAAAATTGTCTGTTCATATCCTTTGTTTGTCCTTCATTCTCGAAGAGGATCATGACATCAGGGAGATGATGCCATGATGTACAAATGCATTCGATTTAAGTGAAGGAGGGCTGTGCAAGATCACCTGCCTCACTTTCTCCTCCAGAGTCATCTGGGTCCAGTGGCCAGATATAAATAAGGACAACTAGAGATGGAAAATTCAGTAATGGAATCTCTGGGTTCTAGTATCTTTTATATTTATGAATCCAAGTCTTGTTGTTGTTCATTAAAGAGAAATCAACAAACTTTACTGTCTTCCTTCTTGGGTTGCAATCCCAGGGATTCCTCAGATGTATTTGAACCATAAATAGCTTCTTTGTATTGCAAATGAAAAGAAGAGATGTTATTCAATCTTCTCCCTCCAATTCAATTGACAAAGTAAAGAGGCAATGAGGTATTAATGTATTAACAGCCAGCTATCTCTTTACTAAGAATGAATGTTTCTTTGAGTCATAAGGGATTGGCTGAGCAAACAAATTAGCTATGCCTCCTTTGAGGCTTTAAATAGCTAAACCCTGGGGAAGACCAGGCCCATCTCCTTTGATGAGGAGATCCCTCTGTTAGGAAGAAAATATTTATTTCTTTTTCTTTCTTGCCCCATCAGTTATGGGATCTATAGCAATTTACCTGTCCAGCAGTTCAAATCATTATTGAGATATTAGAGACACACATATTCCAAACATACTTAGATTCATAAAAGTGATCACTCGAAGGAGGAAGCAGCTTCAGAAAATGAGACCCCTCCAACAGAAAAGAACTAGCTTTTCAGGGAGGGAATGAACATTTATTAAGCACATACTCTGTGACAGGTACTGTGCAAAGTGTTTTACAGAGATTATCTCATTTGATCCTCAGGACAATTCTGAGAGGTAAGTGCTATTATGATCACCATTTTGTAATTAAGGAAAATGAGGCAGGTAGAGTTGCCCAGGATCACAGCTAGTAAGTGATTGAGACTGAATTTGAACTCAGGCGTTCTTGATTCCAAGCCCACTGCTCTATCCACTGGGTCACCTACTTGCCTTGGCAATGAAGACTTGAGATGTGGAGGAAAAGAACCTGAAAGCCTAGCAGAGATGCTCCAACAATTTGTGTAGCTCTATATAGGCTCTATAATTAGAGGAAGGACATCAGTACTCTGCAGTACTTTTGCCATCAGAGCCTGCATCCTAACGTCTATGGAAAACTTCCAATTTGACTTGTAGCTGAAATTTCCTATATGTGTTGTTTCCTCCATAGAATGTAAGCTCCTTAAGAGTAGAAGCTGACTTTTCTTTTCTATTTGTATTCCCAGTGCTTATTCTTTGCACATAGTTCATTTAGATCTTGTACAATATATCTTCCATGACAATGGTACATATCTTTGGTGAGAACATGTTTTTTTGTGACTCTCAATAATGCCATTAAACAGTTAACATTATGATTGCATTTGCCAAGAATCTCCATGTTAGAAAATAATTATGAAAGCTTTATTTTTCTCTTTTAAGAGGAATTATTTGGTAACTAGGTGATTCTACCTCTTTCTAAGAGGTGTCGTCATTTGGAAGCCTCCCTGTCAGGATGCACCAGTCTTTCCCTGCTTTCTACATCTTCTCTTTTGTTGTTTTTCAGTCTGTGCCCATTCTCTATGAGTTACCCCACAGTTTTTTTGTTTTGTTTTGGGAGGGAACATTCTGCAATGAACCTATGTACTCTACTGCTCTGACTAGTGAGGGATGGAAGAAAAACAAACATTTCCATGAATATTTACTATGATTACATCCATAAGAGAAGTAAGGATAGCTAGTGAGTGAATAGCAAATAGCAGAGCAAAAAGAAGCCCAAAAATTAGAGATAAGGGGAAACAAATTTACATATTAAGGCCCTAAAGTTTTCAGAACTTATTAGTATTGGCTAATAGGTGGATCTTCTTGGGGAAGGTTCTATAGGACAAGGGTTCTCAAAGTGTGATCCATGGGTTTCAAGGGATCTGAAAGTTCAAAACTATTTTCTAATTATACTAAGACATTTTAATTCTCAACACAGTAAATATCAACAGATACAACCCACATAGATAAAAAGCTGTTATGAGTGGAAAGGAGTCCTGAGAACAAAAAGTCTGAGAACTGCTGCTTTAGTGTTTGGTTGATGCTTGACTCTAGCTCTTTGCTCTTTCTAGAAGTGGTAATTCAGAAGATGTGAAAGGGGAGAGGGAGAATATCCAAAGGTTCCTCTCAATTCTTGGTGCCATTAATTTTCATCCTTGAAGATCACTAGTGGATAAGCAGATAATTAATCTGATATGATGGTTAAAGCACTGCTCTAGGATTCAGAAAATGTAGATTCTAGTTCCAACATTTTTATCAGTTTACTGGATGATCTTAGAAAAATTATCACTCATCTGGCACTCAGTTTTCTTATTATAAAAATTCTAGCAAGTAGAAGAGATTTTTCAACCTGTTATAGCTCTAACACTTAACCATTCTAAGGTTAATGCTTGTCTGAATTTATATATCAAAGTCATCAGAAATGTCAAAATGTTGTCCATTTTCATAACCAATACATTGGGACCTTTTGACTTACTTTGAAAAAGCTTCAAGCTGTTCTGAAACCAAATTTCAGGTTTAAGATGGGGGATTCCAGATCACATAGCACATTAATGGGCTTGTTTTCACTGCAAACAGATCTCAAGGGGGCTTCCATGCCTACTCAGAAAGATTCATTGTTTGATGTTAATTAAAATACTTTTTTTCCGAAAAGAAATTATATACACACACACACATATATACATATACACATATTTAATATATTTCAAATAGAGCCAAAGAGAATGACTTTAGGTATTTAAAGGAAGAAAGATTTAATAGTAATAAGTTGTTCAGGATAGTTGCCTCAGATTTTTAGTCAAATATCAGACTTTGTTTCTGAGTTAATATAAAATACAATGAGAAGCAGCTTGGTATAACAGATACTGTTGGATCTGCAGTCAGAAAGACCTGGATTCAAGTTGTACCTCTTATACATCCTTGCTATGTGATGCATAATTCACTTAATTGTGTATGCACAAGGCAATTTTTAAAAAAATGCAATTGAGGTTAAGTGACTTTGCCTACAGTAACACAGCTAGAAAATGTTAAGTGTCTGAGGCTGGATTTGAACTAAAGTCCCACTGATTCCAGAGCCAGTGCTCTTTCCACTGCACCATCTAACTGCCCTAAGGAAGTTTTTAAGGTGATAAATTATTGAAGAATTGCCAACATGCCTTGGTAAAAAGGAGTTGCCACTCTGGGAACTTCTTCCTACCTTTATCCCACTGATAAAATCATAAGCCCCCAAATAAAATATTTCACTAAATAAATGGAACTGATTTCCCTCTCAGAACTGATGGGGTTGTGTCCTTGTCTCAGTGATAAGTAGGCATAGTTTCAGACAAATAGGTTTTAAGGAAGAAATTAAATCAGGATGGTTAGTATACTTCCTAAACTCCAAGCAGGTAGGAGAATCAAATATCACATAGTTTACTCTCTCAAGCTATGAATCTTAATGTATACAAATTAAAAAACATTTAGTATATTTGGTTGCCAGTAGCATAGATGCAGTCACATAAAAGTTTATTCCTTATATATTAATCAGCTGAATAATAAATTGGTTCCTTATGATCTTTGCAAAATGTAAAACAGCATAGGTTTTGGTGCCTTCTAAGTCATTTATCATTTTCACTTGCTGCTATAATTTTTAGACTGGGTTTTAAGTATACTAAATTATGCCCATGTGCACAACTATATTTAAAATAAAATAAACTTCAACAAATATTAATTACTGCAGGACCAACATTAATTACTAAAAGACCAAACAATTCTATTGCCAACTCAATAACCAGTAATCAGGCCCAATTTAATAACAAGCCTTATGTTGCATCCCTGAAGTCATCCAACTGGATTGTGTCAAGCCAGATGGAGCAAGAAACATTAAATATAGTTACATGATTCATTATTTAGGCAACCCAACTCTGATTTCCATGAGCCAAAATCAAATGTTGAGTCCAATTCTTCCTATAGTGAAGGGGAAAGAGAGGCTTTTCATAAATACACATTTCTTTCTTGAATATATTAAAATATTTTTGACTCTTCAGATTCCTCTGATGTAGGGGGAAGCCAGAAAGCATGCTATGGGAATATGGGAGAGGTCAAGTTAGTGGGAGATTTTATCCTTTTTTATCATTTTTTTTTCTTTATACTCATAGCTTTTTTCCAACCAGATGCAATTGGGTTGTTATTAACATTAAAAATGTATGCAGTTTGCTAAATATTACAAGAAGAAAGGATGGCCTCTAGATGTAGTTGGTATAAACTTTGAATAAGGTGAGATCTAACTAGGAGATCGAGTTAGTAGATTTGAGACTCTAGTTTCTTCTTTCCCACTTCCCTTATTAGAGAGAGGAGAATTGAACTGCCTTGTTTCTTTAAATTTTTAGAGAGAAATTTTTAGTTGAAGAATACAAAATTTTCTCTTTGCCTAAAAAGATGGCTCATTTATTTCTTTATAAAGTTTTTTATTGACATGTTTTGCTTTTATGTCATCTTCACCTCTAAAAATATTCCACCTCCTTTTCTCTATCCAGAGAAGGGTCCCCTATAACCAAAAAAATAAAAAGAGGAAAAAATCAGGCTAGCAAAACTAACACTTGAAAATCTGAAAACATTTTATGCAATAGTCTATAATTTTAATCTTCCAACTTTGCAAAAACAGAATGATAGGTACATTTTCTTACCTTTTCTTGCAGGTCAAAATTTGTCATAATCATATTTTAACTTGTTTACCATTGATGGCAAAGTATTATGACTCTTTTGAGCTATATATATGAAAAAAAAATTTCGAGATCGTACTTTGGGATAAAGAAGGGGAAGAAAATTAACGAATTCTGTTGATTTCATGTTAGACATGTTAGCCAGGAAATCAATTATGTATTCAGAATGTACTATAAAGTTTCCAAACAATGTCAGTAGCTCATTTCATCAAGGTAAGACAGGAAGATATTCAGCAAAGTGGAAATATACATGTTAGTTCAAAGGAAAAAGTTATATACTGGATGAATACTTACAAAATAACCCAGTATCAGAAGAAGAAATGGAACAAGTTAAAAATGAAGTTCAAAGGAAAAAAATCCAAAACCCAAAGATTTTTACAATGAATTAAAATATTCAAAGAACAATGAATCTTGATATTAAATATATTGCTTGCAAAAATTGGAAAAGAAGAAATCCTTTCCACATTTTTTCTATGATACAAATATGATCTTTATGCCTAAACAAAGGAGTGTCAAAAGAGATAAAGAAAACTACAAACCAATATCCTTAAAGAACATTGATATTAAAAAATCAGTAAATAAAAAAAATCAGGCTAAAAGATATTTAAATACACATATATACACACACAACAAGCAGGTTGGATTTATATTAGGAGTGTAGGGTTGGTTCAGTAAACAGCTATTAACACAATAGACAACATTAATAGCAAAAATCTTAAAATTATATAGCAGTAGATATTAAATACTTTTAACAAAGTCTATAGAAATGGAATGAATAATGAGTTTAACTAATCACCTTAATTTGCTTGAGCTCTCTTATTATCCAGGAGAGGCTAAAATTAACTGGAAATCAAAATCAGCCAATCAGAGATAGAATGAGTTGCTTCAGTTTGACATATTTGTAATGGTGTGCAAGTATCTATCTCTCTGTTCCAGCAACCATAGGGCTGGCTCAAACTGGTTCATATCAATCTCAAATGGATAGAGCTTACACAAATATCCTGATTCCAGAAACTCTGTATTCCTTCTATTCTCCTGCTTCCCTTTGTTGTTAAGCCATAAAAAACTACTCTTTAAACCCCCCAAATTTAGAGCAACTAGGTTCTGCTATTTTTCACATGCATGTACTGTACTAGCCAATAAATGTTTCTGGGTTTTGCATTTGAACTATGTCTCCAATCCCTCTGTTCAGGCAGGTGCCAAATATCAATTAATCAAAATGCCAATTGATGAAGTCCAAAATTTGTTTTTGTACAAAATTCTAGAAAGTATAGAAATAAATGGACTCTTCCTTATCATGTTAAATAACATTTGTCTAAAATGAAAAGCAAGCAATATATTTAATGGGGAAATTATTGGAAGCCTTTTTAGTAAAATCAAAAAGAAAGCAAGTTTACTCATTATCACTACTATTTTTATAGTAGTATAAATAATAACAATAGCAGATGGTATAGTGGCTAGAAGGCCAGGCCAGGAGTTCAGAAGACTTGAGTTTAAATCTGGCTTCAGACACTTACTAGATGTGTAATCCTGGGTAGGCTGCTTGACCTCTATTTGCCTCAATTTCCTATACAAGATAAGGGTAATAATAGCACCTATCTCCCATAGTTATTGTGAAATGAAATGAGATAATTATAAAGCACTTAACACAATGTTTGGTACAATAAATGTTATATAAATGTTAGTTGTTATTGTTTTAATTTAGATGAGAAAAATGAAGGAGCAAATATAGGGAAAAAGAAAACAAAGCTTTTTTTTTTTTGCAAATGTTATAACATTTTATCTAGAGAATTCTAATGAATTAATAAAAATTATTAGACTAAATTCATACAAATCATTAACTTTTTTGTATAGTCAACAAAGTCTAGGAGAAAAAGAAAGATAAATTCCATTCAAAATAAATATGTAATGTGTAAAATACCTGGGAGTCTATCTACTAAAAATACACATGGGAACTATATGAAAGTAACAACAAAATACTCTTTGAGGGAATAAAATGTACCTAAATAATTGGGGAAACATTAATTACTCATAAGAAGGCTATGTCAAAAAAATAAAATGACAGTACTACCTAAATTAATTTAGTGTCATCACAATTAAACTACCAAAGATTTAAATTACAGAATTAAAAAAATTATATCTGGAGTAAAAAAGTTCAAGAATCTGAAGAGAAATAATAAGAAAAAAAGTGGGGAAAGTCTGGCAGTACCATAATTAAAATTATACTATAAAGCAATAATCATAAAAAATTTTTTTTAAAATAATGAGCTTGGCAATAGAATGAATTAGATAAACATCATACAGAAGCAAATAAACCTAATAGCTTAGTATTTTATAAACTCAAAATTTTTTGCTACTGGAGTAAGGACTCATTGTTCAACAAAAACTACTGGCTAATTAGGGAGCAGTCTGGCAGAAATTAGCTATAGCTTAATGTATCATATGACTTGCCAAGATATGACCCAAATGTATAAATGATCTAGACATAAAAGGTCATATCATAAACAAGTTAGAGGAACAAAGAAGAAATTACCTTTCAGATCTATGGAAGAATTCTTGACCAAACAAGAAATAGAGAGGATCACAAGGTAAAATAAACTGTTTTGATTATATAAAATTTAAAAGTTTTCCTATAAATTAAACCAATAATTAAAATTAGAAGAAAAAGAGGTAATTAAGGAAAATCTTTTCAACAAGTTTATCTGACAGATATTATTTCTAAGATATATAAGTAAATGACTAAAATTGATAAGAACAAGAATTCTCCAAAAGACAATTGGTAAAATACAGTTTCAAAAAAAGAAATCCAACTTATCAACAATTGCATGAAAAAAAATGCTCCAAATAATTGTTAGAGAAATACAAATATAGGCAACTCTGGAGCTTTACCTCACAGCAATCAAATTGCAAAAATGACAAAAAGGGGAAATTACAGTTGTTGGAGGGGCTAAACAGACATAGGAAGATGATATACTATTGTTGAAGTTATGAATTGGTCTAGTCACAGTAAAACAGTTTGAAACTATGATTCTCAAATCACTAGTTTATTGTCTTTGATTCAGTAATACTATTACTAAGTCAGTATTTCAAAGAAATTAAAGAAAGATAACAAAGTAGAAAATTACACATACAAAAATATTTATAGCAACTCTTTTTGAAGTGGTTAAAGATTGGAAATGAAGAGGGTACCTATCATCTGGAAAATGGCTAAGCAAATAATGGTAAAAAGTATATAGAGATTAATATCTCAGAGAAATGGTGATCTAGGCAGTTTCAGGGGACCTTGAGAAGATTTGTATGAATTGATCCTAAGTGATGTGAGTAAAACCAGGAAAAGAATTCATACAACAGCAATAACATTGTAAAGATAGAAAACTTTGAAGACTTAAGAACTTAAAAACCCTGATCAGTGAATTGAGGAACCATAATTCCAAAAGACTAATAATGAAATAAGCTACCCATCTTCTGACATAGAGATGATGAACACAAGATGTAAAGATGTAGACTTTTGTACTCAACCAATATAGAGATTTGTTTTGCTTATCATTATGTATTTGTTTAAAATTTTTTCTTTTTATTTTTTCATTGGAGGGTGGGGAGTAAGTAGGAAGATAAGGGGGCATAACTTTAGGGCAACAAAAAAAAGAAAAGAGGGTCAGTGAGGTATATATATGTATGTGTATTTAAATGGAGATAAAAGAATAGGTGAAAGTCTAAAAGAAAGTCAGACAAGCAGGAAAGATGGGAAAATTCTAGGTTGATCTTGTATACTTAGGAAGAAAAGCAAGCTGTATGAAATAAAAATTTATAGTTTTATGTACAATTCTCCTTTTTGGTCTGTTATATATATGCAGGATGTAGTGTTTAAGTTTGGAATAAAAACATATAGGAAACAAGTTAAAATAAACATTTATTCTTTTCTTTCTTTCTTCCTTTTTCTTTTTTTATTAAAGCTTTTTATTTTCAAAACATATGCATAAATAATTTTTCAACATTGATCCTTGCAAAACCTTGGGTTCCAAAATTCTCCTTCTTCCCCTCATCTCCTCCCCTAGAAGACAAGTAATCCAATATATGTTTAAAACATTAAAATATATGTTAAATCCAATATAAAACATATCTATTGTAATCATTGTGTGGCTACAATCCATTATTATTCAAATGGTGCCTTCAATAATTCCTAATTCTTCAAATAATAAATTTTATTGATCTTTCTATATAATATTTGCCAGCTGCAGCTTGCCAATAATATTGTCATTTACAATTCATTATATATTTTAATTTCTACCCTTTCCTTACCCTGTTTTTTTTTTTTAAATAATGGTGGGTATTGGGAATTTTGACTATTAATTGAATTGGGACTTAGATTCCTTTCTTTGAGGACTTTCCTTTAATATCATTTTAGTTTTTAATTTTAATTATTAATTTTATTTTATTTTAAAAATATTCTATTAGTTTTATTTGATAAACACCAACAAATATGAAAACTTCATATAAAAGAACGGGAAAAAATAGATTGTATAAATGGCGAATCTCCAAAATGTTTAGTAAGTTTAACTTCATCAATTCTCAGTTACTTGTACAACTGAATAAGGTTTCAGTGGTCTCAGGGGGAACATGCTTAACTTACTTCTTTCCTATCCTAAAAGCCTCTTCTTGATTTTGGTACTCAAGAAATCCTTGTAAAGTTGTGGCAGCTTTTGCTGCTTTCTGCAGTTCTGCTAACTCATCAGATCACACTACACCATTTCATTTGAGAAAATAGATGATGGGGCAGGACCAAAGGGCCAAACAGAAAGATAAAACCACCAAATAGCTTTACAGAGAAATCATTTTAGTACATGTTGAGGAACAGTAGTTGATGGTAGCAACATTCCAGATGACAAGTCTTCCCTCTATCCCCTCCATGCTCTAACTATGCTCATATTAATTGACAGCAGATAAAAGGTGAAAATACACAATACACAGTAACTCTTGTTAAAGCCTACAGGTAAAAGCCTGAATTCTTATTTGAAATAAATGGTTTTACACTTAATAAACTGGAGTTGTTCCAAGGACATCTTTTCATCTCTGAAGCAGGTGCAGATGAAGTTTTGTGAAACTTATGTTGTATTTGATTTTTTAAAATAAAACATTTAATTAACAAGCATGAAAACAGTGGGGCACTTGAAATGGGATTAAAACAATTGTTGTTATCACACAGTGCAAATCCAATTTGTGAATGCAATTGTATTGAAAAGCTTTAAAATATTAATAAATTGCAGTGGGTTATAAAAGAGAAGTTTTAATTTTCTTTCAAGGTTTCTTCTTTAGACAATTTCTAAACCAGAAAAGAGGTTCAAATGAATGCAAAAAACCATTTCTTTGCTACAAGAAACAAAGATGAAAAGCGACTATGGTATTTATGGGCACTAAAAATAAAAATCAAATCAAAACGCAGCTCTGGATGTGGATTGTATAGTAAGGTTGCTTGAAACTGCCATTGATATTTGGGCTTTATAGGCTTAAAACATATGTATTTTTTGAAAATACTGCACAATATTAAAAAATAAAGTATTATTTTTCCAAAGATTAAAGCAAAAAAAGTTGTACAAAAGCAACTCTACTAAAATTTGAACCTGACTTAGAGAAATCTGAGGCAGAGAAGTATAAAAAGATTAAAAAAGCTGCAGGTAAAGCTCTTACAATGCTTTGAATTGCCTTTAATCCCCCCAGGACAAATGCCCTTTGATGCAAGCATTTTCTAACAGAGGCTGCCATTGGTCTCATCAAAATTTTCTGCAGTCAGTGTTTGCTTTGTCTGGAAAGAATTTCTTAGTGATTGCTGACACTGGCCCTGTGTGAGAGCAAGTCATGTACATGCAATATTTGACAACCTCCTCAAAACATGTTGGCTAAAATTTCATGATGCTGATCGTGGCAGGAATTTTTGAGATGCTTCTTTTCTTTGTGTCTCTCCTTTTGAAAAAATACAAAAAGTGAAGCTTATTCAGTTAGGTTGCTGAAAAAAGGGTGATGAAGTAGTGGTGGGGTGTCCTCATAAGTGACAATGGGGGTCTTAATGGCAAAAATATTATTTCTTGTTATGGGTACATTTCTTCAGTAGTGATCCTGAGGCTACCTAAAGAAAAAAAAAAACTAAGACAAACACTGATTTTTTTTACCCTTAAGGTAATTCATAGAAATTCAGAATAACAATGTGGGGCTTTTGTCTTCAGAATTCTACATAGTGAAATATACATACATAATAATCATACATAGTGAAATATAAGCATACTACTTTCCAAATTGTCCTTTTTTTCTAGAGTAGAGACTTTGTTTTCTTTTGCTTAAGGAAAGAAAATAGATTCCTCACATGATGTAGTCAGTATAGGGTGGTAGATTTAGACGGAACTTTAGGGTGTATCCTCCCAATTGTACAAAAGGGGAAACTAAGGCCAAGGAAATTGCCCAAGTTTACAATATTGTTTGAGTCAGTATTAGGAGTCCAGTTATTTTACTGTGAAGCTACCACTCTTTTCATTGTGCCTACTTTTCATTTTTCTCACATAACAAAATTTAGGTTGTAAACTGAAAAAAAAATAACCCAGAGACTCAAATGCTATTTATAATAAAAACCTTATCTACCTAATTTAAAAAATAAAGTTATTATTTGAGCAAGGGAGAAGAGAATACTTGACTTTTCTGAAATAAAACATCATAGTATCTTCATTTTATAGATTTAATTTATCTAAGCTTAAAATGACTGTATACAGTCTTCAAGTACATGATTTTTATTTTAAAAAAAAGTGAATTGCCAGGAAAAAAGGACCCATGGATAAAATGAGAGAATAGGAGATCCTCAACATACACTAAATTAAATATTTTAGACTTAGCAATGATAGTTTTTCCCAGTACTTTACAAAGCACTCTGTTTCCTCCTATGTTACCTTAATACCATTAACCCTTAGTAGCTTCCCAATTAGTTTTCCTTATTCTTCATGAGTGGTTAAAATCCTTTGATCTTTTTTGCAGTATTTTGCCTTCTGATCTTTTTATAACTTCTATGCCTTTAACCTGCACCCTTAATTATTTAATCTATTTATTTTTCACTTTGTCCTACTTTTCTTTTTCATGCCTTTCATCTTTTTTGGGTATCCATTTCAAGCCTTTATTTTTTTCTGACTAACCTTCCTGCCTTTCATTATCTGAAGGATACCACACAAATTAAAGGTCTCACTTCTTTATTTTCATCACATCATCGACCTATCTTGATTGATTATCATCATCAGTATAATCTAATACTTCCCAGTTTCTTCAGAGTAAGAACTCTTTTAAGTCATATGGACCATATTTCATTTTTGATTTAGAAAATGGTCTTTATTAGTGGCTCTGTAAAAAAGATTCAGTTCCATTACTTTGCTACCATCTGGCATGATGTTGAATTTCTCCAAAATTCTCTATGTTGCAGAAGACAGATTTAAAGACTGCCCTCAAAGTCTTTCCAGTTAAGTAGAACTTGACAAATCCTGAATACTTCTGTCATAGTATTTGAGAATCTTGGGGTCATATCCGCACCATAATGAAGCCCTGGAATTTGTAAGAATTACTATCTTATTAAGGTCCTTTTCACAAGGAGCAGTTAATGATAAAAAGAGTATAAAAAGTACTTTTATATAAAGAAAGAGATTTGCATTTATTGTTAATGAATGCAAAATATCCTGTTATGGATGAGTATTTTGATATTTAATATATATAGAAAAAGAACTTTGTTTTAATGGAAACATACAAATATGCATAAAGAAAGAGTTTTAGATGGGATTATGGACAATTTTGGAGAGAAAATTAGCTGCGGTGTGGATTTGAAGTGTTGGACCTCTTCATTAATAATGTAGAGTGAAACCTTGCTTGCATGGAAAAATTGTCATAAAGAGGCAGAGAAAGATCTTTTGCTTATTAAAAATTAGAGAAATGTGAATGTTGAAAAAGTAGAGGTTTGAGGACATTAAAGAGAAAAGACTATGTTGAGAACTCCAAAGCTGAAGAACCTAATGATATTTCAGCTAAACACACAACTGTTTTATGGCTAAAGAGGGTTAAATTAAGTCATAATCATTTAAGCTAAACACACAATTGTTTTATGGCTAAAGAAGGTTAAATTAAGTCATAATAATTTAAAGAATCACCTAGGATTAAAAAGGAGTAGTTATGTGGCTAAGTGAATAGAGTGGTGGTTCTGGAGTCAAGAAGATTTATCTTCCTGAGTCCATATCTGGCCTCAGACACTTATTATACGACCCTAGACAAGTCACTTAACCGTTTGCTTCAGATCCTCATCAGTAAAACGAGCTGGAGAAGGAATTGGCAAACCACCTTAGTGTCTATCTTTGCCAAGAAAACCCTTGATGGGGTCATGAAGAGTTGGACAGAACTGAAATGAACCAACAACAACATGATTGAAAAAGGATTGATTTGATAGGAAAAAATTTGGCGAGTTGTGACTTTATGTAAAAAAGGAAGTTGTGGGAACCTTTCACTTAACATAGAAGTACAACAAGAGAAGGATAAAAGAAGCATCAAGAAAAGAAGAATGTGAAAAGTAAAAACAGCTCTGCAGGCTGGATCTTCGGCTTTTGGAGCAATTTGGCTGAGAAAAACTTCAGCTGAGTGATTCCTCATCGGTCCCAGAGAATTAATTTTATTGGCCAAGAGCTCTTGGGACAGCTTTTGCCCTTCAGCAACACTTTGGGGAGCCTTTCCCAAGGGGCTTGTTGCTCTCTGGTGCCACGTCTGGTTTGAGGCAGAAAAGCAGAGGGACTATGCACCCACATTGGTTTTCCATTATGAGACTTGTGTTGTCCTGAACTTTAAACTCATAGGACCACACAGCAGAGGGATGAGTGAATGAGTAGTCTGAGAGATAGCCAGTTTAGTGATATTTGCAGTTGTCTGTGATTTGCACTTTATAAATGCCCTTTTAAGGCATTAAAATAATTTATAAAGGCTATTTTCTGGGAGAGAAGAGGATTTTCCCGTCTGAAGAATGTTGAGGATAAGCACTCTGTGAGCAGAGAAGCAGTGTTCCTGAATGGATCAATGCATTGAGACCTGAAATCTAGAACTGGGAATTGCCTCAGGCACTTTTCCCCTCTTCCCTTTTCCCTGCCAGATTATGGTCTCACTCTTCACTATAGAGCATTGGTGGAAGAGTGTGATATGGATTTATATGTGTATTGTGATATAATTTGTTACTTATATGTTTCCTTTAATATATTTGTATCTCTGATATTTTTCCTTTGCCTTATTAAATAAATGGTTCTGTTCAGTCTTGAAGTCATGATTATGAGTGCTGGTTGTACAGACTGGAAAATATTGGAGGCTCAAGAGCTAGAATGATGAGTAGATTATTCCTCGGATCCGGAAAGAGTTTGAATGTGACCATGTGTCAGTGCTTTATCTCTGGGAACTTAGATCTTTTTTTTTTTTTTTTTTTTTTTTTTTTTTTTTTTTTTGTGAGAGCAGGTTGGAGAAATGAGCCAAACTTGGAAAAAGAATATGAAAGTTTATACTTGTTACCTAGGTTCCACTGTAACACATCTGCCTTAAATCATTGTGGGAGTCTTGAAAATGAATATAAATTACTCAATAAATGTCGTTATATTTAGTTGAAACATTTCCTATGTTACTTTTCCCTTTAAAAATATGGTAAAAATTTGCTATAACACAATTCACTGTAAAACAGAATTCACAAAGGTTAAAGAGACAGGTGTGTGTGTGTATGTGAGTGAGTGTGTGTGTGTGTGTGTGTGTGTGTGTGTGTGTGTAGATAGGATATTTGACTTGGAATCAGGAAGACTGAAGTTTGAATCCTGCCTCAGATTTTACTAGTCTTGTTCTATTAGGCAAGTCACTTAATATCTTTCAGTCTCACTTCACTCATTTATAAAATGTTCATAATAATAGCATCTAGCTTATAGGGTTTTTTTTGAGGAGAAAATGAGATTATATACATACATATATATGTACATATATATGTTTTTAAAACTTTAAAGGTTGTATAAATGCTTGCTATTAATTTTAGAACTGGAAAGGACCCAAGAGATCAGGAAGGAGCCTTAGGGGGCCAGCTTATTTTGGCTTCTGCTAAAGATACTTTAATTTCTAAAGTACCAAAATTACTTGCTAATAGGATACTCATTTTCAGGATGAGAATGTGACCATAGAGACTTTTGACTCTACTTGGGACAGGGCCAAAGATGAGACTTTCTGTGAGCTGCAGCTGAGATTCTTCATGAAAAACTCTGGGGAATGAGGAATGACTGGTTCAGAGGACTCCTACTTAGGGAGATTTACCAAATTTGCTAGATTTTTTAACAGAGGATATGGAAACAAATTAAGTTAATGGATCTGGAAGTGGAAATTGCAGTTCAGATTAGAAGGAGGAGTTTGAACATATACATATATATATATATATGCACATATATATGTAAATGTAAAAACACATATATGCATATAAACATATATACACATATGCACACAAACATATGTATACATTTGTACCCATATCTATACATTCATATTTCTAGGTTGATAACTGTTTTTGATGCTTGAAGTTGCTCAAAATCTGACCTCCATATTAATGAGGCATTACTATATATCAAATACAAATGTCAAATGTCAAATACAAATACAAATAGTTGCGTGTGCTTTCTATGATCAAATAAAGCAGGAATGAGGAATGTCTGGCCCATGATCTGGATAAAACCGATGAAATAATTGCTAAGGCAACTGTAGGAAATGATAAGTTGAACGCTAGTTTCGACAACCTCCTACTGCTTGAGTTCTATAAACTGATAATTTTGTATGGGCTGCAAATGATGTTATAAATAAATATACAAATGGCTCCTGGTAGAAAAAAGGTTCCCCATCCCTGAAGTAAAGAAGTATTCATTTGAATTTCATACTAAGATATATGAGCTAAATATTTCAGAATATGCAAATCAGAGCCATGGATGTCAAATAATAGAAATTTGACCATTTTAGAATTCTCCTCTGCATCTTGTTGCTAACCTTTGGATTTCTGTCTTGAGTTTGTCATCCCATTGAATCATTTCCAATAGTTAGCCTTTTTTTTTTTTTATTATTTTCTGCTATCGAGCCCAGTGTTACACAGAAAAGTCGATTTGTTAATTAGTTTAATCGCCTCTTCTCATAATGGCAGGGTAAGATTGGCAGAGGAAGCTTGTTATCAATCTGTGGTACTGGTAAGCAGTAATTATATATAATGAAGCTTTTGTCTTGCAGCATTCTGAAGATTGTCTTGAACTCCTCCTCAATGATTTAGCAAATGGACTGTCATGTTGAATTCTCCTCTAGCTTCTTCCCCTTACTCACCCCCTTTTTTCCCTCCAATGAAACAAAATTATAGCTTGTTAGGTGGAAGCTCATTTGATGTCTCAATTTTCTTGAGTATTCTGCTCTTGTTGGGAAGGGCCAGGTGTGCAGTCAGGGCTGCAGCTCTTGCCTTCAGTTTAAGGTTTCAACTCAAACGAGCTTCCTACAAGTCTTTGATTTTCCTTTTGCATTAAGAGGCAATGGTTGTCTTGACAGCAGAGTGAGAGCTCTGTCCTTGTCCTTTGATGCACATTGTGCTACAATCTAATAATCAAAGTCATTTGTCAAGAAACAGGGCGTTCACACTTTTCATTGAAGAGCTTGCAATAAACATCAGATTTTATATGGATGGAAGCCAATATGACAGCTACCACCACTTACAAATGTGTATGGAATGTAGAGTCAGGAATAGATTTTAGCAGGAATGACTGATCTTTTCTCTTCCCCTATATTCAATTAAACAATTATTAAATGTTTACTTTGTGCAAAGTATTATAAAGTCTTGATGATGTATATGTTTTCATGCATGATAGATGTAGCTAGAGAGATTGGCATTAATTGTGAAGATAATTGAAACAATCTGTTGGCCTTAATCATAGAAAGTAGTTTTAAAAAGACTAGTTATTACAAAGGATTAAATGAGATGACAACCTCAAGACAGAAATCCAACATTTAGCAAGGTGATGGATATGGTAATTTATTTATTTTGGTATTAGTAGATATGATTTGCACATACTTTGTATACTTGTCAAATACACTTCAACTTGACATTTAAAAGATATTACATTATTTGATCATGAAAAGCATAAATAATTGGTATCGGAGTCTACTTATGTAATTGACTATCACTTCCCTTTTCCTGCTCATCAGATTGTCCAACCAATTCTCCTATGGGCAATAGATGGTTTTTATGAATTGTCTTAATAGAGTCCTCACCATTCTCTGAAGCTTTTCTATAAAGTGGCAAGTTGCCCAATATCTCTACATATCTAAATTTATTATGAAATAGCTTTTCATCACTCCATTAACTTGTATGTTCCCTGAACATTAAAATTTCTCACCAAAACCCTCATGTTGTTGCAATTCTTATAAATTCAGGCATCATACCTTTCTTTATCACTTCTTTCTTCGAAAGATCATCTGAGTGTCAGCCATAACTAGTTGAAAGGTTTTCTTTAACTTCTTTCTTAGCAAAGAGATGTACTAGTTTTCAGTACTCGCATCCTCTCTATCTCCTGCTACTACAAAGCATAAATCAATATGAAAGTATAACTCTTATCCAAAAATCAGCAAGCATGTTGTATAGTCCATGGCGTCATTCCTAATACAGTTTTATGTGAAAAATGCTATATGGTGATTTCATTGAAAATTTTGTTCAGTTCTCAACCTCTTTAACATGTTCATTAGTGTGTAACTGAAACAATTCAGACTAAGTCTCTTTGGTGACTTTACTGTGTACCTTTTGACTTCTTGATATATACCAAAGCCAATATTTCCTTGCTTGCTCTTAAAGTTTCCATGTTGGTCAGAATGAATCTTGGCAGGTTCCATAAATACTTAAGCAATCATGGAAATGCTTTTGGTTCATGATTGGGTATGCTTGTGCATTATTGCGAAAGTGAGCTGTCACCAGTGAAATATAATATGATTTGACTATTATCTGTATACAAAGACAAAATGTCAATTAGACAAATTTCAAGTTTTTCTCAAAATACATAGCCTGAATTAGTAGCACATTAAAAAACCCACAAATTAAGCAGAAGTCTCACTCATAGTTCTAATTGGCATTTATTGCCATCTTAGGCAAGTAAATTTTATCTCTTGCTAGCTCTAGTGTTCTTTCTTTTTAAAAATATTAAAAAATTTAAAAATGCCAATTATCAAGCCTATTTGTTTTTTTTTCCTTTCCCACCTCTCTTTCTTCAGTGAGGAAAAAGAAAGAAAAATAAGATTGTTGTAACACATTTGCATAGTTAAGCAAAACAAATTCTTTTATTGGCTTTATATTGGCCAAAAATTCATATCATTCTGGATACTAATTCATCAATTCTGTCAGAAGGTGAGATCTTTAGTCTTCTGGAATTGGATTCATTATTATGTTGATTACACTTAAAACATCAAAAAAAATTTTTTTAAAATATTATTGTTCTGGTATAAATTGTTCTCTTGATTCTACTTACTTAATTCTATTCATACAAATCTTTCCAGTTTTCTCTGAAATGATTTCTTTCCTTTTTTCTTATAGCACAACAGTATTCCATTACAAACATATAACATAATTTCCCCAAATGATGAACATCTCTTTAGTTTCCAGTTCTTTGCTATGTCAAAAAAAATCTGTAATTTTTTTTTGTATATTTAGAACCTTTTCCTTTTTCTTTGGGCTTCTTTGTAGTAATTGTATTGCTGGGTCAAAAGATATGTAATTTAGTAACTTTTAAGGCTGCTAAAATGTTACCAATTTATGTTAACACTCAGTGAACCCTTTATTAAGCATGATCATTTATCTCATTGAGTAAGAAGGGAAAAATGTCATTAGAAGAATAATAGGTGGCACATCCCTAGTGACACTTAAAAATCCAACCAGTCATTTTGCAGTGGGAGTGTTTGCCAGTTGGAACTGGTAGTGGAATGAATATTCAGTTCCTGAAAAGCTATCACTTTTGCTAGGGAGGATAAGATTTCTCTCTCTTCTCTTGCCCCCTGAATCTGCATTAACCATGAGTACTTGCCTGAAAGGAAAAACCCCATCTACCTTTATGAATTTATCCAGACTAAAGTTAAGCAGAAGCAGAACAATTTATACAACAACAGAGTAAAGAAAAACAACTTTGAAAGAAAGCTCTGAGAAGAAATTCATGAAATGACTAGCTACATTTCTAAAGGATTGATGATGGAACAAGCTACCAATCTTTTGACAGAAAAGTGATTACATAAAATGAAGAATCAGATATATTTTTGTGGATGCAGTTGATGGGGGAATTTGTTTTTAAGGGCTTTGTTCTTCTTTTTCTTTTCCAGCATGTGGATAGAAGGGACAGGATAAAAAGCAAACAAACAAAAAGACAAAAAAGAAATAGAGTTTTAAATAAGGTTTCTTTTAAAGAAAATATAGAAAAGAGAACAAAATGGGTACCAGGAAGGAGTAGAAACAAGCAAGACAGCTTTCTTTTTTTTTATTAAAACTTTTTATTTGCAAAACATATGTATGGGCAATTCTTCAACATTAACCCTTACAAAGCTTTCTGTTACAAATTTCCCCCCTCTACTCCCTACCCCTTCCCTAGATGGCAGGATATCCACTACATGTTAATTATGTTAAAATACCTGACAAATTGAATATATGTATACATATTTCCACACTTATCATTGTTGTGCAAGAAAAACCGTATTTACAAGAAAAAAAAGTCAGAGAAAGGAAACACAATGCAAACAAACATCAATAGAGAGTATGAAAATATCATGTTGTGCTCCACATTTCATATCCCTCTCTCTGGGTGTATATGGCTTTCTTCACTGAACAATTGGAACTGATTTGAAACATTTCATTGTTGAAGAGAGCCATGTCCATCAGAATTGATCATCATATAGTATTGTTGTAAGCAAGACAGCTTTCAAAGCTACAAGATGAACCCAATATACTTAAAAGAAAAACAAGCTATAAAATGATACCTGCAGTTTCATGTTTGATTCTCTTTTTCTGTTCTACAATATATTTGGAAACATCTATTTTATTTGGTGTTTGCTAATTTCTGAATAAAAATAAAATAAAAATAAAAAGTGAGTTTAATAAAGTTTGAAACAGTTGAGGGAACAAAAAAACACATTCCAAATAATATTGAGTACAGAAGAGAAGTCAATCAAGGTCAGATAAGCAGCATCAAAGGAGAGAGACTTCTGGAGCAAAGAACAGAGATATCTATAAACTCAAGAAAGAGCTTGAACTTGCAATTGAGAATTGCTTTGTAGAGAAGAATTGATACCAGGATCCTGACTGAACAATATGAACAGCTGAGATGCTGTGCCCCATGGGAATATTTGTGAGGACTCTCTAAGAAACAAAGTACATTATAATTAGAGAAGGCATGGCAAATCACTCCAGTATCTTTGCCAAGAAAACCCCAAATGGGGTCATTAAAAATTGTTAGCAATTGAACCACAACAAAATTCAAAAACCGAACATATAAGATTTCATTGATTCTTAAGACAATCCTATTAGGTAGCTGCTATTATTATTGTCTCCATTTCTCCAGATGAGGAAATTGATTTCTAAAATCTAGTTCTTCTATGAATTCTTTTTGGGCAGATAACCATTTAAAGTTACTCTTTGGGGGCAGGGGAGGCTTTTTTTTAAAACCTTTATTTACTATTCCTCTGAATATGAATCCCAGTCTTCCCTATTCTCATAGAAAATTTTTGTGAATAGGTTCCTTCTCCTTTGCCTGATCTTTTTTTTTTTTTAATTTTTAAATTAGAGTTTATTAGTGTAATCACCTTTACTTCTGTGGTTGGGGGGGATGGTGCCTTTGACTTCAGATTCTCCTTCTGTTCTCCTCTTTGGCCTGGAACTCAAAATAAGAATTCCACCCTCTAGCTAACAGTGCTCCCACCTCACTGTCTCTGCACTTATCCTATGTGAGGGGACTCCTTCTTGCTCAGAGCCATGCATCAATAGTATAGCTAGGCTGGCATTCCTTATCATCAGACGTTTCCTCAAATTTCCTTGATATAGACATGCAATTCCCCACACTACCTGGAAAGTGAAAAGTTCTTATGCTGGGGACTGAATCTATCTCCAACCCAGCTAACCCAAGGGCTAACTACTTGTTGTTACAGCAGAACTAGCCTGTAGGAGTTTATATTTCACATGGTCCAAACTTCCATCCTAGTATCTTCCTTCAGATCTTCTCTGAATGTGCCAGGAAGACCACAGTTGTGTCTCAAATCTAATTTGTTTTTAACTGCTCTATGTTGCCCCCAAGGCACAGATTTGTTTTGTTTGTGGAAATCTGGAGAGCTTAGACTTTTCTGACCTACTCTGTCATTTTTTTCAGAATCTTCCCTTAATAAATTTTTATTGAATTGAATGCCAAAAAGAGAATTTTTATATTTGATCCTGGGGGCTATAGGAAGCTACTGGAGTTTATTGAGAAGGGTGGGTGGGATGATATGATTGGACCTGCTGGCTTGGTTGGTATTAATCTCTCTGAATCAAGTTTTATACTTGCATGCTAGTGTACATGTATGCAGGCACACACCCACACACATCCATCTGGTCTATATTTGCAGCAGAATACATTTCTACTTCTTTGGTTATATCTTACTGCTGGTATTTTTGTACTTCTGTTCCCCTGGTCCTTTCCCCTTTCAAAAAGAACAATTCTGTCTATGGCTCCATTTTCTGTGAGATCTTAACCTATTCTGCCTTGTTAAGGTGGTGCTTTGTGTTAATAGTGTGGTGGTCACAGAAGGTAGAATCAGGGCTAATAGAAGTTGGGGGCAGCTAGGAGGCACAATGACTAGAGTGATAAGCCTGAAACCAGGAAGACTTTTCTTCCTGAATTAAAATCTGACCTCAGACACTTAGTAAATTTGTGACCCTAAGTAAGTCATTTAATCCTGTCTGTAAAATAAACTGGAGAGGGAAATGGCAAATAACTCTAGTGTCTTTGCCAATAAAACTCTAAATGGAGTCACAAAGAGTCAGACATGACTGAAAAGGACTGAAAAAAAGCAAAAGTAGAAGTTAGACCTGTCCAGTTTAGCTCTGTCTTTGGAGGTATGATGTTGCTCTTCATCCTACTTACCTTTTCTAATTAATTATTAATTTTCTGGTGGCTTCTGTTAAATTCAAGACCAATTAAATTTCTGGCTCTTTGTTTTATATCATACCTCCATGCACTTTCTATGGTCTGACTTTATCTGCTTCCTTAAGTTTTATTGTTCTATCAATTAGTCTCTATATGTGATTGTTCATACAAATTACAAAGTTAGATGTTTCACGTTGTACTGAATGACAGATTGGATGTATGTGAAATATACTTGTGTTGGTGTCCAACAACCTTTCTAATTTTTGCAGACATCCTTGCCATTTCATTTCAGATGTTGGCTTTTTTAAACTCAGCACGATGCCAAAAACTTGTCTCTTAATATTTTTATTAGTTTTTTTCTTTTTTTCTCTCTAATTGACGTGTATTTTAATGCTGTAGTGATTTTGTTAGATGACTGATCCAAACTTCCCATATTTGTTCCTTATGGGAACATGGATCTTTTCCTGAGATTATTACAAAATCAGGCATATAATAGTTCTCTGACATAGGAAATGTACACTCAACATTACTTAGACATTTTTTTTCTGGCTTAAGAATGCTTTTCAGTTTTCCTCTTAATAATCCTTCTTGATCAAAGTCTTCCAGTTTTTAAAGCAACTATTTCTTCTGTGGCAATTAAAAAGGTTCATTTTATTAACGTCAGCATTTTAATAAAAGGGTGGTTATTTAGGCATTTTTTTAAGATCAAAAACAATCATAGCAGCATTGTCATGGATTATATGCCTAATGGAAGAGAAATGCTCTAAAGAGTGGCAATCAAGTGTGATTGGTTAACAATTAATGAGAGAATGAAAATTGCAAATTAGTTATTTCCTGTATAAGATAACTTCTCTCTTGTTTTCATATTTTTGTATTGGCTGGCTGTCCTTTATAGCTGATACGTTTTTCTTACTAGTCTTTTTTTGTTTGTATATGTATATATGTATTTGTATAAATACACCCACACACAAAAGAAAATAACATCAATAAAATATTGGCTCTTCAGTTCAAGTACTCTCTGACACCTGTGTGACATTGAGCAAGTCTCTTCACTTTCCTAAGCTTCAGTTTTCATGCATGTTAAGTAAGGGGGATGACTAAATAAATACCTTCTGAGATCCCTCTAGAACTACAATCATATGATCTCAAGTGTCTAAGGTAGGATTTAAACATAGGATTCCTGATTTCAAATCCAATATCATATTACTATGCTGCCCACTTATTGACTGATGCTGCTGTTCATTAATAATTTTTTTGACAAAGTAACTTTGAGTCATTATACTGCTAAAAAAACCCTGCAAAATGTTTGGTATTCCAATGGACTTGTGAGCTCCTTCACTAAGGGGTAACTTCTCCAAAAATGCATATTATAGTTGTCCGAGGCTATTCTTCCTAATGACTCTTCACATACCCTCCAGTAAACTGTCTAAAAGGGTGTCCAGATCCCATGAAATGAATTTAACTTCTTCACATTATCCTGGGAACTCACAAGCCAAGACATAGCTTTATAAATCTGGAGGCAGTGAGTTATTTTAGAATGAACTCTCATTTCCTTTTTCAAGAAAGATGATAGCTCTGTGCATGTGTCTGTCATTGTGGTTCACAAAAATAAACATTGACATCAGTGCAAGTTGCATATATGGATTGTAATAAATTTGCTCTTCATTTAAAAAATGAAAATAATTAACAGCAAAGGGTTTCACAATTAAGTAGATACTTCCTTCCTAAGTGCTTTCTCTTCTCATTTTTGCTGTCTCAGTCATGAACGAACAATGGAGAGAATAGCTCAAAAGACCTTTTGCCCAGGCCTATTATGCATTTATTCCATCTGTCTGTGGCAAACCAGAAAGAGCTGTGTTAGGTCTTGCCTTATGGCAAATTCTGATCAGCAGTTGCTGTTTTCCCACAATTACTCAAGCTTCTTTGCACAGCTCCTGGCACAAGGGCGGGAGAGCCTCCTTCTGAGTGTGAGGTACAGTTATACAACCAGACCCTTAGGACTAGCCCCTGGCAAAAACAAACAAACAGAAAGGCTGCTCAGAGCTTACTTCCAATGGTTGGAAACTGGTCTAGTGATGGAGCAAGAGGAGGCATGTATAATAGCAGTTGGGAACTGTCCCTCCTCTGAAAAGGTCCCTGTTTTATAATGGTGTTTTTGGCAACATGATTTGATTTTACACACTGTTCTGGGTCCTTTGAAACATAAAGTAATAGGAATAAAGTGAATTAGCTCACTAGAGTATTTGATTTAAGGTAGAAATGCATTTAAAATGCTTTTATTGATATTGTTTGTATAATCTTCATTTCTGGATATATCTTTGCCCCTATTCTCCCCAGTGAGGTGTTCCTTGTAATGAACAATTTAAGAAAAGAGAAAAAAGGCAGTTCCACAAAACTAAACAGCATATCAATTAAGTTTGATAGTGTATGTAGTGTTCCATGTCCATCATTCCTTAATTCTGTAAAGAAGGAAAGGAGATATATATTCTCCAGCATCATACTTGGGCATTATTAACTATCATTCTTTGTTTGTTTGTTTATTTGTTTATTATAGAAACATATTCTTAGAAGAGTGTAATTTAAGAAGAGAAATATAGCTCAAGGAATGATTTCTGCATCTCTAAATAGAAACTTCAGTTTTCATGTTTTGAGAATGTGTACCTGCAAGGTGTTTACAGAATATGGAAGAAGATAACATCAAATCCCAAAGAACTTTTCAGTTTAAGCTATGACTTTTTTCCTTACAGGGTTTCCCAAAGGTCTTAGTGAAGTTTAAAGCTTTAATAGTTAATAGTTCAAATGCTACCTGGGTTCTTCAAGGAACTTTTTCTGGTCTCTCAAGACAGCAATGATCTTTCCCATCTCTGTTATTGCATTATTCACGTAATTAATTTGTATATGCCCTACCCTCCCTCAGAACACAAGTTCCACAGAGACAAGAACTGGGTCTCTTCTAAATTGTGTATGTTGCTTCCCTCTCCCACACATATACTCCAGGTCTAGTACTATATAAGGCTTTGTACAAAATAGGCACCTAACAAAGTTTGCTGAATTGAATTAAGTGGAATCTAGTATACTGAAAGTGCGATAGAGATTAGAGAACACTCTCCTCTTCAATGGAAACTTTAGGAAGAAAAAGTTCAACATTAATTTTATCTCTAAATACCAATGGATTTTGTTTTTCTTTTGGCCACTTCTTATTTAATTTCATTTAGCAAATGTATCAAATGCCTTCTCTATGCAGAGTATTGTAGTTAGTTCTGGAGGAAATAGAGGTTTAGAAAAATACATGATCTGTGCTGGACCTCATAAAACTAAGTGTCTTGTTGGGAAACCAAAAAGTACATAAAACATAGAGAACATAATATTATAGAACAAATATATTAGAGTGTTGAAAAACCAAGGGCTATTCAAATCCCAGGGGGAAAGGTTATTCATGAGTGGGAAATTAGAAAAGACTTGAAATATGTTAGATTTACAAGCATAGGCAAAAATTGAACAAGTGAAGAGGGGAAAGGAGGACATTCCATGCTTAGGAAAAAAAAAAGCATGAACAAAGACATGGCATTTTGAGGGCCAGAGAATGTTGAAGGGAGGAGTTAGAGCTTAGAGAAGAAAATAATGTGAATTATCACTAGAAAAGTAAAGTGACAATAGATTGTGAAGATGTTAGGTAAGGTTATGCAGAGTCCGTCTTCACTTTTGTATTTGTGTCCCCAGTACTAAGCAGTGTAAGCCATAATATTTTTCATTCATTAATTCATTATTATCCAGACATTTAGTCAAGAGCATATGCATCCTGGGAAAGTATTAAACATTAGGGATAAAAAAGTTATTGTGGGAAGAAAGGAGAGAAAATGAAAACAAACAAGTGTGCAAAGATTTTTATCTCAATAAATGAACTAGAGGGACATTCTGGATACACATATCCCAATATATTTTTGCCTTTGTCACCCTTATACCTCAGGTTTCAAACTCTGCCCTTTCCCCAACTTTTGCCACTCACTTACCAATTTGCCCCTTTGGGACTGTGTAATGGCATCCATCATTACTTGTGACCAAGGAAAGAAGTTCAAACCAAATGAGTATCTGGGGCCTTGAGATTCAATTTTAGGCTCACCTAGACATGTAACACTTTCTACCATATTCCTGTACTAGTCATTCCTGTAGGCAGGAAGAGGAAGAAAGGTGGAAATTTTGCCTTATTTTTTAAAAAGATTATTGAATGGATGATCTTTCTTGGTTAAGTCAGAAATCATATTTGGCACATTCCTATCTTTTTCATGAGAATTAAGGAACCAATAAGGGATTCTTGATCATTCCAAAGTTTTTGATTCTTCAGAAATGGCTCCAGCCTCAGGCTCATCCTTATGCATGCTTCATGGGATTGTCCCCAGCAGACCTAGTCCAGAAGGTCAGGGGAAGTCCTGATCTCTGTTACAAATATACCAACACATTTACATAGGGAAAATGGACTACTGAGAATATTAAAGTTATCATTGGTGAAAAACCCAATAAATCCAAGTCAGCTTTAATGAGGCATGTGTATGCGAGAACATGACTTCCTAGTATAACATGGGAAACAAACAGCTGCTAGTTCTTAGTGAAATACATCCCTACAAATATCTTCACTAAATTTTCTTAACCATCTGTTAATAGGAAAGAGTAAACAGCTATAGGAATAAAACCTAAACCTAAATTTTTTTTTCCATAAAAGCATTTGAATCTTTTAAGTGAGACATCCAGCTATAGGTAGCAGGGCTGCATCATGGTATCTAGTCTGCTTGGTAATTTGCCCTTGCAATCCATGGACTAGAGCATGTAAAAAATGATTGACCCCTAGGGCCACCAACCCTGACTGCCTGGTGCTCCTCTAAGCCCCTGCAGTGTGCCTCCTATTTTCCTACCTTCCACCAGAAACTCCTATAGCCTCAGGGGAGAGTTTCATTATGATCTTTAATAAAGTTGAGTGAACTTTGTAATTGAATGAGTACCATACAGTAGGGACTTTAGCCCTTCAGGATGTTAAGGCAGGGTTTGGTGAGGAGAATAAGTGGTAGGGGGATGGTCTGAAATGCAAACAAGTGACAGCTTTGCTCACTTTATAACTTTGTTTTTCATTCTGATTGATTGTAGAATGGCCTGTGCTTGACAAACACTGCCTGGCTATGACATGATTCATAACATTAAAACCAGGTGTCTTTAGTACAACTAAGTAAAAATTATTTCTAATGCAAAGGACTTTCTCTGCTAAAATACTCCATTACTCTCTATTTCTCTATTATCTTGATCTCTATTGTATCATATAAAAGAAGCTATGAGTGTGTGTGTGTGTATGTATGTGTATTTTTTCTTTTGGAAGCATACTAGAAAGATCCTGGATTTAGGGGTCAGAAGATCTGTATTCAAATTCTTATCCTGACATATTTTACCTATTTGAACTTGGATAACTCACTTGGACCTCATTTACCAAAAATGAGACATTTTCATCAGGTGACTTCTGGGCTCTAAGTCTATGATTCTGTGAGCCTGGGGCTTTTTGTGAGTATAAAGTTATCCATAGTGGTTAAATCTCATGTGTTTGTATGCTCTTTGTAGTATATTCATTCTGGGTTGGACAAGAATTCATGCACATCAGCTCTTGAATCAGAGGGCATAGGCTAAAAGATTGTCTGTAACATTAAATAGTTGTATGACTTTCAGAAGTTATTTAATCTCTCAGGACTTCAGTTTTCTATTCTGAAAAATGAGGTGGTTGGACTAGGTGGTCTCGGAGATCCATTCGAATTCAGAATCTATGCCTGGGTTTGAATTCCAGCTCTTTCATTAACCACCTGTATGACCTTGGACAAAATTAGTTAACTTTTCTGAGATTCAATTACTTCATTTGTAAAATGAAAGTATTGGACAATAAGACACAGCAAATGTGAAGAAAATAGAGATGCGTGGAAGACAAATGAATTGATGGAAATGAAATTAGAAGAAGTAGGAAAAGAAAATATACAACAGTTACAGAAATGCAAATGACAACAAAAAATTGATTCAAATTGTCTCTGAGGAAGAGAGAAGTATAATCACCTTTACTTACAAAGTTGGAAGATCTATGTATATAGAATATTATGTAGATTGTCATTATCTGTTGAAATGTTGGCTGCTTTTTACCCCTTTAATTTAAAAAAATATTTTTGTTACAAAGAACATCTTTCTGAAGAGAAGGAACATATTTGAAAATCAAGAGATAAAAAGATAAAATATAGTCATACAACTTGAAACATTGATCTCAAATTAAATTTCATTTTATTTTCAAGAGACGATCCTTCTTTCTTCCAAAACTTTATTCTCTTCCCTCCCCTCACATTGAGAAAGCAAGAAAAACAAAATTCCTGTCACAAACATGCACAGTCAAGCAAAACAAATTCCTAAACTGGTCATGTACAAAAAATCTCTGCATTCTGAGTATTTTACTTCTTTCTCAGAAAGTGAGTAGCTTATTTCAGTATAAGTCCTCTAGAATTGTAGGTGGTTATTGTCCTAATCAGAGTTCCCAAATCTTTCGAAGTTGTTTATTCTTACAATATTGTTACTATTGTATGAATTATTATTCTGGTTTTGTTCATTTTTCTATGTATCAGTTTATATAGATCTTTCCAGGTTTCTCTAAAAATTTCCCCTTGTCATGTCTTATGGCATAATAGCATTACATTATATTCATGTGTCATAACTTTTTCAGTAATTTCCCAGTTTATCAATGTAACTTGTGGGAAAAAAGAAAAAAAGGGATGGGGAAAGTTGAATTAGATATTCTTAAATGGGGGAGGGGACTGGGGGTAAAATTTGTATTGGAAAGCTTTATAAAGATCAAGGTTGGGGAACTACCCATACATATGTTATACAAATAAAAAGCTTAATAAAAAAAAGATATTCTTAAAGGCTCCTTCAAGTTCCACATTTATGATGTATGTTCTTTTTATGTTCTTGAAATGATGTTTAAATGAAATCGGTTTTGGTTGGGAAGCTATGCAGCTAGTGTGTGAGTGGCAATATTTGTTTCCTCTTGATGGTTATTATAATTAATATTCTATATCCACTATTAGTCATCCTCTATTCACTAATTAATGAAAATATACATTTTCTTTTGAAGCCTTTTTTTGCATACAATTGAATTACTCTGTCTTAATGGGATGAATATAGTAGAATACTTACAAAAGTTGGGACAAGAGGTGGGAAAGACTGGACCTCCTAATGCATAGTCAAGTTTTGATAACACTCTTTAAAGTAGAGAAGTGATGTTATTGGTTATCTCCAAAGATAGGAAATTTTAAAAATCACTTATATTTGACTTTGTAATGTGTTTATGCTATTGATATTCCACAGGTCTCTGTCTGGTATTCTGGGAATCCATTTATCTTTTCTTCCTTCCTTATCTCCCTCTTCCTTTCCTTCCTTTTTTTTTCCTTCCTTCCCTCCTTCCTTCCGTGTTTCCTTCCTTTCTTCTTCGTAGTATGTGACTAGCACTGCCTAAATGCTAGGGGGACTTAGACTTTAAAAAGCTTTATATGTAGTTCCCTATCTTTAAAAGTTCACAGTCTAAATTGAGGAACATATATATATATATATATATATATATATACACACACACACACATATATATGATGAATTTGATATAAGCTATCACAAAAGGTGAGCTTAGTCAGTTTCTTGAAAGAAATGAGTTAGATCTGGTTGAAATAGAATGCAATGAGAAGCAGTAAAAGATGGGGGAAGGAATGTTCTGGGTAGTGAAGTATGGATAGTTACAGAATGGGATAGAAGTTGGGCAGGATTGACATAATAATTTTGTTTAAAAAAATGAATCTGAGTACATTTGAAGACAATATTAAACATAAAGAAAGGAATGACAGGTAAATCTGATATGAGTTTGTTACAGTAGTTAAGAAATAAATTTGTAGATTATTGAATAACTATAAAAATGTAGGGAATATCCCTTTTTTCCAGAAATGGGGAGTTGTTGGCTTGGAAAATTATATTTATTGCATAATTTATGATCTGTATAATTTGACTGAATAATTCTTTTCACCCCCTTTTAAAAAATGTTGTTTGTTGCTTGGGTAGGGAAAAGGGGTTATCATCAGAAATCAAAGTGATAAAGATATGAACAAAAATTGAAAATTTAAACAAAAATGGAGGGGAAGTTAGGAGCTTGAGAAGCATTTTTAAAGAGGGGGGGTCAAGTTTTTCTTTATAATTTTGAAATATTTATTTTTGATTGTTTTATAGTTGTTCTTCTTTTCATATGCATTGTTGTGTTCATTGTATATTGTTTTCCTGGTTTTGCTTACATCATATTAGTTCACCTATGTTTTCTCATGAATCTCTGTATTTATCATGTTCAAAATATCTTGCAGTATGCTTATTATTTTTTTTACAACCATGTACCACCATTTGTGTGGTCATTCCCTAATTAGTGAATGGCTAGTTTGTTTCTTTGCCACCACAAAAAAGTTATTATAAATATCTTCATATACATGGGGGGTTATTTTTGTCAACAATCTCTTTGAGGCATATGTTTGGCATTTAGATTCCTTGGTCTAACACTTTAGACATTTTAGTCACTTTTTTTTTTTTTTTTTTTTGCTTTTTGCTGAGGCAATTGGGGTTAAGTGCCTTGCCCAGGGTCACACAGCTAGGAAGTGTCTGAGACCAGATTTGAACTCAGGTCCTCCTGACTTCAGGGCTGGTGCTCTAACCACTGCGCCACCTAGCTGCCCCTTAGTCACTTTTTTTTGGTATAATTTTGCAAAACTGATTTCCAGAATATTTGTACTAATTTATAGCTCCACCAAAAATAAAAGGATTGTTCTTGTCTTTCCACAACTCCTCTAATATTGACTATTTCCACATTTTGTAATATTTGGTAATTTTCTGAGTGTAAGGTAAAACCATAGTCATGTTTTCATGTGAATTTTCTTATTTTTAGTGTTATGAAGCATTCTTTCATATGGTTGTTAATAATTTGCAATTCTTTTGGGCACTATTTTGTCCCATTCTTTGACCACCAATTGGAAAATGGCTTTTGTTCATACATAATCTTATTAGTTGTCTATGTATTTTGGTCCTAATTCCTTTTTAGGATTTTTTAATAGAATTTTTTTCTAGTTAGCTGCTTCCCTTCTTATTCTAGATGCATTGCAAAGGTTTTTCAGTTTTGTGTAATCAAAATTATTTATCTTCTATAATTGTCCTTATCCTTTGTTTCATAAAAAAATCATCTCCTAGCCATAACTATTAAAGGAATATATGATCCTCTTCTAATTGTTTGATGATATAATCTTTAATGTTCAGATCACATACATTTTGAATTTATTATAGAATATAGTACAAGATATTGGCCTAAGCCCAATTTCTGCTTTCTAGTTTTCTCAGAAGTTTTTATCAAGTAAGGAAATTCTTTTAAGTAACTTTCTTATGTTCTGGGGTTTATTGAAGACTAGGTTATCAAGTTTCATTATTTCTGATTTTCACTTGTCTGGTCTGTTTCATTGGGCTTTTTTTTCCTGTTATCAACCAGTAACAAAAAGGTTTGATGATTGCTGCTTTATAATTTCCTTCTAAATCAGTTTTAAAAGATGTAGGAAATATACCCACTGATTTTTGCTATAAAATGAGAGGCAAATTTAATTCAATTTAATTTCACAAATTTATCTATGCTGTGTATCAATTATGAATTTTCTTTTTTTAGTTAAAAAATAAATACCTTTGTAGGTTGATTGATTGTTACTTTGTTGCTTGTTTGAGTGAGTGGTGATCATTATCCTATTTCTTTAGTATTTAAAAAATTCTATTGAGTAATTTGAAATGGTTGTAAAAACCATCTAAAAATAGAATTGTTAAAAAAAATAAATCAATAATGAAATGTAGAAAATTTCAAAGTGTATCAAGTAGCTTGCACAAAACTCTTCTCATATCTGGTGACCTTGGGAATCTGTTAACAGAATTCATTGTAAAATGCTTATGTTGTGAAAAAATATCTTACTAAATATGAAAAGAACATTGTAAAATATGCCTTAGGGACAGAAAAGTCACCAATATCCTTGAGATCTGGATACATCTTAACTTTAAGTTCTTTCCATAAGCCCCCGGTATTTTGCTTGTGGGGTTCATACAATTTGTCACATTGTTACTTATTATTGGTTCACTCATGCAATTATATATCATTCCTATAACTTATCATAATATACAAAGCATGTTGGGACAGAAACGACCAGTCAATTTGGGCTGCCAACAAGATATCTGCTTTGTTTGTGTGAACCATAGCAAACTGCAATATATGTATTTTTAATCTGGGTGCTGTCTTCAGAGCTGCAGGAGAGCAGGTGGTGATTTTCTTATTGAAAATTTAATAGCCAATTTATGTACTTCTTTCCCAAATGTCCAGAATCATGAAACTCTTCTGATTTTCATGATCACAAATTTATATATTGTAATATTTGTTTGAAAATTTATATACTTGCTCACCATATGAACATGTTCTCATTGCCTACTCAGGCCTTTGAGCAATTTGCAGTCTTTTGTTAGCAAATAAAGGCTCTCAGAGGCTCCTATTTTGAGCACAGAGTTTACCAGCTGCTATCCACTACTAGACTTCATTAGAGGCCTGCTGTTCCGCTGAGAACCACACCACATGCTACACCCTCTGTTGTCTGCATATTACCCTGTTGCTGTTCCTTAAATTACCAGGTACAAAAGGTTGTTCTATTTCTCCACATAGAACTACCACTCTTCTCCAGTTTGAAGAGGCTCTATATCATGATCTCTCTAACTAATTAAGGTTCATAGACAGGCCACAGGTTGCTATAGAAGAGCCATCCCAGAGGCTGATATTTCTTTTTGTGTTGTAATTGTTGTTGGCTTTTTGTTTTTGTTTTTTGTTTTGGCAAAAGATTACTGATGCTGTTTTTTTTTTCCCTTCCATTTTTGCAAAGGATTTCTTGCTCAGTAGTTTGTTGCTGCTGCTTAAAAAAATGACATTACTTTGTTTCAATTGAGATGATTTCATGGACTTCTATATCCAAAGCCATTTGATAAGCACTTTTGTTAGAGGAAAAGAGGATACTAGTAATATTTATGAAAATGGAAATGAAAGGGATTTAACATTTTCCAGTTGATAAATTTGGGAAGATATTTCCTATAATATTTCTGGACAGAGCCTATATAAATATCTGCTTGTGGGGGAATAGAAACAAATGATAGTTTTCTAGTGTTTAAGATATCCTATTTGTATATTGGGAAGAATAGTTTAAGTGGTTGATTTTAGAAATGATCATGGTTTTAATAAAAATAAGTAAAATGATTTTATATTTTTGAAGTTCCCTGGAGAGAACTTGTATTCTCTGGCTCTTTATTCAGCCAGGGTTACCACAATTGCTTTATGAAAAGTAATTTTATGAAAATTTGTTATTTACATGAAAAATAAATTATAGAAAAATTATTTATTATAAAAAGTTTGATAAAAGAATTAACTTCAGACTTCTTTTAGATAGCAATGACTCCGTGTAGGCATTTGAATTTGATTTAATTGACAAAACATTGATTTACACATCTTTTTTTTGCAACTCTTTTTTTTTTTTGCTTTATTAAAGCTTTTTATTTGCAAAACATATGTATGGGTAATTCTTCAACATTGATTCTTACAAAGCTTTCCATTACAAATTTTTTCCCCCTAGTCCCCACCCTCCCCTAGATGGCAGGAAGTCCACTACATGTTAATTATGTTAATTTTTTTTGCAACTCTTTTTTTTTCAATAAAGCTTTAATAAAAAGGCTTTTTATTTGCAAGATTTATACATTTTTAAAGAGCACATTGATTGCTTAAAAAGAGTAACATCTGTAGTTTAAGTATTATGAATTTGGTAGTATTTTGAATTTTTAAATCCCCTTCCCTTATATGTCATCTCATAAAAAATCTTTTATTGGCACATTTTATTCCTTCCTTCATCTTTCACTTTTTCTCTTCTCTGTTTTCCTTCTGTTCCTGAATCTCTTTGGTTTTCCTTATTCTGGTTTAGATACATTTATTTTATTGTTATAGACTTTATATTTCTTTATATTCCTTTCAAGGAAATTTCATTCCTGAACCTCGCTGACTTTTCTGATTGGTGTTCCTTTTGTGATGCTTGCCTAGGTTTCTTAGTTCTAATACTTTAACCCTACCAATGTATAACCTGGGAGACCATTTCTTCTTGTATCCTCTCCCTATGGCTTCTTTATCTGAAATCTGGCTATTTCACATTTCATAATTAGTCTTTCAATATTTACTAAGCATCTTCTATACCAGATACTATGGGAAATACAAAGAAGTTTCATTAAAAAATTTACAATCTTAATAGGGAGACAAGACATAAAGATATGGAAAGTCAAATGAAGAGTATAGAATACATAGCCATTTTGTGTTTCTTCTCATATAGTGAGTAAGGGCTGGATTTACAGTGAGAAAAATCTTGGTTTAAATTCTGTTTTTGACATTTAATGGCACATTAATTTACCTCTATGATTCTTGGTTTCATCATCTTTAAAATGAGGAGATTGATCTAGATCAAAGCTTCTTAAACTATGAGTCACAATTCCATATAGGGTCATGTAGTTGAATGTGGGGATAATGAAAAATTTTGCAAGAGTTTCTGAATACAACAATCAAAAATTAATTCAAAATCAAATTGTAAAATCAAATGCCTTTGTTGCATGGCTTGACTTCACTGCAGCCTTAGTTCTGAATACACAGCATATGCACTTTGCACTGTGCATGCATGAACTCTATCAGAAACACTTCAAATTGGAGATGGGGTCAAGTAAAAATTTCTCAGTTGAAAAGGAGCCATGAGTGGGAAGTTCAAGAAGCATTGATCTAAATGGCCTGTGAGATCATTTCCAAGTGTAAATTTATGATTTTATGATTATATTTTGTTATAATAATATGCAAAATACACCTATCTTCAGTCCCACCAACAATGTATTTAAGATTTCCTATTTCTTGATAGCATCAACAATAAAACATATGTGTATGCAAACACATATGAATATGTATACATAATATGTACATGTGCATACATACATATGCATTCTAATAGGAGTCTAGTAGGGGGAATATTTGCCACTTTATTAGAGAATTAGAATATCTTTTCATAGGATTATTAACAGCTTGCATTCTTCCTTTGGAAACTATGTTCATGATCTTTGGTCATTGCACATTTGGGAAGTTTATATTAGTTTTTTTTTGTTTATATTAGTTTTAAAGATGCAATATGAAATGTGAAGTCTTGTGCTTAGGTTAAAAAAATGACCTACAAAAATACAGGATGAGGAAGTCTGGCTTAGCAATAGTTGACATGGAAATTTAGTTGACTCCAAATTCAGTGTGATCCAACAATGCTATCTGATTATTAAAAACAAACAAACAAACAGTAAAGCACTTTATTTATACTGCACCAATAGAAGAGTACTATCCAGAATAAGCAGGGCCATAACTAGGTCAAGCAGATTGGGGCTTTGCCCTAGGGCACCAAAATTTATAGGGTGTTTTTTGGTTGAACTGAAGAGTGTCAAGGCCAGCTGGAATTTCATATGGAAATTCTTCCAAATCCTCAGGCTACTCAACCCGAATATTTGGATTAAGGTTCCCAGTTTACATTCAGTTTCAGGAACATCCTCAGCACACCATCCCTGGTTGAATAATCCAATAGAAAGGAACAAATAAATTCAGTAACAATCCCTATAGTACTGCTCTTCTCCATCACTATAATGACTATGTTTCTTTCTTCTTTACCATGAAATTAGAAAACAGTAATAAGACGGACCCATCTTCACAAAGTACTACATTCTATATAAAATTCCAATACTCATCACACTGCTTAGAACTGACTTGAAGATCATTCTCAAGTAATGCTCTTAAGAATCTTGACTTGCCTTGGACACATGGGTTTCTATATTCAAATTCCTCCTTATCAGATTTCAATAAGTATGTTCCCACATTTCTCCATAGATCGTGATTGTATTGATAGGAAAATGTGTCCCACATTATATTTTGACTATTTCTGCTTTTATTTTCTACTGAGTAATGTTATAGCCATTCCTGTTTTTACCTTTTCTATGTTTCCACATTTCTCCATAGATAGTGATTGTATTGTTGGAGAATGTGTCCCACATTATATTTTGATTATTTCTGCTTTTCTATTTTTGTTTTACTGAGTAAATGTTATAGTCATTTCTGTTTTTGCCTTTTATTAGGAAAATGTTATTATTCTTGCTTCTTCTTACTGATATGTAAATGCCATGAATTTTCTTGCTTTTTCCTTATAATAGAAATAACTAACATTTATATGGTTATGCTGCCTATTATAGTACTTCCTATGTACCCAGTGGTATGCTAAGAACTTTACAATTTTTTTCTTGTTTGATCCTCATAACAACTATGGGAGGTAGGTGATATTATTATCATCTATGTTTTACAAATGAGGAAACTGAGGCAAAGTAGAGGTTAAATGATTTACCCAAAGTCATACAGTTATCAAGTATGTGAAGACAGATTTGAACTCAATTCTTCTTGACTCCAGCTCCACCTTCTATCCACTATGCCATCTAGCTGTTTTACTATTCAATAAATGTTTTATGTTTATGAGTTAATGTTGTTATGATGATTGATTTTGTACAGTAACAAGTAGTAGAGATGTATTTTTTCTCCTTTCTCCTCTCCCCAAAATGGTTATTCTTAGCATAGTTACCTTATAGACCTTAAATACCTATTTTTATATACATCATAATAATGAGCTGTTAAGACGTCTTTATTCAATTGTTACTCCTTGACTATGCTTTCAGATACTTCTTGGTCCCAAAATACCCACCTTGGTTGAGTGAACAAATCCTAGAGATTCAGTTTGGGTAAGCCAGGGAAAAGCCAGTCCATGAATTTTTTTTTTCTTTAAGAAAACCCAACTTCCTTTAGCAATTGGTTTCATGTTTCATCTAAGGCACAGCTTCTTAAACTTTTTCTATTCTGGTCTCTTTTTTGCTAGAGAAATTTTTATTTGACCCTGAGTATATAATTATATAAAATAGGTACGCAACTCTGAGATACCACTACACACCTGTCAGATTGGCTAAAATGATAGGAAATGATAATGATAACTGTTGGAGGGTATGTGGGAAAACTGGGACACTGATACATTGTTGGTGGAACTGTGAACGGATCCAACCATTCTGGAGAGCAATTTGGAGCTATGCTCAAAAAGTTATCAAGCTGTGCATACCCTTTGACCCAGCAGTGTTTCTACTGGGCCTATATCCCAAAGAGATTTTATTTGCCCTGGGGCAGTTTGCCGAGTTGACTTCCTGTCTGAGGCTGGTCGGGCTAGATTCGCACTAGGACCACGTTTTCAGCTGCTCTCGATCCACCCTTTTCCAAAGGCAGATCTGCCAAAGCACCTGCCCGCAAGCAGAGCAAAGTGGCCCAGGCGTCTCCCAGGGACTTCCTGGGTACCCAAAATCCGCCCCTCTATCGCAGCCCTGACTTCCGCCCCGGCTGGAGTCTGATCGTGACCAGCGGCTGATTTCCCCTGAGGCTAACCTTCTCCGGAGTTCTTTCAAGGTAGATCTTTGATAGAAGTGCGTTGTAGTCCAAATGCTTGGCAGTGCCCTCACTTAGAAACCAGTTGGAAGGCTTACTTTGTCTGGGTTTGAGGGAATGTCCCAGGAGTTCACAGAGAAAGCTGTCTGCAGTTCGCCATCTTGGCTCCGCCCCCCCCCAAAGAGATTTTAAAGGAGGGAAAGGGACCCCCATGTGCAAAAATGTTTGTGGCAGCCCTTTTTGTAGTGGCAAGAAACTGGAAATTGAAAGGATGCCCATCAATTGGAGAATGGCTGAATAAATTATGGTATATGAATGTTATGGAATATTATTGTTCTGTAAGAAATGACCAACAGGAGGATTTCAGAGAGGCCTGGAGAGACTTGCATGAACTGATGCTGAGTGAAATAAGCAGAACCAGGAGAACATTATACACAGCAACAAGACTATATGATGATCAATTTTGATGGACATGGTTCTCTTCAACAATGATGTGATTCAAACCAGTTGTTCTGCGATGAAGATAGTCATATACATCCAGAGAGAGGCCTGTGGGAACTGAGAGTGAACCACAACACAGCATTTTAACGCTTTCTGTGAATATTTCCATGCATTTTGTTTTCCTTCTTAGGTTGTTTTTTTCTTCTTCTCTTTCTAGATCTGATGTTTCTTGTGCAGTAAGATTACTGTATAGATATGTATACATGTATTGTATTTGTCATATAATTTATCCTATTTAGCATGTATTAGATTACCTGTCATCTAGGGGTGGGGGGTGGAGGGAAGGAGGGGAAAAGCTTGGGAAAAAAAGTTTTTGCAAAGGTCAATGTTGAAAGGTCACTCATATGTTTTGTAAATAAAAAGCTTTATATAAAAAAAATAAAATAGGTATGCAAGGAAAACATTTACTAATAATAAATTTTAATTTCATGATCCTTTTATTCAATTATAACATCCCATATGGAGTCTCAAACTACAATTTATGAAGCTGGGATATAAGGGATTTCTCACTCCGTAACTTCCCTGACCAACTACTCTCTGACCGGTAGTTGTAGTTTCTGTCCTGGTTTAGAGAGACCCCTTTTAAAGGTCTCCCAGATTAAAATGAAACTTTTATTCTCATATCAATCTAAAGTATGTGGGAATGTGGAATGAAGCAACCACAAACGTGATGAGCTCCATTCCTATCCTACTTATCATCATGATAACTGGGCATCTTTCTTGGATACAGAGAAGTTTGTTTGCAACTATACCATCAACATTTTAAATAAATACCCTTTTAAAATAAAAGCCTTTGTTTGCTATCATAGATGCTATCCTTGCCAATTTATATTTATGCTGTTAATTTTCACAGCAATTATAAATTACAATTTCAGTTAACACTAGACAGCAGGGAAATTTAGATCTAGAAGATAAATTAAAACTCATCTAATTTGACACCTTCATTTTACATATGAGAAAAAAATTTTTATTAAAGCTTTTTATTTGCAAAACATATGTATGAGTAGTTCTTCAACACTGACCCTCACAAAGCTTTCCATTACAAATTTTTCCCCCCAGTTCTCCTCCCCTGCCCTAAATGGCAGGAAGTCCACTACATATTAATTATATTAAAATACTTGACAAATTGAATATATGTATACATACTTCCACACATCTTGCTGTGCAAGAAAAATTGTATCTACAAGAAAAAAAATCCGAGAAAGGAAACCTAATGCAAGCAAACATCAATAGAGAGCATGAAAATATGTTATGGTCCACATTTCATATCCCTCTCTCTGGGTGTATATGGCTTTCTTTACTGAACAATTGGAACTGGTTTGAAACATTTCATTGTTGAAGAAAGCCATGTCCATCAGAATTGATCATCATATAGTATTGTTATTGATGTGTATTATGATCTCCTGGTTCTGCTCATTTCACTCAGCATCAACTCATGCAAGTCTCTCCAGGCCTCTCTGAAATCATCCCACTGGTTGTTTCTTACAGAACAGTAATATTCCATGACATTCATATACCATAATTTATTCAGCCATTCTCCAATTGATGGATATCCATTCAGTTTCCAGTTTCTAGCCACTGCAAAAAGGGCTGCCAAACATTCTTGCACATGTGAGTCCCTTTCCTTCCTTTAAGATCTCTTTGGGATATAAGCCCAAAAGAAACACTGCTGGGTCAAATGGTATGCACAGTTTGATAACTTTTTGAGCATAGTTCCAAATTGCTTTCCAGAATGGTTGGATCTGTTCACAGTTCCACCAACAATTTACATATGAGAAAATTGAGGATTACAAATTAGGGGGCTGTGTCAATAGAGGGTAGAAGGAGCAGTATTATTTATCATGCAAATCAACAAATATTTGTTAATTACTTCCTATATGTAAGATGAGACTCAATGCTGGAATTATGAAGATAAATACAATGCAGATAGTACTCTCAAGGGTATTACATGTCAATGGAAAGATAGGATGTATATCAATAACTATAATGCAAGAGAACATGATAATTGCAAAGGTTAGGTTCAACTGATATACTATGAGAAATCTGAGTAGAGAGATTTCACTTTAAATTTAGTATTGAGGTAAAGAAGAGACTCTAACAGAAATAAGAGGAAAGGATCCATTCCAGGAAGGAGAAGTGTGAGATTAAAGACAAAGAGATAGGAGTGGGTTGGATTAGTAAGGGAAATAGAGAGTTGTCCAGTTATTCTATATAGATCATGGAAAACTGGAAAGATAGGTTAGAATTGTGATTATGATTCCCCAGGAAAACCATCTAAAATTCTTACTTGTATGTCCTTTCTATCCCTGTGACACATCTTCCTCCCATTCCACCATTAAGTATTAGGATATTAACACTTCCATTAGTAGCATCCATTGCTCTCCCAATTTCTGTGTTGTGTTAGATGGTATTGAAACTAGCTGAATAACTGAAATAAAAGGGTAATAACTAATGGTTTAATATCAATATGACAGAATATCTCCTGTGATATGACATAGTAATCAGTGCTAGTCCTTTGTTATTTAAAAAATTTATCAGTGACTTGTATGCATTTAATTGGTACCCTTATTTAATTTGTAGTTGATGTAACTTTCAGAAGAATAGTTAACACATAGGATGATAGAATTACCAATCACAAATTCTTAATAGATTAGAAGAGTGTGCTGAATTTAATAGGATCAGATTCAACATAGAAAAAGATAAATCTTACTTGGGTTCAAAAATTCAACTTCACAAATTTAGAACAGTGGAAGACCAGTTATACTGTAATTTGAATGAATATTTAGAGGTTTTAGTGTACTGAAAGATCAATATAAATCATCATTGTTATATGGAAGTCAAAAAAGTTAATGTGATCTTGGGTTGACTTGAAAGGCACACCTTCCAGAAATAAGGAGGTGATGATCTCTCTGAATTCTGACCTAGCCAGACCAAATATGTAATAATGTTCCATTATAATTATATTAAAATATTTCTTTGTATTATAATACATTCCATTACATACATTCCATATAATATATACATGATATAATACATTAATATATTATTAATTCTGGGACCACAATTCAAAGAAGATATTGAAAGGTTGAAAAACATTTAGAACAAGGCAATCAGAAGAGTGAAAATATCTGAGGTTACTTTATATGAAGATTAATCAAAGGGCTTAGGGGTTTTTAGCCTAAGAAAGAGAAGACTGGATATATATGATTGCCACCTTCAAGTATTTGCAATATTCTTCATAGAAAGGAATTAGAATTGTTTTGTGGGGCCCTAGGACTGAACTTGAAGTAATGGGTTGAAACTGAAAAGATGCTAACTTATAGTCTTCTTGCTCATTGGAGTTGTGTAAAAGATGTTGGGTTTCCCTTCAGTGGAGATCTCCAAAAGGAAGTAGGATGACCAGTTATTGAATATGTTATGGTGGTGATTTCTTTCAGATATGGGTTGAATTAGATGCCTGATCAGGTTCCTTTCAACACTAAAATTCTGTGATTCTATGATTTTTCTCTCCTTTTTCTTGTGGCTTTGCACTATTGTATTCTTCCAGATATTATATTTCAAATTCAGAATAAGAAATTAATGATGCTTTGAGACTACTAATACTACTGCTGTGGCTGCTGTGCCACTACAATTGCTATTTTGTTTCTGTTGCTCCTGCTTCTACTGCTGCTGCTGCTACTACTGTTATTGTTTCTGCTACTGCTGCTATTTTTGTTGCTGCGACAGCCATTTCTACTTTTGCACTGTCACTACTGCTACTACTGTTGCTGCTGCTGTTCCTGCTTCTGCTACTCTTGCTGCTATTACTACTGCTATTGTTGCAGCTCCTGCTATTACTGTTGTTATTGTTGCTGCTGCTGTTGCTCCTATTTCTGTTCCTGCTCCTACTATTGCTAGTGCTACTGTTGTTGCTACTGCTGTTTGTTGATTCTTCTTCTGCTGCTCCTGCTCCTCTTCCTACTACTATTACCAATTAACATGTATATAGTACTTACTAAGTGTAGGCACTAGGCTAAGGTAGGAGAAGTAGGGCATTCTGAATGTCATAGGGTGACTAGATATGGGAACCAAAGAAACCTTGAGGTGTGGGGCATCTTGTTGTTTCAAGATAGTGATAAAATGGACCTAATTGTTGCAGCAACATATCACATAATTTTTTGTTCTATTGATAAAATAGAATTGGGAATGGACGAAATGGCTAGTGACAGAGGTTATATTGACAAATGGGGGAGAAAAAAATAAAAACATTTCTAGTCCTGCACATTTAAGGGCATAACATTTCCTTGTAGCTGTCTGAGAAAGGATCTATTAATAGTTTAGCTCAAGTTAGATGGTGCAGGTTGGACTGATGGGCTTCAATGATCTGGATAAAGGCTGATAATGGCCAGCTTGCTCAATATATCTGCCTCCATGAGACCATGGTAGAAAGTGAGCTGTCAGGAAGGTTGGTGGTACCTGGAAATGTAATCTCATTCAAGGTGGCAAAAAATTTCCAATTAAAAAAAGCCCATTTTATGTCTTACTGGCAAAGGAATAGGATAGGGAGAGATGAAAGAATGCTGCGATTTGTTTAGCTGCCTAGAAAAATTGGAATCAGTTAGAACAAACCACCTGTGAATATAATACCTATATTATTTCTGCCTAACACTTTTCTTTTTGCAGTGGATTGGCAGGAAATCTGAGTAGGTAATGAAATTGTGGTCTCCATTTACAGGTCAATCACTGGGGGCTAGATTTTACAATTTGTGGCTGCACATGGCCATAGGTTTTCTGGGCTTGTCCCTTGTAATGCAGATGGTACACAGAGGGGTTCATATTGGCTGCTGGCTGTCTTCTTACATGTGGTCAAAGCAATGTATGATTCCTACATCTATTCCCAGTGAGTGCTGAGATGCCTCAAGCACATTGTCAGAATGAGGTCAGGAAGTCCCTGGCCAACATAGGTTCATTGAAGCCATAAACAATTTGAGTTACTAAATGGAAATAAGTATTCTCAAATTTTTGAAACTTCTCTATTCTTCAAAAGTCATCTAGTTTAGTAGTCTCTTAGACCTCCCTAGAGAAATCAAGCTAACCTGAAAGGAGATTATTCTTTGGGAAAAGATTCTAATTAAAGTTGAGATTAAAATTCAGGATATAAGTCTTATTATTCTTCAGATACTGTTAGGCTTTCCACAAAGCAGGGTGGGTACATTCTTATGATATCAAGCTAAAGGCTAGGGTTACTGTACGTACTTACTACTGTTGGCTGCTTCTCATCTCCAGAAGAGAGTGCTTTGCCCTATGGGCCACCAGATGAATGTCCAGTACCCTTTGGGGTGGTCCAATCTTGTCTTTAGGATACTGGTGCTCACTCTCTTCTGATGCATCATTTTTAAGGCATTAGAAGGAGTTAGTGAATATTTTGTGGACTGCTAAAATTTTTGTGACATGAATAACTTTAATGTCATGTCTCTAAATCACCAGAAGCAGAAGCTTTGACTATGATCCCAAAGGCCAATGCAACATCAGCGAATTCAATAGACAAGAAACTCTGAAAAGGCATTTTGCTGAGTTGGGTGGTATGTCTTATGCCCATTATCCCATTTATTTATTTATCTTTCTATTTATTCATTCATCTATTTGTCTGTTGGGAAGACATGACCAATGTTGGAAGAAAGTCCTTGTAGATGGGGATAAATGAAGACTTTTATACTTGACACAGGAAATTTTACACCTAGATACAGGACAATACCAGGGCATGATCACTACATTCCATTAGAAAATGATGCTCAGAAAAATCAAAGGCCTTATGTAAGACCACATAGCAACTCACTATCAAAGTTGACATTAAAATTAAGGTCTTGATGCTTTGCTTTAAACATGTATGTATATCTCCTGTCTCTAGAGAGATGAATGAATGAAACATTTTTAAGCACCTACTCTGTGCAAAGCATTATACTAAACTCTGGGGATAAAAATATAAAAGTAACAGTCCCTGCTCTTAAAAAGCTTACCTCATAGTGATGAAGATGACACAAGTAGAAGATTTTAGTTGCAAATAAGATGGGAAATTACCATGGTCCTTAGGATGCAGCAGCAAAGCAATGCTAATAATTTTCTAGAATGTCATTATTTAATGTCACTATTCCCAGGGCTCTTGGTAAGATGGTAAGAGATGGTAAGCTTCTTCATGTAAGAGATCTTGTTTTCAATTTTATTCAATGTGCCTGATAATTTTTTTTTTTACTTTTTGTTTAGTATTTTAGCAAAAGCCCAAGGAGGAAGAGTTGAGGTAGGGCAGCAGAAAGTTTTCTGAATTCAGAACCACAATGTATAGATTCCAGTCCCAGTTCTGTCACTTATAAGCTGAATCATCTTCAGTAAATCATTTCAATTTTCTGGGTCTCAGTTTTCACATCTATAAAACTGAGACTAAAGATCACCTCTAGAGAATTTCCATCTTTAAAATTATGATCTTTTAATTAGGGCTTGACCCACACCTAACATCATATACCAAGATAAAATCTAAATGGATTCATGATTTAGACATAAAGAGTGATATTATAAACAAATTAGAGGAACATAGGATAGTTTACCTCTCACATCTATGGGGAAGGAAGGAATTTGTGTCCAAAGAACTGGAACTCTTAATTGAACACCAGATAGATAATTTTGACTATATTAAGTTAAAAAGTTATTGTACAAACAAAACTAATGCAGACAAGATTAGGAGGGAAGCAATAAATTGGGAAATCATTTTTACATTTAAGGGTTCTGATAAAAACCTAATTTCTAAAATATATAGAAAATTGATTTATAAGAAATTATAAATTTATAAGAATTCAAGCCACTCTAATCGATAAATGGTCAAAGGATATGAACAGACTTTTTTTTATTATTAAAACTTTTTATTTGCAAAACATATGTATGGGTAATTCTTCAACATCAACCCTTACAAAGCTTTCTGTTATAAATTTCCCCCCTACTCCCCACCCCTTCCCTAGATGGCAGGATATCCACTACATGTTAATTATATTAAAAAACTTGACAAATCAAATATATGTATACATATTCCCACACATCATTTTTGTGCAAGAAAAATCGTTATCTACAAGAAAGAAAAATCAGAGAAAGGAAACACAATGCAAGCAAATATCAATAGAGAGCATGAAAATCTTATATTGTGGTCCACATTTCACATCCCTCTCTCTGGGTGTACATGGCTTTCTCCACCGAACAATTGGAACTGGTTTGTATCATCTTATTGTTGAAGAGAGCCATGTCCATCAGAATTGATCATCATATAGTATTGTTGTTGCTGTGTATAATGATCTCCTGGTTCTGCTCATTTCACTCAGCATCAGTTCATGCAAGTCTTTCCAGGCCTCTCTGAAATCATCCTACTGGTTGTTTCTCACAGAACAATAATATTCTATAACATTCATATACCATAATTTGTTCATCCATTCTCCAATTGATGGGCATCCATTCAGTTTCCAGTTTCTAGCCACTGCAAAAAGGGCTGCCAAACATTCTTGCATATGTGAGTCCCTTTCCTTCCTTTATGATTTCTTTGGGATATAAGCCCAATAGAAATGCTTCTGGGTCAAAGAGTATGCACATTTGATAACTTTTTGAGCATAGTTCCAAATTGCTTTCCAGAATGGCTGGATCTGTTCACAGTTCTTTTTGTAGTAGCTAGAAACTGGAAACTGAATGGATGCCCATCAATTGGAGAATGGTTGAATAAATTATGGTATATGAATGCCATGAAATATTATTTTTTTTTGTAAGAAACAACCAGCAGGATGATTTCAGAGAGGCCTGGAGAGACTTGCATGAACTGATACTAAGTGAAATGAGCAGAACCAGGAGATCATTATATATGGCAACAACAAGACTATATGATGATCAATTCTGACATGGCTCTCTTCAACAATAAGATGATACAAACCAGTTCCAATTGTTCAGTGATGAAGAAACCCAGGGAGAGGCCTGTAGGATCTGAGGGTGGATCACAACATAGCATTTTCATGCTCTCTGTTGATGCTTGCTTGCATTTTGTTTTCCTTCTCAGGTTTTTTTTTTTCCTGTAGATCAGATTTTTCTTGTACAGCAAGATAACTGTATAAATATGTATACATATATTTAATTTGTCATATATTTTGACATAATCAACTTGTATTAGACTACTTGCCATCTAGGGGATGGGGTGTGGAGGAGAGAAAAATTTGTAACAGAAGGTTTTGCAAGAAAAATTACCCATGCATTTATTTTGAAAATAAAAAAGTTTTAATAAAAAATTATGATCTTTTGTAGTCATCTGGCTTATAGGGTTTAATTTTACCTTTCTATACTTGTATTCATGAGATAATTGTCTGAGATAATTCTTATTATGTCGCTAAGCAAATGCTCTGAGTTGTATATAGCAACTCAACTTCAGATTTTGAAGGTATTTTGATCTGTGATTTTATTGGTCTGGGGTACTCCCACTAAGGAAACTCTATGCACTTATGCATGTGTGTATGTGTGTGTGTGTGTGTGTGTGTGTGTGTGTGTGTGTGTGTGTGTAACAACGTATATATGACTATTGGAAAAACCTTCATGATCATTAAAATAATTAGGTTAAGTGAAAACAGGGCACTGTTGTGTAATTGTTTTGAGCAACCAAATAGTGCTTCCACTTCAGTGTTAGAAAAAGACAATTTGGGGATATTTAGTATCAGTACTTTAGTTGCTGCTATTGTTATTTTCAGGGTATTTCATTTCCTTGGTTCATTAGATACCTCCATTAAAGTGTTACTCCATTGACTCAGTAGGCATGGGCTTGATCTTGAGTTCTTGAATATTATGCCAAATTACAAGTTCTTACGAATTCTACCAAGTTAGGTGATGTTCAAGTATTGTCCTGGTAGGGGCTATGTCTTTCATTAGGAAAGACTCATTTATTTTATTCATTCATTGATCACTAAGTGATGAACTTTTTGTGCAACAAGTCACGAATTTCATCCATTAAGTTGCAACCTATGTAGGTAGAAGGAGTCTCCATATAGGTGAAATCATGGATTCCTGTAATATTTGAAATAAATATTGCATTGAATAGTGTTAATATTTAATTTACTGATGTCTTGAATTCTCTGTTATGCCTTTTTATCTTTTCCTATAGTTGCAAACTTCTACTAGGTAAAGATCTTGGTGAAACACATTTTAGAGTTTTCCTAGTAAAGTAATGGTAATGTCAGCTATATTACATCATTGTAAAGAATACAAATATCTTAGTACTCCTGGTCATGCCTTTCATCAGAAGATATAGTATTTTGTGAATATTTCTTGGAGGGAAATACCTTTTTCTTAGTCTTACCCATAGAAAAGATAAAGTATTTAAAAATTCCAACAGAATGTTTATGTTATGTAGCTCTTATAGTTTGCTGTGTTCTGTTTTCCAGGTCTATGCTTTACCCATTGCCATCTTGAGGAAATGGATGAACTAATCCTTAATTCATTTCTATCAGTATGAACATTTGTAAGCTTTCTAACTTCAGTAAAGAACATATGGCTACCTAAGAGAAATGTGTAGAATATTACGTTTCCATACTAAGCTTGCGGTTAAAAGGTAGTATTCTTGTTATTCCCATTTTTGCTCAGTTTGCTATGGTATTTTAAAAAAATAAACACAGCTATTGGACTATCCTTCTTGAGCACTGTGGTGACACAGCTGTGTAGTAAGAGCAATTAGTGCTTAACAAAGAGATGCTAATTGTTTGTAGAGGCATCAAAAAGAAGAGATTTTTAGAAGTTATTGTTTTGACTGCTGAAAGAGTGATAGTGATTCTGGCATATTTATGGAAATTAAAAATATTCTTCATTAAGTTGTCTACTATAAATTTCATATAAAATCTCTAAAAATATATCATATTTTAGCAATATTTTGTCTTGATGTACAGCACAATTAACTCCTCGAAGAAGTATCAGTTTGGAGGAAAATTGTCCATATGTCCATATTATCCAGGGAATATGAAGAATTTTATTTTATAATTCTAAGAGGGAATGAACTCTTAAATAATGGTATATTTCTAGTCAATGTTGAGGTATAGTTTGTGTGGAAATTGCATGCTGACTATACAGGTTTTCAACCTGTTTGGAAGCTTCTTTACTGAGCCAATGCTGATGTCCTAATTGTGTCCAAAGTAGCCTGTATTGGATGAGTTAGAAGAAATGGGAAGAAGTTAGGGAAGTATTTTTGCTATACTGGCAATCATTCTAAAATATTCTGGGAAGAGTCATTGAGCAGTTAGCCTAATGATGAAGGAAGGAAACAAGGATTTATAAACACCTACTATGAGCCAGGGACATTGCTAAGCATTTAACAAATATTACCTGCTTTCATCCTCACAACAGTCCTGAGTGGTAGGTGTCTCCTTTTATAGCAGAAGAAATTGAGGTAGACAGAAGTCAAGCGACTTAATACATAAAGCTAGTAAATGTCCGGGGCTGGATTTAAATCCATGTATTCTTGACTCCAGGTCTTATGCTCTATCTGTTGTACCATCCAGCTATCTTAGAATCACATATTTAGAACTGAAAGGGATGTCAGTGATAGCTTAATCCTCTTTCCCTATTTTACAAGTAAGGAGACTAAAGTCCAGAGAAGTCAAGTGATTTGTCCAAAATCACACAGGCAAAAAGTAGGAATCAAATCCAGGTCCTTTAATTCTAAATCTTAAATAAAGGGATGTATGAAGTGTTCAGGAGGGATTAGCACTTCTGGTGTGAGGGCTTGCCGAGCCCTTTTCAGGTTGCTCGTCTGCTTTTGATGTCTACCTTCAGCCAACTCTTACCTGTGGTTCTAAGAAACTGTAGCATGTGCAGCAGCCATACCCTGCTAAAACTGTCTAGGCAGATGGGCTATAAACAATGTTGAGGGTCCACCTCAAATCTGTTAGTACTTTAGGGTGATATCTACCTCAAGCCCTACTGGTATGGATGGATGAGAACAATTTGTTCCAGTGGCCGTGAAGGCAGCTGAAGCAGGTACTATGGAATATTTAGGGGCTTGGCCAAACATTGAAGATGCCAAGGTCACCCTTTGCATCTCAGGTCATGATCAGTCATCCTGACTTTTGGTTTGCCACTGGACTTCAATGACTGGAAGAGAAAGTGAGGTTGTCAACTCTGTGGAACTCTGTCTCATTTAAATCTGGTTCACGCTGTAGTCAAGACATCACCCCATCATGTTACTAGTCCTCTTCAAAATGAAGGACAAATATTAACACAACTAGAATAGGAATCTAAAAGAAAAAGTCAGTATGTACAGTATATACTTATAACATATATATTATACTTACAACTCTACTTTTATCATACTTATCATACTAGGAAACTTTCATTATACTAGGAAATTATGGTTCTTTATGTGTTAAGAAAGTAAAATACATGTCTTTTAAAAGAATAGACTTAACAGTTAATTGCCCACTGAAACTGATTTTAAACTAAAAACTAAAAAATTAAACTTTCTTTATCCTTATTCTATACAAATGCAATTGATATAGACAGAGAATCAAAAATACAAATAACTAATGCTAAACAATCAACAAATATTGCCATATAACTAAGTGCCATATAACATGACCTATTTAAAGTTTATAGAGAGAAGGTGGGGCAAATTAGGACCTAGGTCTAATGAATCTTAATTTCCAGTTTTGATTGTGAGTTGTACTATTTTTACTCTTTTCCAGGATATCTTGGGAAACTACAATCAATTTTCGTGAAATTTTTCTGGTTTCTTTAATCTTTGTTCATAGCTACTAGCTCAGGACTAAAATAATCTCAATTCAACTCTGGAGTACCACCAAAAAATTCTGAAGTCCCATTTTGGAAAACCATTGCTCTACATAGATTCAGGTAGCATGATTGTTTGGTAGAATTCATTGTATTCACTTAAAAGTAAGTTTCATAAATACATTTGCTTACAAATTATATTGAGATGTTAGTTACTTTCATCCTTCTACTCCTAACTGAACTTTCCTTGTAACAAAGAAAAAGTCAAGTAAAAACAAATTGACAGGGGTAGCTAGGTGGCGCAGTGGATAGAGCACCAGCCCTAAGTCAGGAGGACCTGAGTTCAAATCTGACCTCAGACACTTAACATTCCCTAGCTGTGTGACCCTGGGCAAGTCACTTAACCCCAATTGCCTCAGCAAAAAAACAAAAACAAAAAACAAATTGACAAAGTAGACAGATCTCATAGTACATGCAGCATTTCATGCCCATAGTCTACTAGTTCTCTAATATCCCTTGTATTCATTTAAAAGCAAGTTTCATAAATACCTTTTGTTTACAAATTATGTTGAGATGTTACTTTCATCCTTCTACTCCTAACTGAACTTTCCTTGTAACAAAGAAAAAGTCAAGCAAAAACAAATTGACATAGTAGCCAGGTCTGATAGTACATGCAACACCCCATGCCCATAGTACACTCCCTTTACCTTCAGAACCATTACTTTCTGTAGGGTCTCTATTATTTGGTTTTAAGAAAAATGATTGCTGAACAGAAATAAGGAGGTCAAAAAAAGATAGTATCTGGGGTCCCTTCCAATTATAGTTTCCTCACTTTCTAATGAAAGGAGAGAGGTATATTTCATCATCTGTCTAAAGAACCAAGATTGGTCATTATGATTTCTCAAAATTTACCTTTTTTTAGTGTTCTTTTAATTTACATTAGTCATTGCATACAGTCATTCTGTTTCTTGTTTTCCTGGTTCTGTCTACTTTACCACACATCATTTCATACAAGTCTGCCTATGGGCTCTGAATTCCTTATTTTGTTTTTGTTTCTGTTTTATAATATAACGGTATTTGATTGTATTCATATATCATGATTTGTCCTGCCATTCTCCAATCAATGGGCTACTATTTTATTTGTATTTTTTTGCTTTTATCTAAAATGCTGTTATGGATGTTGTGGTGTATATGAGATTTTTCTTTCTGTCTTTTTCCTTCTTGGGATATATGCCTGACGGTGTACTGGCTAGATCAAAGAATATGACTTGTGTGGTGAGTTTTCTCTCATAATTCTAATTCATTTTTCAGAAGAGTTGTCTCAAGCCACACCCTAACCTGGTCTTCATTTTGAATGTTTGTCAAAGTAACTTGATTTTCAGGTAATCAGTGGGTCACTATTCAGTATAGCCAGAAGCTTTTTGTTGCCACTTTCCCTCTGTTGTTTTTGAAATGCATTCATTGATGGTATCAGACAGGAGCCAGAGTACTGGCCCTAGATGTAAGCCTCAGCTCTTGTTCAGAGATGCTATAATCCAGTCAATGGCAATTGTGAGCTTCCCTGTTATCCCCCTTTGGCAGGCGGGCAGCCACCTGAGCAAGAGAAACAACCTTCTTCAGGACAGGGATGACACAGACTCTGGGACTCGCTGCTGCAGCAACCAACCAGGTTGCTAATTAGGCCCAATTGTCAGGGTGGTTTTTGTGCTATGGACACCTGTCCACTAGGAACTGGACTGAGACCACCAACTCATTTCATGCAGGTCACCGAACAGCTGTCAGATGGCATAATTTTGTGCTGTTAATTTGGAGAAGGATGTTATTCAAAGACAGGGGTAGCTGCTTGCTGTTGATGAGCTGGCAGTATTATACTCTGCATAATGTGTGTGATTAATGCTTATTTATTTGGACAATCCTGTGTTGTAACTAAAGTGGTGGCCTATTTTATGCCAGTTATAGTATATCATTCAATACACAGGAAGGAGGGGTGAGGTATAAAGATAACATGGAATTTGTTCACTGAATGAGAATCCAATCATTGCAATCCTTTGTCAAAATGCATACCATTTGGATGCTTTTTAGCATACAGAATAGTTGCCACTAAAGTGTCTGGGCTCCCTTCCATTCTGAAGTGCAGGTAGCAAATATAGACAAAAATGGTGGTTGTTTTGATGGTAGGAACAGTCTACCCCATCTGCCTTTAGAACAGTTGCTTTGCAGGTTCTCTTGTATTTGGTTTTAAGAGAAACATTTGCTATCCAGAAATGAGAGGGTTGAACAAGATGGATACTTTGAGCTCAGATCTATGATTCTATGGCTTATTATTATTATTATTGGCAGAGGTGAAAGTAAGGTGTGTCATACTATTCTTTTCCACAGATTTTGACATCTTGAATGGGAGATTGGTAATCAATATGGAAACCATCATTCCTGGGCTTCTTAGTTCTCTGACAGCTTGTTCTTCTCATCTCTCTCTCTCTCTTTCCCTCCCTCTCTCCTTCTCTCCCTTCTTCTTTCCCTCCCTTCCCTTTGTCCATCTCCTTCTCTCTCTCTCTTCCTCTGCTTCTCTCTGTCTCCTTCTCTCTCTCTCCCCCTCTCCTTCTCTCTCTCTCTTTCTCTCTTTCCTTCTCCTCCCCCTTCTTTTTCCCCTCCTCCTTTTCCTCCTCTTCCTGTTCTTCTTCTTCCTCCTCCTCCACCCCCTCCTCATCTTCCTCTTCTTTCTCCTCCTCCTTTTTCTTTTTCTACTCTCTCTTTCTCTCCTTCTCTCTCTCTCTCTCTCTCCCTCTCTCCTTCTCTCTCTCTTCCTCTCTCTCTCCAACCCCTTCTCTTTAGGAGAATAAGGTGGAAGATCTGGAGTCATTGCTAGGAAAGGTGGAGAAGTGGCATACTACCTACCTTCTCTTCTCCAGTGACTTCAGCTTTTTGCTGAACTGCTTTCTCCCAGTTTTTGAAACACTCTTCCCCTGTTACTTTTCTTCATAAACTCATATTATCTAGCTCATTCCCAATCATACCAGCCAGTCCTTATCTCCCTCTGCTCCACTTTTTCTATTATATTCTACTGATAACAAATTGCCTTTCATTCTACCTCCCTCTCATATTCCTGCCATTTCTTTGTATTAGCTAAAACATGCTTTTTCTTTTGAATGTACTAGTTCTTGGTCTCTCTTATTGAGAATGGTTATTCTTTCCTTTATTCCCCCTCACATCTGAAATGTGGAAGAAAAGGTAGAAGATTCTTTGCTTTCTAGTATCATTTTCAGGTCCTTCCTCAGCAACCATTATCAGGAGCCCATATTTTTATCTTTATTTTTAGTTTTTAACTTATTTTTCAATGAACAAAATCTTTTTTCTCCTTCCAATTTCCTCATTGGAGAAAAAATAAGCATGAATAATCAAGAAAACCAAGTTCCTGCTTTTACCATATTAAAAAATGCATCTCATTTTGCACCTTGAATCCAATGCCTCTCTGTCTGGAGGGTATAAAGTTCTTCCTCAGTCTTCAGTTTTCTGACTGTGACTTTGAGAAATTTTATAATAAGGGGGACAAAAATATTTTACTATATCTAGATCTTTTTTGTTTTCATTTTTCGGTTTCCAGGTCTCTGTTTCTCCTTTTAGTGCCCAACTAACAATTTTCTTCCCTAATTTAAACTTCTTCCTTTAAAAATCATGATTTCTTATTTCTTCAGCCTCCTCAACTCCTATGACATCTGTCTCTAATTTATTTTAATTGTGCAAGACACTGATCCTATCTTTTAATCCAACCCTTTCCTTTAACTGGATATGCTCCAGATATTTCAAGTTTTGGCTTTACTTTTTGGTTTCTATTTTATGCTTGAACTGTCATTGAATCTTAGAATATTATTGCTGGAAGGGTCTTCAGAGATCATCTGATTTAAATTCCTCATTTTATAGATGAAACCCTGAAATCCATAGAAAGGAAGTGATTTTTTAAAGATCATACAGGTAGTAAGGGACAAAACTTGTATTCATATTTAGGTCCACTTATGGCAGTAGCTAGAGCCCTGGAGTGCTGGGTTTGTAGTTAGAAAGATGAGTTCAAATTTGGACTTACATACTTACTAGCTGTGTGACCCTGGGAAACTTATTGTTTATCAGCAATACTCTCATTTACAAAATGAGGATCATAATAATAGTACCTCTCTTGCAAGGCTGTTGTCAGAATCAAATGATATAATAGAGATAAAGGACTGGGCAAATCTTTAACCTATATAAATGGTAGCTATTATAAATGCAGTCACTGAACACTACCTAGCCACAAATAGATGCCTAATAAATGTTTATTGAATTTAATTGAATTTATGGAGGAATGCTGGAGGATACCTCCTGCATTCCCCTTTCCCTCCTTTCATCTGATGATTCAATGTAAGAAGGAAGTCCTGGATGGTAGTATGGAAATGCATAAAATCTGCCCTTCTGTTTGTGACAGCATCCCAATGAGCAGTACTGAATTCTCAGATTGCTGGTTAGTCCTCCCTAGATATCTTATAGTCAAAAGGGGAAAGAAGAACTTGGAGCTGAGATTTGTATGGCCCTGATAACAGAGACCCTAAATTGGGAATACTTCTGGCCCTGATGTTTACATTTTAATCCTCTTCTTACATCATGAATTGAAAAGCTTTAAATTTCCTTTAAAAAAAAAAAAAACAACAACTTTTTCTTCAGCCAGCAATTGTGGGAGTTAATTGGGAGGGGTAGTATTAGGAGGTCTTTGCTATGACTACTCTTGAAATCATAGCATGTGGGCAGCCACATGTTTTGCCTTTGTGTAAGACCATTTAGGTTGTTTATTTTTAGACAAGTATAAAGTCCAATTTAATTTGAAAGTTTGAATCTTATGATGATTTTTCTCTTTTTCTCCATCCTGCCCTGCCCTGGAAGATTGCCCAGTCTTTATTTCTGAAACTAATTTTAGGTAAAAATGGTGATACAAGCTTGAGTATATCCTTCCCGTCCTAGTCCAAACATTCTTAGATGTCCAGGAGGTCTTTGGAACCCTATCAGACATAGCCCTCCCTTCCCCAAATTGCTCTGTGCTCTAGATTTTTGGCCCTACCAATCAAAGTTATTTGCTTTTGATCTCATTCTTTCTGGTACATGCTCTCCACTTTCTTAGGTATCAGCTAGTCTTCCTAGGTGATATATTCATAATAGGAGCTCCTAGAGACAATGTTAACCCCAAAAATGATTGGACAGGTAAAAATTTTAAGTATTATATCAGACTTTTGGAGGAGGTATTTAGAAGAGAAAAGAGAAGAGGGAAGGCTCTTGTTCTTATTCTTGAAATCTTCCCAAAGGAAGGCAAAACATATTTTATCTATGTAGAAGACAGTAGAAAAAGGAAGACAGAACCAGGGTGAGGATGCAAGTCATCATTTGCTAGGCCTTTTTATTTTGGGAGAGCATTCTAGAATGATATGCAACATTAGCTAAATCTAGGCTAAAAAAGGCAAAAGGAATGTAAATTTTATGGTCTGAAGGAGAGTCTGTGGAAATAACTAACCCATCAGCTTTATAAATTCCCTCTTTGCTTATATCATACCTGCCAGCTTTTTGTGGCATCTCAAAATAGAAAAATTATAAAGTTAAACCTTCTAAAATAGTACTTTTATCTAAATAGGACAGAATATAAGAATTGGCATCTGGAATAAGTGCAAATCCTGCCTCAGAAACATACTGACAGTGTGACTCTAAATAAGATAGTTAAATCTCTTAGCCTCAGTATCTTCATCTGCAACCTGGAAATAATATCACTGATTTCACAGGATTGTTGGAAGGATCAAATGTAACTGTATATGGAGAGTATTTTGCACATTTTAAAGTGATTTGTGATCCTGTTGCATTTAGGTTGAATTAGATTAGCATCAGTTTTTCACTTTCCATACAAATAAAATCAGACCTAGTCAATTGGAAAAACATTAAGTGCTCATGGGTAGGCCGAGCGAATATAATAAAAATGACAATACTACCCAAACTAATTTACTTATTTAGGGCCATACCAATCAAACTCCCAAGAAATTATTTTACAGATCCAGAAAAAATAGTAGCAAAGTTCATTTGGAAGAACAAAAGGTCAAGGATTTCAAGGGAATTAATGAAAAAAAAGACAGATGAAGGTGGCCTTGCTGTACCAGATATAAAACTATATTATAAAGCAGCAGTCATCAAAACCATTTGGTACTGGCTGAGAAATAGAGCAGTTGATCAGTGGCATAGAATAGGATATCAGGACAAGCTATGTAATAATGTTAGCAATTTAGTGTTTGATAAACCCAAAGACCCAGCTTTTGGGATAAGTACTCACTATTCGGCAAAAACTACTGGGATAATTGGAAACTAGTGTGGAAGAAATTAAGGCTGGACCCACACCTAACACCGCACACCAAGATAAGATCTAAATGGGTTCATGATTTAGATATAAAGAGTGATATTATAACCAAATTAGAGGAACATAGGATAGTTTACCTCTCAGACCTGTGGAGATGGAATAAATTTATGTCCAAAGAAGATCTGGAACTCTTAATTAAACACCAGATAGATAATTTTGATTATATTAAGTTAAAAAGTTTCTATACTAACAAAACTAATGCAGACAAGATTAGGAGGGAAGCATCAAATTGGGAAATCATCTTTACATTTAAGGGTTCTGATAAAGGTCTCATCTCTAAGATATATAGAGAATTGTCTCACATTTATAAAAATTCAAGCCATTCTCCAATTGATAAATGGTCAGAGGATATGAACAGACAATTTTTAGATGATGAAATTAAAACTATTTATAATCATATGAAAAGGTGCTCCAAATCACTATTGATCAGAGAAATTCAAATTAAGACAACTCTGAGGTACCACTACACACCTGTCAGATTGGCTAAAATGACAGGAAAGGATAACAATGAATGTTGGAGGGGATGTGGGAAGACTGGGACACTGATGCATTGTTGGTGGAGCTGTGAACGGATCCAACCATTCTGGAGAGCAATTTGGAGCTATGCTCAAAAAGTTATCAAACTGTGCATACCCTTTGACCCAGCAGTGTTTCTATTGGGCTTATATCCCAAAGAAATCATAAAAGAAGGAAAGGGCCCCACATGTGCAAGAATGTTTGTGGCAGCTCTTTTTTGTGGTGGCTAGAAACTGGAAACTGAATGGATGCCCATCAATTGGAGAGTGGCTGAATAAATTATGGTATATGAAGGTTATGGAATATTATTGCTCTGTAAGAAACGACCAGCAGGAAGATTTCAGAGAGGCCTGGAGAGATTTGCATGAACTGATGCTGAGTGAGATGAGCAGAACCAGGAGATCGTTGTACACGGCAACAACAGTACTATATGAGGATCAGTTCTAATGGACATGACTCTCTTCAACAATGAAATGCTTCAAACCAATTACAATTTTTCAGTGAAGAAGGCCATATGCACCCAGAGAGAGGGATGTGAAATGTGGACCACAACATAACATTTTCACGTTCTCTATTGAGGTTTGCTTGCATTGTATTTCCTTTATCGGATTATTCTCTCTTATAGATACGATTTCTCCTGAACAAAAAAATGATGTGTGGCAATAACTATACATATATTCGATTTAAGTATTCTAACATAATTATCATGTAATGGATATCCTGCTATCTAGGGGAGGGGTGGGGAGTAGGGGGGAAAAATTTGTAACAGAAAGCTTTGTAAGGCTTAATGTTTAGGAATTACCCATACATATGTTTTGCAAATAAAAAGTGTTAATTAATTAAAAAAAAAGATTAGCCTCAGTTTTTTCAGGATTATCTTCTGCTTTCTGTAAGGGCAGAGAGTCTGGTGTAACCTAAAGCTTCCTTCCTCTGAGTGTTGGTTAGGTTTATCTATTTGCCCACCCACTGGAAACTAGCAAAAGGATAGGTGTGTGTCTCTCTTTTCCTCCTCCCAAGCATCTCTAATATTGTGGCTATATCAGTACTTGTCCAAGATTTTGAGTTTATGTCTCTGGAAGGGGCTATTAGTAACAACAGATCTGTTCTGATATCTTTGTCATCTAGCTTTTGATCTTGGTCATATCTATAAAACAAATTGTTTATCTTTGCTCTTTCATAGAAAGGAACTTGGTAACAATAGGATATGCTTATCTCCTACTCCTTGCTACTTGGAAATTCATGTCAAGTTGATGTTAAGTATTAACTGATGAGTATTAATATAACTAAATAAGAGAATAGGTCATTCAGTTATAAACTCATGGATTTGGAGGTAGAAGAAATCTTAGGGGACATCTAGTGCAGCATCCTCATTTCACAGAGAAGGAATCTAAGAGTCAGGGAGGTCTTGCCCAAAAACACATAGGCAGTAAGCAACAAATGAAGATTTGAAGTCAGATTCTCTGCATTCAGAGCTACTGCACATTTCTCATTATTTCACTTTTCTAAGTACTTTTAAATTCTTGGAAAACATCAGCAGCAGCAGCATTTGCTGTGTTATTGACTAAATTACCTCTTTTGTTAAGAATAACTAACCTTCCTGGAAGAAAAAAAAATAAACTAAGATGCTCCCCAAGAACCAGGATATTCTTCTGTAAAAATGGGAAATGAGAAATGCATTGTTTAAGCTTTCTCTTCATTTGTAGCCCCCCAGGAAACCATCCAAGTTCCACAGCACTCTTTGGGGACACTTTCTTTTTCATTATTATTAAAGCTTTTTATTTACAGAACATATGAGTAATTTTTCTACATTGGCCTTTGAAAATTTTTTTTGTTTCAAATTTTTCCCCTTCTTCCCCCCACCCTTACCCCCAGATAACAGGTAGTCTAGTACATGTTAAATATGTTAAAATATATGACAAATCCAACACACACACATATATATATATATATATATATACATAACTATACAGTTATCTTGCTGCACAAGAAAAATCATATATAGAAAGAGAAAAAAACAACCTAAGAAAGAAAACAAAATGCAAGCAAACATTCACAGAAAGCGTTAAAATGCTATGTTGTGATCCATACTCAGTTCCCACAAGCCTCTTTCTGGATATATATGACTATCTTCATTGCTGAACAATAGAAACTGGTTTGAATCACCTCATTATTGAAGAGAACCATGTCCATCAGAATTGATCATCATGTAATACTGTTGTTGCCATGTATAAATGATCTCCTGGTTCTGCTTGTTTCACTCAGCATCAGTTCATGCAAGTCTCTCCAGGCCTCTCTGAAATCATCTTGTTGATCGTTTCTTACAGAACAATAACATTCCATAACATTCATATACCATAATTTATTCAGCCATTCTCAAATTGATGGGCATCCATTCAATTTCCAGTTTCTTGCCACTACAAAAAGGGCTGCCACAAACATTTTTGCACATGTGGGTCTCTTTCCCTCCTTTAAGATCTCTTTGGGATATAAGCCCAATAGAAACACTGCTGGATCAAAGGGCATGCACAGTTTGATAACTCTTTGAGCATAGCTCCAAATTCCTCTCCAGAATGGTTGGATCCGTTCACAGTTCCACCGACAATGTATCAGTGGGGGACAACACTTTCACAAATACATAATTAATAAGCCCTGACTGATGCTTTTTATTTTATTAGACAAGCAAAACCACATTAATTCAAATAAAAACAATTCATTCAATTAGCCTAGCAAATTAAGTGACGACTCTTCCCATGCGCACATGATATTTGTTACACCACAAGTATGGGAAAGGCACACATATAAAAGAGGTGTGTTTAGAAAACATACATGGAGAGGCATACACTCTAGAAAGTTGTGTATCCAGGTCAAATGAATGGATTGTACACATAAGAGAGACAAATGTAGCCAGGGTGAATGCTTGTCAGTACAATTCAATTTTTAGATACAATTCTACAGAACCACTAGTATCTTTTTTATAAAGTCTTACATTTCTGCAGGGTTATCTTTCTTGGATGTGGCATTTTCCTTCTCTGCTGGGTGTCTTTGATGGTCTTATGATAACTAAGCTGTTCTTTGTTACTTCTTACTGACTTTTAGTTTCTTTAGAGCTATCTTCTGCTCTCTATAATCATTTGCTAGGGATGTGGTAGCTAGTAAGCTTCTCTGCAGCACAAAGAACTAGAGCTTTTTTAGTTGGTAGTCAAGAGTTATGAACCATCACATCTAGCCAGTGAGCCAATGAATGCCTATGGTAAGATTGCTACTTTTTTTGACCAACACTGCTTCTCTTGCACCCCTGCACTCTTACTCACATCTGAGCAAGGATCAGTAATTCCTTTTAATTTTCATTATACCTCCAGTATATGTCCTGGCCACTATTTTATCAAATTGCAAATTGGGTGAAGCTATGATGGTGAAGTAGTTTCTGTCCTCCCTATCATTTCTCTTGTATGAGAAACACTGGGACTGGATTGGATGGCGAAGACTGAAAGGGCTTGGTGAACTTTGGTCCCAGAAATAATCATTGTCTTTTGTCCACCACTACCTTTTGTTACTTAATGCCTTTATGCTGTGCGTTCTGGCCAGTGCTGGTCTCTTTATAGACAATTATCACTTGGTTTTTCAGTGTAATTTTCAGTGTAAATGATGCCCAAATTGATTCACGATTCAGTGTAGTGACCTTCCTATTCTTTATTGACATGGCCTCATCCTTGTTAGATTTGGCTTTGCCTACTTAGTATTCTCTCCAAGGAGAAATGTCTGATTTTGATTGGTCCAAAATGGGAGTGCAAAGTTTTAGGGAGCAGAGTAGAAGCCTCAGTCACAAATTATATTTTTCCTTCTTTTGTGTTTTGTTGTGGCTTCATTGTTTTTCATGGGTTTGAATGATAATATTTGAATATTTTCCCATGTTCTTAGTGAAATATAGTAGATCACAATCTTTCTATGCTGCACCCCTTTTACCCCACTTGGGAGAGAAGGATTGAAGATAGAAGAAACAGAAGATAATGGATGAAGCAAGGTCCTGAGGAGTCTAGCTCAAGCTAGCATTGCCACTGTTTTTCTAGGACAATGCTTCTCTTGGGCTTTCATTCTTCAAATGTTTTCTTTGGCACACAAGTGTTCCTCATTGTAATCAAGCTTCAGAAGCCATGGAGTAGTGCTCCTTTAAAGCTGTCATGGGGAAGAGACTTCCTGAAGGGACATAGGGCATTTTGCAATGTTCCTCAGGCTGCTCATTTAAACATGTTATAGCCTGGCACCTGTGTCCTAGTGAAACAATTCAATCAGCTTGTGAGTGGGCACACTGCCAGTCCAACAGATGGGGATGAGTGAAGGGACCATGTACTGTATGATCATCAAGTGTGCTTGCCGAGGGCGGGATTCCCTGCCAGAAATGTCCAAATGCCTGGCCTCAGAATTGTCATCTTATTTTTTTACAAGGATACATAAAATGGAAGAAGGAATGATGAGACAAACAACAGAAAACAACATACAGAGCTCTTATTTGAGCTGGGAGCAGATAGGTAGAAATGAGCAATATTGGCAAGGTCTCTGGAGAATCAGAGATAATAAGGTATTGTGATACTGTTCCTCTGCTCTGGTTGACAAGGGCACCCCATGAAAGTGCCAGCGGTGGAGTGGCCAAGCTGCACATATGCAGTTCGACACAATTGTGCATTATAGCCAGTCAAAAAGCTCTTTTTGGAAAACCAGGTAAAAACAAATGCCCTCTGTTTTACCTTACTCTCTATATAAAAGACACAATTTCTGAGGAGGAAAAGAAGAATTTGTCTGAAGGTACCAAAGTGTATGCAAAAGTATCTCACTTATTTCATTTGCTAACTTGAATATATACAGAAGAGGAAATATAATATGGATATAAAACTGTAATATGATCCATAACAACAGAATAAGAAACAATTTGCATTATATAAAATTTTAAGTGTTTTAGTGCAACTAAAATCAACGAAGATAAAAATTAGAAGAGAAATCAGTAACTGAAAGAAAAAAATCTTTGCCTCAGAATTTTTTGTGTTTTTGCCAAATGTTTGAGTTGATTGGAATTTTTTCAATTTTATAGGAATTACAGCTATTCCCCAATTAAAATAGTAAAAAATAAAATTGGCAGTTTTCTAGGAAAGAAATCCATGCTATGTAATAGCTATATGAAAAATACTTCCAATCACTAATAATTAGAAAAATTCAAGGTAAAGGTTCTATATCATACTCATCAGATAGTCGCAGATGAAAGAAAAAGAAAATGCTAAATGTTGGAAAGAGTTAAGGAAAACAAGGACATAGATGTCTTGGTGAGGGAGCTGTGAATTGATATAGTAATTCTGGAAAGCAATATGGAACTATAATCCAAAAGTTACTATAGTGCAAAATTTCAGAGCTAATACTGTTACTCAGTCTATACCCCAAATAGATCAAAGCAAGAGGAATAGGACGTAAAAGCACACAAATATTAAAAGCAGCTCTTTTTATGGTGGCAAAAGCTGGAAACTAAGTGGTAGTATGTAGCTTTTGGGAGAATAACTGAATTATATCTTCCAATAATGGAATATTATTGTTCCATAAGAAAAGGCAAACAGGGAAGCCTGGGAAGACTTTGTATGAATTCAGGCAGAGTAAAGTGAGCAAAACTAGAACAATTTATATAATGTGGCAACATTGAAAAGATGAATTATTTTGAAAGACTTAAGAACTCTAATCGATTGAATCTGATTCCAGAGGAATAAAGATAAAACTTACTGTCCATTTCTTGATAAGGAGGTGATAGATTCAAGATGCAGAATGAGATATTAATTTTTGTTCATAGTCAATGTGGAAGCTGGCCTTAATGATTTTTTAAAAGAGGTTTTGCTTTTCTTTAATTTTCCTTTTAATTTTTTTTCCAATGTAGTTAGTGGTGAGAATATATTGAGGGGAAATAAAATATTTATCTATCTTATCAAAAAATCCAGGAAAAAGATAGACTTCCATTCTCTTTCTACACACACAAAAAACCCAGTGAGTGGCAAAATGATTTGCATAAGATCATTTTTTTTATTTCAGGAAGAACTAAGACTTGAATCCAGGCTTCTTGATTTTTAGTTTCCTAGCTCTTCCACCACTCTCAGTGGTTTCTAGGTGTTGTGATTGAGGGAATATTATAAAGTCTATAAAAAACAAGTCTTCCCACCTCCTGTCTGATTCCATAATAATGAACTTATTTCTTTGAGTCTCATTAAATTGTAAGCTCCTGGAGGACAAGGGATGTCTCTTGTTTCTTTCTTTCTTTTTTTTCTTTCTTTCTTTCTTTTTTTCTTTTTTTTCTTTTTTTTTTTTTCTTTCTTTTTTTTTTTTTTTTTGGTATTCCCTAGTGTTTAGCACAGTGCCTGGAACCTGGGGATTTGGTAATGTATCAGGAGGGCACTATGACACCAGAAGTGAAAGGAATACAGGTGAAATAAAAGATGAGAAGAGTATAGTAAAAGTATGATTTGTTGAATAATAGCTATTTTGAAGATCAGGCCTTCCCATTGTCTTTACTGGTCAGAGCAGCAGTAATATTATGGTTTAATAAAAGAGCATTTGACATTACATTAGAAGATCTGGATTTGAGTTGTGGCTCTGATATTTAAGTAGATAGGCTAAATCTTTGGTCCTCTGCAGCTTCATCTATAAGATGAAGAACTGAGCAGTTCTAATTTGCCTCAGCAGGGACCAAAATGCTTAGCCTCTCAGACAGAAAACCATCACCTTTTTCTTACATTTTATAATCTGGGATGGCCTCTTTATATAGTCCAGGAAATTTTCCTAACACTTTTTCTGTCTAATCATTTTTTTTAAAAGGCACACCTTTTTATTTATTTTTTGCATTACTTTACTTCACAGATGTTGCATTTTTTACAAATTGAATATTTGTGGCGACCATCCTTTGAGCAGGTCCATTATCGTATTTTCCCCAACAGTATGTGCTTTGTCACATCATGTCTCTATGGCACATCTTGGTAATTCTCATAATATTTCAAACTTTTTTTATTGTTAGATCTATAATCAGTGATCTTTGATATTACTATCTTAATTGTTTTGGAGTACCATAAACCCATACCCATGCAAGAGAGTGAACTTAATTTTTTTATGTGTGAACTTTTTTTATTAAAGCTTTTTATTTTCAAAACATATGTATGGATAATTTTTTAACGTAGATCCTTGCAAAACCTTGTGTTCCATATTTTCCTCTCTCTCCTCACTCCCTCCCCTAGATGGAAAGTAATCCAATATATGTTAAACATGTTGAATATATGTTAAATTCAATATATGTATACATATTTATACAATTATCTTGCTGCACAAAAAAAGTCAGATCAAAAAGGAAAAAAAAAAGAGAAAGAAAGCAAAATACAAACAAACAACAACAAAAAAGAGTGAAAATGCTATGCTATGGCCCAGTCTCAGTTCTCACAATCCTCTCTCTGGGTGTAGATGGCTCTCTTCATTACAAGATCATTGGAATTGGTCTGAATCATCTCATTGTTGAAAAGAGCCATGTCCATCACAATTGATCATTGTATAATTTTGTTGTTATTGTATATAATGATCTCCTGGTCCTGCTCATTTCATTTAGCCTCAGTTCATGTAAGTCTCTCCAGGCATCTCTAAAATCATCCTCCTGCTCGTTTCTTATAAAACAGTAATATTCCATAACATTCATATACCATAACTTATTCAACCATTCTCCAATTGATGGGCATCTGCTCAGTTTCCAGTTTCTTGCCACTACAAAAAGAGTTGTCACAAACATTTTTGCACATGTGGGTCCCTTTCCCTCTTTTAAGATCTCTTTGGGATATAAGCGTAGTAGAAACACTGCTGGGTCAAAGGGTATGCACAGTTTGATAATTTTTTTGAGCATAGTTCCAAATTACTCTCCAGAATGGCTGGATCTATTCACAGCTCCATCAATAATATATTAGTGTCCCAGTTTTCCCACATCCCCTCCAACATTCATCATTATCTTTTCCTGTCATCTTAGCCAACCTGAGAAGTGTGTAGTGATATCTCAGAGTTGACTTTATTTGCATTTCTCTAATCAATAGTGCTTTACTCTCTAATTATTTTTTATTTTTTGTTGAGGCAATTGGGGTTAAGTGACTTGCCCAGGGTCACACAGCTAGGAAGTGTTAAGTGTCTGAGACCAGATTTGAACTCAGGTCCTCCTAACTTCAGGACTGGTGCTCTATCCACTGTGCCACCTCGATGCCCCCTGCCTAATTATTTTTATTCCTTATTCTAGATCTGTTCTCATGTTCCATTGTCCAGCTCCCCCTTTTAACAAATAAACCATTTTAAGGTTATGTCTCCTCGGTGATAAGTCCCTTAGCCTACCAAGAGAAAAGTAGTAACTTTGCTTCAATCCACCATCTATCCTCTCTTTTCATGGTCTCTCTCAATGCTTATTTCCAGTGTCACTGTTATGGCATCTTTTTGATAGACATTTTTAATTTCTTTTGACAGTTTCCTTTATGGGCTTTGAGAAATGTAGCTGTTAGGAATAAGGTCATAGTCTGAAAGTTGGTTGACTTTTATTATCTCACTTGGTCTATTCAGTTCTGTTTTCTAAGAGAATTGCTTAGGGCACTGAGAGTGATTTGCTGATTGTTATGCAGCTAACATGTGACCCAGGTGAATTTGAATGCAGGTCTTCCTGGATCTAGCTCTTTATGGGTTATGGCACACTGCCTCTCATATACAAGCATAACTTTCATAAAATTGCAATAGGACATATTAGTTTTCCATGGCACTATTTCTTAAGGGAGGATTATTAGGATTTAGAACTGAAGGGATTCAGAGATTTTCTAGTTCTTCCATCTCATTGTACTGACAGATAGCCTAGATATTGATGATATCCTTCTGAGAACCTAAAAAATGATTCCTCAAGGCAGGAATCTCAAGTCCCTGCTCTATCCAGTGTTTTGAAGCCCCTTCTTCCCTCTATTCCCCTAATGCAGTTTTGGTCTCCTTATCTCATTTTTAAAATGAAGGGATTGAATTACAAGATTTATAACATAATAGGATCATAAATTAAGAGCTAGAAAGAACCTTAGAATTCTCCGATATTGCAGATGAGGAAACTGAGGTTCAGAATTGCTGAAGATCCCATTGCTAATAAGTGGCAGAGTTAGAATCAAAGTCCAGATCCTCTGATCACAAATACAGTTTTTTGTTGTTTGCTCTTTATTTTTATTTTTTAACTATATACCATTCTGTGCCTTTAATTTTTTTGTAAGAAACTTTTGGGAACTCTGTCATCCTGTGTTAGGTCTCCCTATCCCAGCTTTATTAGCAGCTTATTGTGTACTTTGGAAGGACTAGCATTAGGCTTTGTGATATAAATTTTGTTTGCTTAATTCAACTCAATTAGCACATTTTCCATTTATAATATTATAATTTAATTATATTATAATTATATTGCATAATATAATTATAATTAAAACATAATATTATAACATAATTATAACATAAAAATTATAATGAAACTAGGCTTTGAATCAGGAAGACCAGGATTCTCTTACCTGGGAAGTGTCACTAATTGCTCTGTGCATTATCTCCCTAAGTTTTTTTTTTTTTTTTCTTAAATACCAAGTCTTAGATAGTCAGTCAATAAACATTTATTATGAGGCTGTTATGTTCCAGGTACTATGCTAAGTGCTCCCTGGGGATACAATGCAGTTCCTGTTTTCCATGAGACTATAGTTAATAAGCAAACTACTAGGTATAAATAAGTGATAGGATTTACTTTTGTAGATCTGTGTTGGTGGAGAGAATTTCCAGAAAAGCAGTTTACAATGCAAATGAAATTTATTCAAGAAATATTTGTTAAATAACTACAATGTACCAAACATTGTGCTAAATGTTAGAAATATAAAGATAAAGATCAAAACAGCCTTGACCTCAGGAAGTTTCCATTTGATTGGAAAATAATCACACATCCTCTGAGTATTTGAATAATATTAATTCCTTTGTGGTTTTATTTAAAGATGTTTTATTTTTTATTTTTATTTTTTGGTGGAACTAGTTAACAATGGTAGGTAAAACATGTTTGCAATTAGTGCTTAGTTTATTCAATGCCAGTGCTCAGATTATTATGTCTGCATTCTAAAAGTTTCCTCTTCCATTCTCATTACATGTAGTGGAGCAGAATGAGAATTTATTTAAATAGAATAATTTTCTTAACTAAAGTTTTGAGCTTCTCTCTTGGATTTTCCAGAGAAAGAGGAAATACAGAATACTTGAGGGAATACAGAAAAAGTAAATCCCAAATTTTGAATTTAAAATGCAAATTGTATGACGATAGTTAACTCCATGTATTTACTATTCTTAACAAATATTTTAATTGGAAAAATAACTTTTTAAAGAATGCAAGAATGAATAAGACATTAGGGAGTGTATTTTAATGTAATAATTCTGTGTTTTCCCATTTGAAATAGAAAAAGAAATTAAATTGTAAAAACTGTGTTACTTTAAAATTCTAGAGATTTGGAATATCTATGCTTTAAAGACATAGTGATAACTATAGTTATCATGCTCTTTGTCAAGAAAATTAATTTTTATATGTATAGAAGAACTGCACATGTTTAACATATATTGGATTACTTGCCATCTAGGAGAGGGTATGAGGGAGAAGGGAGATAGGAAAAAATTTGGAACACAAGGTTTTACAAAGGTGAATGTTGGAAATTATCTGTGCATACATTTTGAAAATAAAAAGTTTCAATTAGAAAAACAAAAAAAAAGGAAATTAAATTTTAAGCTTTTATAATTATACTTAAAGGCTTGTCTCCATAGGAATCCTAGAAATCATTCCAGTTTCCAGTTATTTCCAGTAAAAAGTCTAGTGTATTTGATGATAATTTTCTAATAGCATATTGTACTCTTAAGGCACCAAACTCTATAAATTCTGCAAGGGAAAACAACACACACAATTTTGCACATTCACAAAACTACTAGACCTTGTAGTAATTGCTTTAATGATGGTTTCCATTATAAAGGGCTTGCCATGATTAGTGTAATATAAGAAAAAGTTTGAGTAACAAAAAGACAGTATGAAAATATCAGTAGGGGTCATGATGAATCTTATTTCTTTCCCCCTTTTATTATAGTATTAACTAAGGCTTCAAGAATATTATTTATCAAAAATGGAAAAGAAACCTATGGGGTAATTATTAGATGAATGAAATCTGAATTACAAAAATGGAATTTGAGGAAATGCCCAGAAATGTACGTTTCATTTTCTTCTTCACAGGTATTAGATGAATGATTTACTGGACTCTGCTTTTTCAATCTATATTAATTAAAACTCCATATTTTCAAATCATATTTATTCAAAACACAGCAATAATCTATAGATAGATATACATGTTATTTTGGAAATAAGTAATAACATTAGTTGATAGTTGTCCCTAATAGTAATTCCAACCCCAAACTATTAACCAAATGGCCCTTGACGGAACTTGATTCTGATTGGACTGAATATCTTGGGGGTAGTTTTGATTTTGACATAAAAATTGATTAAATTTAAGACGTGTATCAGCTCTCTTTCACAGTGTCATTTATAAACAATTAAGTTTGCCTTTAATATTCTTGTGTTTTTTAAAAAAGAAGTAGTTCTTGGTTTTGGAAAAATATAGATGATAATAAATTTTTTTTGTGTCCTTATTTTTTTGGCACTTGCAGTTTGATAAGATGAACAATTGATGGAAACATTTGCATCTTCTCTCTGCATAATGAGACCAATACAACATGATTGCAGTTCATGTAAAAGACAGGGTGGCGTGTTTTCAGTTTTAATGGGGACACTCAGCAAACTTCCAATCTTTCTTGACATTTCTTATAGCAAAATAAATGTGGTCTAGGTTGGAGTGTCTATTATGAAAATAAGAGAAGAGCAAGTCAATTATATTTCAATGACTGAATAGCCAGGGGTCCTCATTAAAATGATCAGAAAGGCTCCAGTGTTGCTTTCCTCTGTGTAGCCACTGATTAAGTTATAAAAGAATGACATGGCCTTTTGGGGAACAAACCAGAATGTGCCTTGGTATCTAACTGGCTAGCCAGAAATTGTTGACACTTTCCTAAGTGAGATGCACACTCTAGCATGAAAGGAAAGTTACTACTTATGACCCCATGGGCATTTGAGGAATTTAAAAATATTTAACTGGAGCCAGTCAACAAATGCTCTGAATTTTCACTCTTGTAAGGAAAAATACCATTAACATGGTGGTGATGTTAAAATATTTCCACTCTATTCCCTGCCAGTTTCAATCAGTTTGACCTTATTTACATTAATTATTATAATAAACATGTGTTTGGGCATTTAAACTGTATTGGTCTTGCCAATTCACTAGTGTTTCTTTTTACTTTTTAGTTCCCCAGTTATTTTAGCCTATGATGCTGATAGGAAGACAATACACCTTCCCTCACCCTGAAATGTTGTTTATTGAAGAACAAGGGAAAATTCTTTGACATATTTCTTAATATGCATCCCAGAAAGTGAAAGAATGTGGACAGGCAATGATCTGTACTGGAGAGAGGATTAATATTGATGAAATAATAGATCCATTGAAATATTGAAAAACTAAGGCAAATAATCAAAACTAAGGTTGTTAACACCAAACTCCTTAATTAGCAAAGGAGCAAGAATTCATAAGACCCCTGATCTTCATTTACTTGGCTTTTTATTCTTGTAGATTCTTTTATTTTATGAAGTTTTGAGGAAGATTTGATGAGGTCTGAACAAAGTGTTTTCTATACAAAACCTCTTTTGTTTTTAATAGATATTTTATTTTCCAGACGATGGTCTGAATCTGAAGACTTGGTAAGATTAGTAAAAGTCAGTGTAGAGCTTAACCTGTTATGGCTTTTATTTCCTTGAATATGATTTGCTATGATACTGTCTCATTTCTTATTGTTCTTTAAACACCTTTTTGCCAATGATATGCTCAATTGTCTATATTCTGCTTAGTCACGTAAAAATAAAAGAAACATTTTTCACAATGCAAATATAAACTGTATTGTACTAATTAGTCACAGTCAAGCTGTGCAAACAGGCACAAATTAATTTAATTGCTTCAAGTAGGTGGAAAAATTAGTTTAAAATAGTCAAGGTGAACCAAACAATTGTTCTTACTTGTTTATTTGTACTTTTACACTGATGAGTTATTTTTGGCCAACAACTGGTCAGTACTGACAAACAAATAGTCTACATGACTTGTGGATTTAGATTATAGCTAGAATTAAATAAGATGTAGGAGAACTGTTTAATTTGCATTCAAAACCATTCTTCATCTTAGTCTTCATTTTAATATTATTAAAAATTAAATTACTAGTATCTCATTTCCAACTTGTGTGTTCATGGACTTTTGTTGATTTAAAAATAGGGGAGTGATTTTATTGACAACAGTCAGCAAAACTCAAAATTTATATTATTTTTTTGTATTGCTGACTTTCATCTCTGCTAAATAAGCACAGTGTAGAGTTGATTGCATTAAGTAGGTTTCAAAATCACAAATAGAGCAACCAAAGGTTATCATTATATCTCCTTTTAGTTACTCAGATGTTCAAGAAAGGGGTAGAGTAGGTGCTGGCTTGTCTAAAGGGCGCCAATTATGTGGCTCTTAAATACATTGCAGAATGTAATGTAGCTTAGGTTTTAGAATAATTTCTCTATCCTGGGCTTTTCATTCAATCTGTGTTCTGACCAAATAAATATTTTTGAAAAAAATCCACATCCTTTCAGTATTCAAAAGCAAAGAGAATGTCCTCATAAGTGATTTAATATTGTACTTTTGTTGCATTTTAAGAGAATATTTTTGCATGCATTTTGAGGATATTTACTGTAAATCTCTTCTTGGCTTTTAGTTTCAGGATGAAACTAGGGTTTCCTTTGGGGGAAGATGATAAAAATAATGAAGAAAATTGTTGTGAGGTATTATATATATATACATATATATACATATATATGTGACACCTATATGTGTACAATGTTTAATGCTTTGGTAATATATTGTATGTTGTTAACATGACACATATATCTCTTGGTTTGGGAGGACCATCAAACCAAAAAAAAAAAAAGGATGTATGATGGCTCCTAATTAGAGACAAATATTTTACCATTACTTCTAAAGAAAAGAGTATCCTGTTGGATTTCACTTAAGAATATGTGATGGTTTCCCCATTTTTGGAGGGAGTGTTTTCCTTTAAATATCCAAATGTTTAATAACCAAATTCTCTTTTCCTTAGTGTGCTTTTAAAAAATACTTGGAATTGGGCTGAAAAAGTAGTTGTGAAAAAATAGAACATCAGTTAAAACAAATTGTGAAGAAATATTTTAAAATTTGTTCACTTAAAAATAATTGAGGTGCTTGCATTGACAATTCATCAAAACTTGAAATTGTACTATTTATTGTGATCTTTAATATTTAATGTGAAGTAATTGGTAAAGAACAATCTGCATTAATGAGTAGGTTTCAAAAAAGTCACAATTAGAACTAAATAATATGTACTATCACATAAATATGTTTTTAATCAGATATTCTGGATTAATTAACATTTGAAAATATTCAGGTGATATATTTAGCATAGCTTAGATATTTTAGAGATATTCTCTTTAATGCAATAGATATACTTTTTAAAAGCATAAAACAGTAAAAGAAAAAAAGTTGAGAGATCAAGAAATACAGAAATATCTATAAAGATTTTTATGAAAGAGTTAAATATAAAAAAATCAGAACCAGTAGAGAAAATGAAAGAAAATAGATGGACAATAATAGGGAGCATTTATCATTTATCAGGAAAACAATTCTGATAGGGATGGGAATATTTAATGTGCTAAATTGTTTAATTTGGGTAAAAATAGTTACTAAGCAAGTTTGGTTGGCTGTACTGATGTTTCACATTGAATCTGAAATTAAAACCTTGAATTTAAAAAAAAGCTGAAGAAGGAAGATCTTTTAATACATAGATCCAGGAAAGACTATAGGGGTCTTTTGAATTAAGTATTTCATTTTATAATTGAGGGGCAGCTAGGTGGTACAAGAGATAGAGCTCAAGCCCTGGAGTCAGGAGGGCTTGGGTTCTGATCTTAGACACATTAGTTGTGTGACCCTGGACAAGTCACTTAGCCCCTATTGAAGCTATCCTGCACCCTCCCTCCACACCAAAATAAGTGAGAAAATTTAGGTTCAGATAAGTTGAGTAATTTGTCTAAGAACACACAAGTAAAAAAGGGGGCAGAGGTCTGACTTGAATTTAGTTCCTTTGACTCCTAGTTTAGAGCTCTTTTCCTTGCACCATGCTCCTTCTGTGACAATTGGATTTGCACTATAACCTATTAATCAATATAAATACTCCTAGCCTTTTCTATTTATATTAAAACACTGTAGATTTTGAAGCAATGAAAAGGAATTGCTTACTTGAATATAAAAAGCATGCTTTCCCAATCTGAAATCATCTTTTCATGCATTTCTCCCAAATTTCTTTAGAGCTGAAAATTAAGCAAAAGAAGGTTTCTTTATAAAATTCCAAGTTTAGTTTAAGCTTGCTGCTGATTTTCTTGAAACCTTAAATAATAAATAAATAACAAAACAAATCAATTGTGAAAGAAAAGGGAATAATTTTTACTTTGAAAATATTGGAAAGTGTTATTCTATATTTCCTTTTAACTTCTTATTTGCCTGAGTACAAAATCTTGACACCTGAATTTCAGAAATACTATTTTCTTCCCCTAAGTGTTAAAGGAAGAGACTGGAAAGATGGTTTGAGGGGTATTTTAAAGTCATTTTGTGTTCTAGTTTTCCGATGAAGTAGCTGTTACTTATGGCTATGCTGCTTCATTATATGTTCCAAAGAGGCATTTCCCTGCAAAATATTTTTTATTGTAATAATTAATTTAATAAAATATGGAATTATAACAAAAAAATGACTTAATGTCAGCAACATATTCTGTTTTAACCAGCTTTCCAACCTGTGCATCATCAGAATAATTGGTCTTTTAGTTGATTTGACTAACTGACAGCGAAGCCACTAATAATGACCTATGGCATCTTTTACTTTTGGCCTTATATTAGGACACTCACTTAATGAAGGAGTGAATATATAATATCTCTAAACAATTTTCCTGGACTGTATTTGAATGCTTTGCTTTTCATTTAAATAATTTTCCATGGAAATGTGAACACACATGAGGGATTTCAGGGACTTTTAATTTAATTAAAAAGAAAAGCAGCATGTTCATGTAGTCTTTTCTTTTTAATGGTTAAACAGTTTGTGACTTTAAAAATATATTAATTTTGCCAATTTTGTGTGGTATCTTTTTAACTTTATGACAAGCTTTCAGGTTTATTTAGTTATATGTAGAATTTATAACAATGTTTATCTCATAACATTCTTTGATGCTCTTTATTATCAAGGGGTGGTTTTTCTGCATTGTTGTGGGGACTTTAATGGCTATATCTTTCCAATAAGGGATAGAATTGAAAACAGTTGTGTTGTGGTTGGTCTTGGGTTACTAGAAATGCTCTGTGCAAGGCAAGCTAGGAAAGGATTAGTCTGGCCAATTCATAAGAAGGTAAGTTAATGGGCAGAGAGGAGGGATGGAGAAGGAGGGGGGAATGGAAATAAACTTAAATATTATTGCTTATAGTGATTCTTATTTAAGGTTTCATTTGATCCAAAAACACAGTAAACTATATAATGAAATTTTATGTTGCAATATTACAAAATTATATTGTATTTACCAAACATGTATGTATATATTTCATATTAGGAAGAAAATGAAATAGAGAAAGTTTTACATTTTTGAAAAAATCTTAAATCCATTTTATATCCTACTTATGGTATGGAGTTGCTATACCTATGGCTGTATAGATTCATTATATATATATGCATATATATTTCAAACACATAGTCTTATAGACTGCTAAGCTATAGAAACATGTTCTCCTGCTGCTGAGAAGAGTTAATTGAAATTGTTATTGGCATATCCTAGATAAAGAATTAACAAGTTTGTATTGAATAGATTTTTTCCTGTAAAGAGACTCAGTTCATCTAAACCATTTTTTTATTAACAAATTGCTCTAAGCAAAGGATTATTAGAATTTAGCTTTATCTATTTCTATATATTTCAACCTTGAACAAATTTTCCAATATTTTATGATTTTTCTTTAAAGGAATGGATCATCACATCAGCGATGCAAATAATAACATGCACTGAGAATATGTATGTATTTTTACAGTATCTTATGTATTTAATAATAGCATGCACAGAGAATGTTTGTATTCTCAGAGTATCTTAAATATTTAATCACTTATTTTAAATGTACACTCTGATAGTAAAGAACTATTTCTTTAAATTAAGTCATTTACCTGAAAAGGTGATGGTGTGAAATAGAAAACCAATTGTACTGCTAGAAATGCTATGGGAGTTTCTCTTTTAAAACTTTTCCCCAGTTTTGCACATTCATTTTTGAATGATAGGAAATAGTAGATTTCTTTGAAGATGTTATATTATATTTTGTCTCTTGAATAGTTGATTTTTGTGAGAAAAAAATTTCATTGCAAAAAATGAAAAAATGTTTTAGTTATTGGAAATAATTTTCCTTCACCTCTTTATATTAACATTTATTCTGTATAAGAACATTAAGCTGTCCTATCAGGAGACAAGAGTAAGAATTTGTTGCTATGCAGGAAATGAGACTCTAAGGTAATGACTGATTTAAGAAAATACAAATCATCCAGAATTTACATGTTTAAATAAGTATTGTCATTCAAAATAGACATTTTGGGAAAGCTTATACTTATACCAGTATGATGAACATTGATTAGAACATTCTGGGAATTCCTCTTTGGGAATTTTCTTTAGATATACCATACACAAAGCATAAGAAGAAGAATATCTGGTTATACTAATTATTTTCAAATTAAACACACAATAATACCCCACTTAAATAGTTACCAACATACTTGGGAGACTTAACTGCAGATGACTTCAGGTGATTTCTGAAACTTAAATTTACACTCAAGTAGATGAAAATTTTACATAATTACCAAAGAGGAAAATATGTTGATGGCAACATCATAAGAATACATAGTATCACAAGATGATCGCTTTGGGGAATACTCATTTGCATGTATGAAGTCTGTCATTGATGTGAGAAAATCAATCTTATAACTTCATAATAGCTTTTTAAATGTATAATAGCATTTTAAAAACATATCTAAAGATTTTTGCCTCTATCTATCCCATATAAATATTCTACAGGGAGGAATGTAATAATAGTTTGCATATTCACTTCAAGAAGCAAGTTGTCTTTCTTTTAGGAAGTTATTTTGTGAGTACAAAAGACTTTGACAAGTTTGGTGGGTTTTTTTTTTAACAAAATTTTAAATTTCAATGGTTTTTTGTTAGAATCATACATAACTGAATAGAAAAGTTTTGCTTCGAGTGATAATCATTTATAGGGTTTGTCTTTTTGCTGTTCCTCAAATTGTTTACATAACAATATAGTAAAGAGAACTCACTTTTATATAATATTAAAGCAATATTGGATAAAATAATACACTATAATTTTCAGAATAATTTGTATTCTCTCGTGTTGATAATTTGGAGATATTTCAACTTAAGTTATTAAAAAGTCTTTTAAAATTAATCCCCTTAAATAAAAGCCTACTTTCAAATTATATAAATACATATATATACATATATATATATTATAGAATCAAATATCCCAGTTAATTCCCTATTGACCATTTATTTAAAGAAATATATACAGATTTTTACCATTCTCGAAATGCCTGAATTTGCTGGGGAATGAATTCTTGGCATGGCCATGAATATAAAGAAGTTTATGTATATTTTAAAAAAATTTCTGTTTGTTGTCTACACATTGCTTAAATTCAGAAATGATTGATTATTTTCTACTTTTCATCAGGATGCTTAAGTATTGTACAGATGCAGACAAGTTATAAAAATTCTGCTAATTTCACTTCTTAGAGAAAAATATTATATATATATGTAATAAGAACAAAAATAAGTTTTGATCTAATATATGAGATATTAGTAGCTGAATATAGTATATATATTCATTTGTATATTATATGCATATAATATTGTTCTTAAATGTCTTAAATTTATTTTTGAAGTCTATAATTTTAGAACCATCTCATATCTATAATGAATAGAAATGAATTGAATTTTATATTCCCTTGGCTTATCATCTCATACATTTACATGCAAATAATCATGTGATTTCACATCTATTGATTAAGAAGGCTTTCTAGGAAAGCAATACATACTTGAATCAGATGGTTCTATATTACATATACTTACATTTTGATCCATCAAAATGAAAGTATTTGTAGTTAGAGGAATAAAAACACAATAATAGAAGAAATTATGTATATAAAAAAGGTTTAAAAAATTACATTTTTTTTAATTGTACATGGTCTATGTTAGAGGGCTTGATTATTTTAGTGTTATATAGCACTATTGAAAATAGTCCACATGGAAATTAAAGTTTGATATTATATGAAATTCAAAGGAAATAATTTATGTAAAATGCTTTTAAAATTTTAGAGTGCTATATAAATGCCAATATTTTTTTTGTTAAATCATTTAAAAGATTTCTCATGAGAATTTAATTAAAAATTGGTATAAATATTTTCTTAGGTCTCCCAATTCTAATATTCTGTGATTAAGATATCAATAAATTGAAAGTTTAAAAGTTAAAAAAAAATCTGAAATCAGATTGGGTTATAGAAGTCTAAGTGAGGAAAATATTTAGACAATTAGAATTAGCCAAAAGTAGTAAATAGTCTGCTTTGGAAATTAGTAGATTCTCAGTAATTTCTGGTCTTCAAGCAAATTCTGGATGATTAATTTGCCAAATACATTGCATAGGGAACCTTTTCTTTGGCCTAGATGGCATCTGAGATCTTACCTAACTCTGGAATTCTATGATATTTCTACAGCTATTCTTAAAGTCTCAAGTAATGAAAAAAATGAGAAATAAAAGCTGATTTCAAAGGGGAAAAATATGATGAGAAATGCTATAATAAAGACAGATCAAGTGGTTGGACAGTTTGAACTTATCTCTAATAGCAAAATAACAATAGGTTATATTTTTATTGCTATTTGTGACCCAATTAAAAAAAAAAACAAGTAAACCCTATAACATTCTTGTGAGAGGTATAAATAATGATGATTCTCTAGAAAGGGAAACTGAGTGCCAAAAAGTCATATAATTTACATAATAAATGTATTGTAAGTTGCAATAAAATCTAAGGTTGTTGATTTTTTGCTCCATGATGCCTTACTTACATCATACTATCTATTTTAAGTTTGGTTATTTTTTTTGTGTGTGTGCTTGATTTATTGTACAGATAATGATATGAAACATAAAGCAAAGTAGTTATACAGAGATTTTCAACTATTCAAATTTTTATTAAACATTTTAGTAATTGGATTTTTTCTTTTTTTCTCTTTTGTCTTGTATAAATGATAAAGTAAACATTTTTGTGGTTGTCAAATGAGTTTAGTTTTATGCAAAGTTTCATGACTAAAAAATATGAGTCAAACTGATGGAACTATAAAAATATTAATATGTATCAACCAAAATAATACAAATGAAAACTTATTCTATAAATATTAAGTTTAAAATATTCATATGAAAATGAACATTGTCACACACACAAAGTCATACATATAAATAACTATACAAGCACATGCATACATACAAAGCCATATACATATACAAAACCAAAAATGGAAGGAAATCCTTTTCTGGTTGCTTATTTTGTAGAGAATTTTCCCACCCTACATAAATATATGAAAAATTTATTTCAAATAGTTTAAAATGTGATCTTCAAATTAAAGAAAATAACACTGCATATGAAATTAAATCATATTCAGGGTTATATACAATCCATATATTTTATATGTCATAGTTGCTTAGAAATGATCAATTCTCTTCTGTTTTTTTTTCTCCCAAGAGTTTATTATCAAGGAAATTTGAACAAAAGAATCAGTTAGGATCCCCTTGATTTATTTTTTTCCTACAGAGAAAGTAAAAGAAAATTCAGAGAAAACTTGTCATTTTTGTAATTTAAGATTATTTAAATTGCTAAAGTAATAATCTTGATACATATATTATTCAGGATTATAATTTTTGAAAGAGGAAGATGTTAGTATGTTGCATTTGAACAATGAAATAACTGAAATATATCAGGGTACATATATATATACACACATAAACACATGAATAACAACATACACATTCTACCAAATATATTTTTAGATTTTGAGATAAATTAAATTTAAGATACAGGCTTATGTAATTTAAGTTATGAGAGACAGTGTACTACAGTGGAAAAAGACCTGTAATTAGTGTCTAAAAACATGTCTGAGCATTGGTTCTGATCCTTACTTATAGTTCTCTTGTAACAAAGTAAAACAGTTAAAATAAAATTATTAGTGACTTTATCTGAAAATGCATGCAATATTTTACATCTGTAGTGCTGTGCCTCCTTTTTTGTTTTAAAAAAGTAAGAGAAATTTTTTATTTTTTCTCCCTCCCGTTCTTGCATCCTTTTTGAAAAAAAAATGTTTATGTAACAAATATGCATGATTTTAAAAAGACAAGGAAAAATTTATGTAGAATATGAGTATGCAGAGACTGAATATAGAATAGTGTGTGTGTGTAAAGTGAGCATAAACAGAAGAGCAATTTATAATACCATATAACTTTTACTATTTTGTTAAACTGATGAATAAGGAAATAAACAGAACCAGGAGACATTTTGTACAATACTGTGAAAAATTCTAAAAGTTCAGATCAATGTAATCTTTTCTTAGAAATATGGTTTCATATGAATTTCCTTGTCTGGCATTGATGGATAGCTAGGGCTCAAATCCAAAATGAACTGGGCTCTTATGTCAATATTTTGTTTTTTATTTAAATGAGAGGTCCCTCATAATTCTTTAATGCTTAGTGATTCTGACCTATTTTGGGGAGATTAGATCTAGTGAAGGGTGCTTCAAGTTTTTACTTTTATTATTATTATTTATTTAGCCCAATTTTTGTTTTTCTTTTTATTGGGTAATGGAAAAAAAAAAACCCAAAAAACCCTCCACTCTTGAAAGGATTGAGCTCTAATTCCCCTGAAATCCCTTTTTACTGATTTTTAAATAGAGAGTACATTTATAGATTGCTTTCCTTAGTCCTACTTAGCCTCCCATAATATCCCAAAGTCATGCCATTTTTTATTCAAGCTTTTAAATTTTGAGCCCAGCAGAAGGGTGACACATATGGGGCTGATCCCAGAGCAGTAGTTTAAATTAGGGTCATGTGATTTGTCAGAAGCTGACCTCATTTCAGTACTCTTTTACAACTCTATAGACATCATTCTATATGCATAACACTGCTTCCCATGGACATAATGTGCAGGGCAGGTGTTTCAAATAATAATATTAGGACCCAAGACTTGAAGTGTTTTACACAAAGTATTGTATTAGGGTAGGCCACCAAGTGGTACTTCAGGTTCAAACTGATTTAACTCACTCATTGGGCATGTGTGAATGAAACAAGTGGTTCAGTGAGTTTGCTCTATCTGATTAAGCTTATGTACTTACTACTGGCATCTGTTAAGAAATGCCAATTTTGGCTAGTCTTGGCTTTTCTCAGTATTTTGTGAATACTATTTAATGCCATAATAATTCATATTTGGGCAGCTAGGTGGACCAGTGGATAGAGTGCTGAGCCTGGAATAAGGAAGACTCATCTTCTTGAGTTCAAATATGGCCTCAGACACTTAATCATTTTGTGATCCTGGGCAAATCACTTAATCCTGTTTGTCTCAGTTTCTCACCTGTAAAATGAGCTAGAGAAGGCAATGACAAACCATTCCAGTATCTTTGCCAATAAAATTCCAAATGGAGTAACAAAGAGTGGGACATGACTGAAATGACTGAACAAAAACAAATCATAATTAATTTAGCTTATATCCATTTTAAGTGATCCCCAAATATTATTTATTAAAATATATGTTTCTTGAAGACCAGATTTTTATCTTTGAAGGCATAAAAATAAGGACTATATTTTTGCTTTCTTTAAATCAGCAGTGCTTAATACAATACTTAATCAATAAAAATTTTGTAAGTGTACTAAGTGCTGGGAACACAATAAAACAAAAGACAGTCCCTGCCCTCAAGAAGCTTACCGTCTAATGGGAGGTGTAATGTACAAACAAATATATACAGATTGAGCTATATTAATGCTTGCTGACTGATTGACTTATCCATACTAGGTGAAATAGCTTCTTTACTACTGACAAAATAAAGATAACATTAGTGTTTAAACCTCCAAATAGTCAATCTATAACTTCTAATGAAGTCCGAAATCTCAACTCTTGCCTATTACTACGGCAGATAGGTGGAATTATGATGATGTTCCTGACTTGTACTCAGGAAAAACAAAATTCAAATCCTATATCAGATAATTGCTAGATGTGTGAATTTGGACAATTTACTTAATCTCTCTGTACTCTATGCTTATCTATAAAATGGTGATAGGAATAATTCTTACCTTCCTTGTGAGAATCAAACATGATAATTTATGTAAAGCACCTCATAAATCTTAAAGCACTGTGTAAGTGTTAGCTATTATTATTATCATTATTCTGCACTTGGTATGCTTCAGGCATGTTCAAAGATAGTAGAATATGAGCCCCATGGTCAGATACTATTTTGTTTTTGCCTTTATATTTATAGTTCCTAACATAGAACCTTGTACATAGAAAGCATTTCATTAATGTTAGCTGAATAAAATTGAATTATATAAAAGACTACAAATGTAGCTCTAGGTTCACATAACTGTGAACTGAATAGACATAAAACAAGGTATTTAGGGGGAAAACATTTTAATTCATTTAAAAATATTCTCATATAAAATATATTTTGTGTTTAAAGAGATTGGCTGCATGTCTGTTCTATGACTCATACGGACTTTCTAAGAATTCAAATCCTACATCATCTTCTATATAACCTCAAAATAAAATATCACCCATTCTGGTTTAATACCTCTTATTTTTCATATATCTACAATTGAGAAATATGTTTTGAGTTAATTATAGTTGTTTAGATATCAGTACTAGAATCACTTCATACCTATTTTGTCTTTTTGAAAATTTTAAGAGTCATGAACTCACAACCCTGGACAAGGCACTTAATCTCTGTTTATTTTAGTATTCTTATCTGTAAAATGAGGATAATAATAGCACCTTTTCCCCTGGATTTGTTGTGAGGAACAAATGAGTTATTTGTATAGTGCTAAGACATAGTGCCTGGCACATAGTAAACACTATACAAATGTTGGCTATTATTATTATTGCCATGACAGCAGAGTTGCCAAGAATAACTGAAATGACCAGGGACCAATGGTATTAGTATGTCTAGTAGATGAGAGGTTCTTAATTTTTTTTTTTTTTTTTTTTGTATCCTGGAACTTAGGTAATCTGTGAAGTCTGAATTACTTTTCAAAGTAATGTTTTTAAATGCATGAAGTGGAATGCACAGGATTATAAAGGAAACTGATCATATTAATATTCAGTTATGAAAATGTTTAAACAAAATTTAGGAATGTAACCCAGGGCATAGGTATTTAGAAAAAAAGAAACAATGAAACCAGTCTATGTGCGATGGTAAGAAAGATTGTGGCAACAAAGAATTAAATGAGTTCAAGAGGAAAATTGTCAGTGGACAGCAGGGATACCTATGGCATTGTACTTTGAATCTTTTGTCCTTCTGTTGTCATTATGATGTATATAGCACTAGTCACAGGTCACTCAATCTGAAATTACCATTCAAGCTTCTCCAGAATCCATATGTAGCTTAAACTACCATTATAAGAATAAGAAATGCTGGAAATAATGGTGAGCTATGCAAATCATACTAGCTGAGCTCATTCTTAATTTCCCAACCCTAGAGAATAATAATAATTATTGATATTAATACAGCACTTTAGGATTTGCAAAACATTGAAAAAGGATGGCATAAGGGTCTAAGAGCTGTTTCTCTCTAGCTTAAAACTTTACTTAGAAAATAATACAAGACCCTCAAATTCATACTTTAGTCCAGAAAAATAAACTGGCTGTATCAATAGAAAAATTTTGTACTCTGGATAACAAATTTATAAAATAATATTTTGCTATATTTCCTAATATAAAAATATCTGTTCTGAAAATTAAATAAAAAACTTAAGAACTATTTATTTTAAAATGTTTTGTTTTTTGTTTTTATATTTCCCTTTCTCATAAGACCTTGTTAATCATTTTATTCATTTGCAGAAATAATTTTCAGTTTATTTTTAAGCTTTAGATATTTCACAACATATATGGGTAAGAAACACACTTACCATGACATATATATATATAAAAATTTGTTCTTACTCTATCTGGACAAGAATGGTTACTAGCTTTGCTATGGCATATTGAAATAGGCATTTGAATCTGTAAATGTTACATTTTGTGGTGAAGAGTAAATAAAAAACCTCTGATTTATTGAGAAGAATTTATTTATTGATAAGAATTTCATGACTGTAGCACCTTTATTCAAAATGGGATTTTCTATTGTAGTTATTATAAAAACAAAATATTGCTCTTGATAAATGTTTGAAAAAGAATTATGAATAAATAGCCATATAATTTGTGGTACCATATTATGAGAACATAACCAATCCTCCCATAACAATAGCATTATAATTATACTTATTTTAGATTATAAGCAAAAAACTCATTAATGATTTTATCAATCAATAATATTTGTATGTTGTATTATTTCTGCTATATGGCTTTGCACTTGTCATAAAATCGTAATAAATCCTTAATTTTGTGTGAATAAAATATGAAATTAAGAAAAAATCTGTATATGGATTATTTTAAGAAAAGCATTGGGAATTTTTTTGGGGGGGAAGTAAATGTAAAATCAGGGGTGGGGTGTTACCTATATCTGTAACAAATACATGGGAGGTTCTCACATACAGTGTTTGTATACTTGACTGAATTTATCTCCTATGTGTTAGTTTTAATGGGGTTTCCCTTTGTAAAGAATATAAAGGGGAATGAGTAAGCAAATTATACATTGGTACAATGTCTCACCACAAGAATAGTTGCTCTTGGAGCAATATTAATGAGGTAAAGTCCATTTAAAAGCTTTAATAATGATGATATCTCTCTTTCTCACTCTTGTAGAAGATGACCACCAAGTAAAAGGGAAACAATGAAGACTGTCCCATTTTACCAAAAAGGAGTTGCTTGTACTGTGCAGAGCTGAGATAAAATAGGGAATGTTTGTTCTGTAGCCCCATAAATGTCTTTATAGTGTTTTTTTGAAAATTCCTATATATTTTCCATTTACATGCAAAAACAATTTTTAATATTAATTTTAAAATTTTGTGTTTCAATTTTTTCCCTCCCCTTTCCCTTTCTGAGAAGGTAAATGGTTTGATATAAATTATACAGGGGCAGTCATACAAAAGAAAACACAGACCAAAAGAAAAAATTTTCAAGAAAAAGAAAGTTTTAAAAAAGTATGCTTTAGTCTACATTAATACTGCATCAGTTCTTTCTCTGGAGTTGGAGTTGGAGTTAAAAATCAAAACTCCTTAGCTATTGTCTTGGATTATTATATTGTTGAAAATAGCTAAGTCACTCACAGTTGATCATTGCACAAAATTGTTGTTACTATGTACAGTGTTTTCCTGGTTCTGCTTTCTTTACTTTGCAAACTTTCCAGGTTTTTCTGAGAGTGTTCTGCTTATCATTTCTTGTAGACAATAGTGTTCCACCTCAACCATATACCACCAACTTGTTCAGTCATTCTCTAATTAATGAACATCTCCTCAATTTCCAATTCTTTGCCACCACAAAAATAGCTGATAAAATTATTTTTTGTACATATAGGTGCTTTTCAGTCAAAAAAAAATCTCATTGGGATACAGACCTACTAGAGGTATTTCTGGTTCAATAGATATGTACAATTTCATAAATCTTTGGGCATAGTTCCAAATTCCTCCCCAGAATGAGATAGATCAATTTACAATGCTACCAACAGTGCATTAATATCTTAATTTTCCTATGTACTCCTCAACATTTTTCATTTTTCTTTTCTGTCACTTTAAAAGCACTCTTTTTTTCTTTTTTTTTATTAATACTTTTTATTTGCAAAACATATGTATGGGTAATTCTTCAACATTAACCCTTACAAAGCTTTCTGTTACAAATTTTTTCCCTCTAATCCCCACCCCTCCCGTAGATGGCAGGATATCCACTACATGTTAATTATGTTAAAATACTTGACATATCTAATATATGTATACATATTTCCACACGTCATTTTTGAAGCACTCTTTTATATATGGATATTTCAGAGTTTGTTTTAATTTACATTTCTTTAATCAGTAGTGATTTAGGGCATTTTTAATGTGACTATTGATAGCTTTGATTTCTTCTGAAAATCTGACTCTCCTGAGGCAATTGGGGTTAAGGACTTGCCCAGGGTCAGACAGCTAGGAAGTGTTAAGTGTCTGAGGCCAGAGTTGAACTCAGGTCTTCCTGACTTCAGGACTGGTGCTCTATCCACTGTATTACCTAGCTGCCCCCAAAACTTCCTATTCTTATCTTTTGATCATCTATTAGTTGAAAGAGATCACTCATATTCTTATAGATTGGACTCAGTCCTCTATATATTTGAGAAATGAAGTCTTTCAGAGTCACTTGTGTAAATGTTTTCAGTTTTCTGCTGTCCTTTTAATCTTGGCTGCATTGGTTTTCTTTGTGCAAACTCTAAGAATTTTATCTATCAAAATTTTCATTTTATATCCTCTAATTCTCATCAAATTTTTTTTGGTTGTAATTTCCCCCTTATCCATAGGTCTGACAGACAGAATATTCCATGCTTCCCTAATTTGTTTAGAGTATCAACCTTTATGACTAAATTATATACCCATTTGGACCTTATTTTGTTATACACCATCATATGTTGAACCATATCTAGTTTCTGTTAAACTGTTTTCTAATTTTCCCAACAATTTTTTGTCAAATAGAGTTCTTGCCCCCAAAGCTTAGATCGTTGAATTTGTTAAACACTAGATTACTATGATTGTTTGCTACTGTGTATTGTGTACTCAATCCATTCCACTGATCTACGACTCTATTTCTTAGCCAGGAGCATATTGTCTTAATAATCATCCCTTTATAAAGCAGCTTGAGATTGGATACTACTAGGTCACCTTTCTTTACATTTTCCCCTCCCACTGATTTCCTTGATATTCTCAGATGAATTTTGTTAATTTTTTCTACTCTATAAAATAATTTTTGGTAGGCTGATCGATATGGCACTGAATAAGTAAATTAAGTTAGATACAATGATGTAAATTTAGATACAAAAAATTTAGATACAAATATTATAGTGGTGCAGCCTAGCCACAAACAATGACTATTTCTCCAGTTCTTTAGATCTGACCTTGTGTGAATTGTTTTGTAATTGTATTTAAATAGTTCCTATGTTTGTTTTGTCAGGTAGACTCTCAAGTACTTTACATTGTCTGTAATTATTAAAAGTGGAATTTCTTTTTCGATCTTTTCCTGCTGGATTTTGTTGATAATATATAGAATGCTGATGATTTATGAGGTTTACTCTATCTCCTGCAATGTTGCTGAAATTGTTAATTGTTTCAAGCAGGTTTTTACTTGATTTTCTAAGTTTAGCATCATATCATCTACAAAGGGTGATAGTTTTGTTTCTTCATTTCCTACTCTACTTCAATTATTTTCTTTGCTTATTGCTATAGCTAGCGTTTCTAATACAACATTAGATAATAATGATGATAATGAGTATCTTTGCTTCATCCCTGACATTATTGGGAAGACTTCTAGCTTATCTGCATCATGGTAAATGCTTGCTGATGGTTTTAGATAGATACTACTTATAATTTTAAGGAAAGTTCCATTTATTTCTAAATCTAGAGTTTTCAACAGGAATAAATGTATTTTGTCTGCAACTATTGAAATAATCATATAATTTTTTTGGTTTTGTTATTAATATGGTCAACTATACTAATAGTTTTCCTAATATTGAACTAGCTTTGAATTTCTGATATAAATCTTACCTGGTCATATTGCATCATTTTTGTGATATATTTTTGTAATTTCCTTGCCAGCAGTTTATTTAAGACTTTTGCATCAATATTGATTAGAGAAATTGGCCTTTTTTTTCTCTTCCTGGTTCAGGTATCAGCATTATATTTGTGCCATAGAAGAAATTTAATAGGTCTCCTTCTTGTTATTTTCTCCAAATAGTTTATATAATATTATAATGAATTGTTCTTTGTATATTTGGTAGAATTCACACATGAATCTATCTGGTTCTTGTGATTAATCCCTGGGGATCTCATTGATGTCTTGTTCAATTTCTTTTTCTTTTTTTTTTTTTTTTTTTGTTTTTTTTTTTTTTTGCTGAGGCAATTGGGGTTAAGTGACTTGCCCAGGGTCACACAGCTAGGAAGTTTCTGAGACCAGATTTGAACTCAGGTCCTCCTGACTTCAGGGCTGGTGCTCTATACACTGCGCCACCTAGCTGCCCCTCAATTTCTTTTTCTAAGAAAAGATCATTTAAATATTCTATTTCTTCATTTGATAATCTGAGTAATTTATATTTTTGCAAATATTTATTCATTTCACTTAGATTTATTGACACAATTGGACAAAATAGTTTCTAATAATAGCTTTAATTTTATGTTCATTGAGGGCAAAATCACCTTTTTATTTTTGATACTGACAATTTGGTTTTCTTTTTAAAAATAGTTAACCAATAACTCATTTATTTTATTGTCCTCCCCTCCCCTTTTTTCTTTTTCATTTGGTTGTGAGGTTTTTATGCTCTAATATGTGGTCAGTTTTTGTGTAGGTACCATATACTGCTTTGAAAAAGGAACATTTCTTTCTATTCTTATTCACTTTTTCCCCCCAGAGGTCTAAAATAACTAATTCTTCTAAAGTTCTATTTATCTCCTTAACTATTTCTTTGTTTATTTTTGGTTTTATCTAGCTCTAGATTTTTCTAGTTCTGAAAGGGGAAAGTTGAGGTCCCCTAATTTTACTGCCTATTTACTTCTATAATTCATTTAATTTTTCCTTCAAGAATTTGAATAATAGATTCTTCTGTAGCTCATTAGATTAACTTTATCGGTCTTTCTGCTTTAAATGTATTTGTTATGTACAACATAATGTGGAACTTTTGGATTTTAACCCACTTTGCTGGATTCATGCTGAGTTCATTCTATTCATATTTATTGTTATGTTTACTATTTCCTTTCATCCTATTTTTCCTTCTAGTTGTCTTTATCCCTCTCTCTTTTTCTCTCCTTTTTCTCTCTCCCTCTTACTCCCTCCCTCTGTTGTTGTTCTTCTCTCTCTTTTTCTTTTTCCCTCCTTCCCTCTCTCTGTTTCTTTCTCTCTCTATCTCTCTCTTCCTCCTTTTCCTCTTCCTCTTCTTCTTCCTTTCTGTCTCCTCTCCTCTTTCTTTCTGTTCCTCTCTGTTTCTCTGACTCTGTATCTATCTGTCTCTTCTTTTATCATATCTTTCTTCAAAAGTGTTCTACTTCTGACCACTGCATAACTTAATTCCAAAAGATAAACTTTTTCTGGTTTGGAATTTAGAATTCAAAATAATCTAGCTCTAATTTATTTTATGTTATGGCAACTAAGTGGCATGGTAGATAGAGCACTGGGTTTGGAGTGAGGAAGACCTGAATTAAAATTTGACCTCAATCATTTATTAACTATGTGACTTTGGACAGATCACTTAACCCCTTTTTGCTTCAGTTTTCTTTTTTCTTTTTTTTTTTTCTCCAGCATGAATCATTTATTTGGACAAAATAGGAAGGCTATTTAAAAAGGGCAGTAATTCTTTCTTGTTGTCAAAAGATAAAGGGTTACAATTTTCTGCTGAAATGTGTACAATACCTTGTAAATTGTGAACATGTAATCATCTTCTGAAAAAGAAGAGAAACATACCAATTGGCAACACTTTACCATTGAACTGCATGGATTACTGCAAACCATAAATATTTTTTAATTCAAGTCTTCCTTCTAAGAGGAGAAGATGAAGGTCAATTGTTCCTTGCTGTTCAATGGCTAAAACTTTTATAAAGGTGCTTTAAATACAGAAAGTTACCATGTAATCCCCTGAGTCAAGTTTTACTCACACTGAAACTTGGAATCATAAAAATCTCAAAATTGGAAATAAGTTAGAGGTTAATTTGTCTAATTTATAGCCTCTTATGAATCCCTCAACAGCACGAGTGACATGAGTACAATTCACATTATACTGAAAGCCTCCAGTAATAGTAAATGTATTATCATTATACTTTTTAGAAAGTATTGTATTGTGTTATTTGCTTCAGTTTTCTCATTTGAAAATGAGTTGGAGAAGGAAATGACAAACCACTCCAGTATCTTTGCCAAGAAAACCCCAAATAGAGTCACAAAGAGTTGGACACAACTGAACAGCAACAAGAATAACATGCATTCTGTTTCTAGCTAAACCAGCGTATTAGCTGTTTTATGAACTGGAAATTTCATGTTCCATCTTTATGCCTTCACTTAGGCTATGTTCTACATCTGTGATGCATTTCTTTTGTATCTCTGAGGAAGGGAAAGGAATAAGAATTTATATAGTGTCTACTATGGGCCAGGCACTGTGCTAAGCACTTTTACAAATATTGTCACATTTGATCTTCACAACAGTCCTGTCAAGTAAATGCTGTTATTATTACCTCCATTTTACAGTTGAGGAAAACGAGAAGATCTGAACTTGATTATCTTGTCCTGGGTCACTCAGCTAGTTAGCAACTGAAGCTAGTTTTGAACTCAAGTCTTTCTGATTACCGGCCTAGCACTCTATTATACTATCAGCTGCCCAATGAACAAAGGAGATGATATTTTAGCTTGCATTACTAGAGATATAGCATTGAAAATGAGAAAGGGGATGTTGTGACTAGTTCTGGGCATTGTATTTAGCAAGGATTTTGCCATTCTGGAGAGTAGCCAAAAGAAGATAGTGAGGACAAGAAATTATGCAATATAAGATTGGTTGGTGAAGGTCAGAGTGTTTAGTCTGTAGAGCATTTGGAGGAGAAATGACAACAGTTTTCAAATACCTGAAGAACTTCCATGTGAAAGAGGAATTAGACACTCTGACTCTAGAACCTAGAACCCAATGCAAAAAGTGTAAATTTCAGAGAGTGAAATTTAGGTTCCATATAAGAAAAAAAACTTAACAAGAAGTGTTCTATCTTTCTGTCTTTGTTCCTTTCCAGACTCACTCCTGATTTCCTGGAGTTTTTCCACTACCATACCACTGAAACCTTTTCACTCTAGAAGTTCACTTTGTTCCCTGGCTTCTCACACTGGAACTACCTTGTGTATTTTGCCCGTTTCCTCTCCTCTACTTGACTGGTTCCTCCCAGTATCTTTATTTAGAATAAAAGGTTCAGCGCAGCCTTTTCCTCATTTCTCTCTAGGCTGCACTCTGCCTGATACTTCTCTATCCCTTGGATGCTTCCCCCCTCCTTTCCTTCTTCCCTTCACCCTTTCACTTTCTCCTCCCATTCTTTTCAGCTTTCTTTTATGTATTGTCTTCCCTCATTAGAATGTAAACATCTTGAGGGTAAGATCTATCTGTCTGTTTTCATTTGTAATCCCAGAATTTAGCATAATTCCTGGTTTATATTAAGGCTTGTCTCTTGACCATTCCAGAGTAGAAAGAGTTGCTTTTTTCTTTTTTAGATGTCTTGGATGTCTTTGAGCATAGAATAAATAAGCAGTAACTGGGGATGTTGTAGAGAGAAATGGTATTTAGATAAAGGGTTACACTAACTGATTTTTGAGATTTCTTTGATTTTGTAGATAATTACAGAGATCACTACCAGAAGATCTAGAAAATTGGTCAAACTAGAGAGTAATGTGACATCTTTTGCTTAGGATACCAGCACCTTCAGTTGCTTGGAGTCATGGTGTATGATAGTGGTTGTTTTTTTTTTTCTCTTTACCCCTCTAGAGGTTTACATATTGTACCCAATCTTATATCTCAATGTTTAGTGCTAGAACAGTATCATCCTCAAGTACTTTGGTTAATTTTACCAAAGTAGCTCTCTGGATCTTATGGATGTAACACAGGTTTCAAGCCCAAAGTATTTTATGGAAGAATCTCTTAATTGGCCAGAAGAATGATGACTTGCTGCTGTGTGCCTTCATGACTGGTAGATTTGTTGCAAGAGTTTTAGCAAGGAAAGACATTCTCCATTCCTTCTTTGAGAGAGAAGTGTGGTTCCATACTGACTTTGAGGACAGAACTGTGAAGAAAGAAAAAAAAATCTTGGGGATACAGGAACTGTACCTCAATATGTCCCCAATATTCAGCTTGCTTCCCTAAAATATTTAAGGAATTTATTTTGTGTATGAAATCAGGGCTTTTTTCTTGGTTGAACAATTTTTTTTCAGTGTGAGAACTCTTTTATTCTTGTATACTTTTGGAAGTGTTCTAATCTGAGGAACTTCTTTTTCCATTTTCTATCTATTTGGTTAAATAAATTTACTCACCATTGACTATTGTGATGGTCTTTTGAGTTAACTAGTATTTAAAAGAGAATGGCCAGAAAAGGGACTTGGACCTAAAAATAATGCTCTGGACTAATAGTTTTGATGGGATTCTGATGGGAGGGGATTCTGCCTACCCCAGCCCAAATCTGCCCCCAGCTCTAAGTCCCACAAAAGTCTCATGAGTCTCACTAGAACAATGAGCAGGCCAGCATATTTGGTAACCACATCTCCAGATTACCATTTGAAATTTACCACAAAACATAACACGGGACAGTTAGGTGGCAGAGTGGGTAGAGTACCAGCCTTGAAGTCAGGAGGACTCAAGTTCAAATTTGGCCTCAGACACTTAACTACTTCCTAGCTATATGACCCTGGCCAAATCACTTAATTGCAATTGCCTCAGCAAAAACAAACACACAAAATACCCAAAAGATGGAAAAAAAAAACATACAGAAATCAGCCACTAAGAAAGTAGCACCAACAGGCTATAAAATTGGGTATTGGACTACAAACCTCATTAGATCTTTCCCCTGACATGACACCTGTGCACTTCCGCCTTTTTTTTTTTTTTGATATTTTTGGGTGAACCCATGTTAGTTATAATATAATTACCATACATTAATATTGCCCTAAATGGGCTTTTTTTGTATGTGTTTTGGGTAGCCTCATGTGCAATTCCACCAAGGCTTTAAGATCTCCCCATGTTAGCAAACTCATCCTATAATTTCAATATTTTCATATTTTAGGATGTTGTAAGGAATCCTAGTAAGTAAGGAATCTTAAGTAAGTCTCAGCCATATCTTTTGTGTAACTTCTTTTTTGCTGAGAACATGAGAATGTGCTTGCAATTATCTGATAGAATGCCTGGAAAGCATAAAGAAAAGCAGGCCATCCTTTCTTGTGCATTAATTAATGAATATCCTTTATTGTAAGCCTGTATTTACCCAGGAAACCTGGAAGTTCCTTGAGTAAACACAGTCCACCTAAAAAAAACTGAAAAAATATTCTCCTTGGTGGACTTCTTGTGATGGAACATCCTAGTTCTGGGAGACTGCTATTTCTTAACAATTACATATCAGATGAGAATACTTAGCATAGAGTCCTTTTTTGTTCTCAGCCTATAAAAATTCCTTAGTGGAAAGGGTCTTGTAGGATTTGAGCTAGGAAGTCTTGTACAACCTTGCCAAGCAGTAGCTGCCACTCTAGATTTTGAATAACTGTGACCTTGAGTCCTCTCAGCCAAAGAATTCAGATATTGGTGTTTCCTCGGAGTGGTGATGATGTATGTTGTATGTTGTTTTTTTATTTGTTATAGTGGCCACTGTTTGTTAATTGTGTATTATTTTTGTGCTATAAGTTTCCTCTTCTCTTATGTCTTATCAAAAATCAGATCAAGATTCTGAGCAGTAATAAACTTGTACCCACTTTATTTAAGATTATGAGTTTAATCTTACATATGTAATCATCACCATTTACTCTATAAAAATCTTTGTCTTGCTTTGCTGGACTGCTGACTCCTTCAAATAGTTTGGCCAGCCTACTAAGTGCATAAATCTCATTAAAATGAGACTGAATTCTTTCAGAGGCCTGCGTTTCTTTCTTCCATCCTTCCTTCATTCCTTTCTTCCTTCCTTCTTTTCTTTCTTCCTCTTTTCCTCCCTTTATCCCTTACTCCCTCCTTTCCTCTGTTTCTCCCTTACTCCCTCATTTCCTCCTTTCCTCCCTCCCTCCCTTCCTCTTTCCTTCTCTTCTTCTTCTCCCTTACTCCCTCTCTTCCTTCCTTCCTGCCTTCCTTTTTTCCCTTCTTTCCTTCCTTTCTCCCTTCCTCCTCTCCCTCTGTCCACATGGGAATAATACCCTTACATGTGGGTGGTCTGCTTAAAGGAATATAAAAAACCTCATAAGAAATATTTCCTCAAATAAAACACCTATATATCTGACCAATGGTCATGTCTTAATGCAAAGTGTGAATCACAGTCATGATTTAAAAATTCAGAGGATGCTAGATAGTACTGGAGAATGGATAGTAGAATACTGGATCTGGAATTAAGAAGACCTAAGTTCAATTCTGATTTCAGACATTTACAAGTTGTGTGACTTTGGGAAAATCACATAATTTCTATCTTTATCAGTTTTCACAACTGTAAGATGAGAATAATAATGGTACCTACCTCATAGAATTGTTGTTAGAATCAGATGAGATATTTGTGTTTTGTCTATAATAAGCACTTAATAAATTATTGCTTGCTTCAATTCCTACTCTTATGAATGATGAGAAAAAGTTCCCCTTTTGATAAAAAAAACAAACTCCCTAATTAAAAATGAAATTATTATAGAAATATCTAGTAAAGGTTTCTGGTCTCACTGCATTAATTTTTCCCCCTTACCTCTTACTGTCAATTGAAGTTTTGAAATTACCTCAGTGCAAGTAATGACAACTGATAAGATTTATTAAGGGGAAAAAAAGAATAGCAAAATTCAGATAATTTTACAACAGTACAAGTGCATTTTATCATGTTTTTTTTCAGATGAAAAGCTCTTAAATTTCACAGCATTACTAAACTTCATTTTTTAAATGCAGGCCTCAATTATGAATATAGATTATTTATGTCAAATGTTATGTTGACAAATTTAATTGACCGTAATTGTCAAAATTGCTGGTCATTAATTTATTTTCCATTTTTGTGTGTGAAAATGTAAACCTGCAGAAGTGCCATGGTCAATTACGGTGCATCTGAAGTGACCTAATTAGTATTGTGTGATGAACCAACACATGGAAAAGCAAACGGGGACACATGCTAGGGATGTAATTGGATGTGACATGAATTTTAATATTGGTTTCATGCTGCTTAATTCACAAAAACTATCTCTTCTGTACACTAGGACTATTTTTGTACCTATTTTTCAGGAAAAAGAAATATATGCTGAAAATAAGCAAAAAAAGAACAAAGTAGTTCCTAAGAGCAGAGAGACATAAACATTTCCAGGACAATGAAAATAAAAGAATCATAACCCTGTTCATGGTCTTACCAGTTGATCCTACAAGTAAAGTCTTGATAATGATAGCTTAGCACAATGAATTTTATATACTAGGTATATACTAGCTAATAAATGTTTATTGACAGTTTGTTGACAGAATAGGTCACTTTTACTTACTGGAAGTTTAAATCTAAGAGGGAAAGTTGAATTGGAATACTTTTCTCTAAATGTTAAGCCTTATGTGATCTATGGACATGTGTTATGCTGTTGGTATGATTCTTCAAGAAACTTGTATTAATGAAAGGTTCTTACTCAGAAGTTCATTTTCTCTTGGTGAAATTTCTTTCATTATGAGGTTTCTGTTTTTGGGAGAGAAGTATTTTGTGATGTTCAATGAGAACTACTGTGAGTGTGTATGCTCACATGCATATGTCCTACAAAGTCACTTTAATAGAGATGTCTTTGTTCATGATAAAGTATTATTGAGTTTTCATCCCATTGTTGACCATGGCAAAGCTGTTGTTTTTTTTTTCCCTGAGATGCAGCAAAGCATCAGATTTTAGAGCAAGAAAGGACCTCAGATGTGGTCTAAGTTGAAAGATAACGTGTTGTAGTGTGATAGAGCACACTATTGTTCAAATTCTATGCCTGATATTTATAACCTGTAAGATCTATTTAAACAAGTGACTCAATTTTTCTCATTGATTTTTCTCATCTTTAAAAATTATACATGAGTTTTGTGAAATGATATAAGTAAAATTTAAGTAACTTTGCAATTGTAGGTTATTGTAATTTTTAGGTCTTCTTACATATCTAGACCTGGACTCTTTGAAACTATTATTTTGGGTATTGAATTAAGAGCTACTCTGAGTAGATTGCTTGGGATTTTTACCTGGCATTTAGGAGATCATCAGGAACTATGTGGTCTTTGTGAGACTTTTGTGCAAGGAACAGAGTGAGACACTTGAAAGGAAAATACTTAAGTCTCCCTGGACCCTAGGGAACATAGCCGAATTGAAGATATAGACAAATGTGCCAATTGTATTCCAGTTTATTTGCTTAGGACAGCAAATATATCAGGTTATATATAATAGGGTATAATAGGAGTTGAATCCTATGGAGCATAAGTGGTATTTTGCCTGCAAGGATTATCTTAGGAAGTATGTACTGAATCCCCCTGGGATCTCCTGGGGGATAGATGAAGCTCAGTATTCAAGAACTAGTTTTTTAAGATAAGGAAGTCATTCTCCTATGGGTTATTGAGAAGAAAGTTGATAGTGGATCTTAAAAGAAAGAAATGACTGCCTTTTGCCTTTATTCTTTTGATGCAGTGTATGAATGGTAGTATATCCTCTTAGGGGTTTCTTTGAAGGGCAAAAAAGTGGGTTACCTCCATAAGGTCTAACTATTAACTTTGAACACTTGGCAACTAAAGCACATGTGTTGGTTTAGCTGAGCCTGAAGATTTTAGGTTCCTGGTTGACTCTTCTGTTTTGTGTTCTTTTTTTTGAGTGTAGACAATATATAATTATGACATGAATGTTTCTAGCCATGGAGGGACCTTATGAATTTGAGGTAATCCTTTTTCTCCTTTTCCTCCTTAGCAATGGGAATCTGATATTACTAACTATATACATCTGGAATGAAAAAAAATTAGCAAACAGTCTAGGGAATCATACATTCAGACAACATATTCTAATATAGCTTGGTTCTCTTATTCAGAGTTCATTAATACAGACATTTTAATCTTCTCAGCTTTCTTTTTCTTTTTGTTTTTAATTTTTAAAATTCTGAAATTAAGAGCATTTTCATAAACACAGAACAACATTAAACAGAGGCTATGTATAATTCATGAATGTCCATTTCACATTACTGATTTTAAGAAATAAATATGTATATATATATACATGTACACACATTTATTCCACATGTTACTTTCAAAATAATTCTGCTAACATTTCATTTTGAATTTTCTTCTGTCTCCTTTATGCATTAAAAATATTTTAGTGGCCTTTTTTTACATCAGTTTTGTGACATCACATTTTTTTGAGCTTTTGACAACTCTCTCACCTCCAAGTTAAAAATGGGAAAAAAATTTCTAATAAATTGGCATAGTTGGGGCAGCTAGGTGGCGCAGTGGTTAGAGCACCAGCCCTGAAGTCAGGAGGACCTGAGTTCAAATCTGGTCTCAGACACTTCCTAGCTGTGTGACCCTGGGCAAGTCACTTAACCCCAATTGCCTCAGCAAAAAAAAAAGCAAAAAAAAAAAAAAAAGATAAATTGGCATAGTCAAACAAAATGAACTCACCCAGGGGCCATTTCCAAAATGATGTATCTGTACCTTTTGTTTATCACCTCTTTGATAGAAAGTAGGTAACATTCAAAGCATGGTTGTTCTATGCATAGATCAGAGTTAAGTCTTTCAGAGTTGTTTTTTCTTTAAGTGTTGATGTTTTTGTATAATTTGTTCTCCTGACTCTGCTCACTTCACTTTGCATCAGTTCATAGTACCCAGAATTCTTTGAAATGTTTTTATTTTGTCATTTCTTACATGCAGTAATATTCCATTGCATCTATATACCACAATTCCTTCAACTGGTTCCTCAATTAATGAATATCCCCTTAGATTTAGTTTTGCTTTTAATCCTTCCTTAAGGATTAGGAAGTTTATTTTGTTTGCAGCTGTTCACCCCTTTCCCATTTCCCCCTCTCCCTCAGATATTATCCTTTCTTAATCATAATGCAATCCCTGATTGTTTCCCTGTTGAATTTGGTGTATTTGTTCTACATCACATTGTATTTGTTCAATTCTCTTTAGACCAATTACAATAAAAGTGAGGTACATCTACTGTCTACTACCTTATCCTTTCTTTTATGTTTGTATATGCCTCTTGAAAACACCCCAATTATAAGAAATAGTAAAGACTACCCCTTCTTTCTTTCTCTTAGGTGTGGATTGGTTCTGTTCCGAGGGTTTGACATTAATCCTTATAAAAATATTCATAGTCAAGCAAAACAAATTATTTCACTGGTTGTAGTTGAAAAAATATGTCTCATTCTCTCTGGCAATAAATGGATAGCATGTGTCATCATTAGTTCTTGGAATCATGGATAGTTATTATATTGATCAAAGTTCTGGAAGCTTTCAAAATTGTTTGTTTTTTAGTATTGTTGTTATACAAATTAGTCTCCTGATTCTATTAATTTTATTCTTCATCAGTGTACACAAGTTTTCAAAATTGCTTTTATAACATTTATATAATATAAATTATTCTTCTGGTTCTGCTCACTTCACTCAGCATTAGTCATACAAGTTTTTCGATGTTTCTAATATGAAATTATTTCTTTCCTAATTTCTTTACAATTGTAAATCACATTTTTGAACATTTTTTGTTTCATAATTTTGTTACTTTTTCCTATGGGCTTTCTTATGGGCTCTGTGTTAAGAGCAATTTGCTGTACTCAAAAATAAAAAAAAAAAACAACAAAAGAAAAGAATCTCTTTCAGGTCTGCTACTATTACATTAAACAAGTCTTTTGATGGGCAACTAGTTGTCACAGTTGATAGAGTGCCTGGCCCAGACTCAGAAAGACCTGAATTTAAGTTTGGCCTTAGACAATAAGCTGTGTGATGTGAGGTAAGTCACTTAATTCTGTTTGCCTCAGTTTCCTTATCTGCAAAAATGAGGTAAATAAGGAAATGGCAAATAACTCTTGTGTTTTTGTCAAGAAAATTCCCAAAAGAGTCACAGGTAGTCAGACATGACTATAATGACTGAACAAAAATAAAATATTTTTGATAATATTATGTCCTTGAGCAGTCACTTTGATTTATTGGAATTTGTTGCTGAGTTATTTACCAATTTTTGGGATATTAATTAAGTTGCTATTGTACTATATTACTACTAGTTTGCACATTTTTAAAATATTATTTGTTTGCAGCATTGATTTAATGTGTTATTGGAATACAATATTGCTTATTTAATACTTTAATGTTATTGAGTTGTTGAATAGTACCAATATAACATGGATCAATTTTTTTTGGACAGATAGGGTCTAACTTCTTAAAATGTATTGTCATGTTGTAGGTATAGAAAGCTATAGGATTCTCCTGATTTTAGGGAAAAAACTCAGAGAGTAAAAAGGAACATGGCAAGAACATTTTTTAAAAAAATATGAGAAAAAATTATACAATGACAATATTATAAAGACAGAACTTTGAAAGACAATAACTCTAATCACTAGTGATGATGGTGAACAGTGATGACACATGCTACCCATCTCCTGACACAGAGTTGAGGGACTCAGAATGGAGAATGATACATGCATTTTTGGATATGAAAAATGTGGGAGTTGGTTTTCTTATACAGTGCTGTTACATGGAGTTTTGTTTTTTGTTTTATTCTTTTTTTTTTTCAATGGGGTATTGGTGGGTGGAAGACAAAAGAAATGCTTGTTGATTTTTTTTAAAAAGAGAAGCAAAAAACCCAGGATATTATAAAGTAAGAAAAGTTGGGAGAATTAAAGGTAATTAATAGCAAGGGAAAACATTCAGAGATTGTTCTGAGAATTACTTGATCAATTTGAACATTCACAAATACAAAATAAATTGATAGTAGGAGACAGCATCTGGAAATTAATCTCCATGTCTCAACCCTTCTCCCTCATTTCTAGGAGAAGTAGTTGGTCAGGATAATAGAGACCTTCAAAATTCAGTTCAAGTGCTGTCTCCTATATGATGTTTTTCCTGATCTCCACTGTGGGTCATTATTCCCTGCCCTTTGGAAATCACTTAGAATTTTCTTCTTACATATTTTATTTGTGTTTGCCTGTTCTTTCCCTTCATTTGAGTTGAGAACAGAAACTGTTCTGATCTTTGGATGCCTACTATCAAGAACACAGTATATATTTAATAAATGTTTGATGAATTGAATCATTTCTTTTTCATTAAACTTTAATTTAAATTAATTTCTTTAACTTAAAAATTTTTTTGTTTCCTATTCATCCCTCCTCCATTGGGGGAAAAACCCAAACCTTAGTAACAAATATTATTGTCAAATAAAACTAATTTCCTTATTGTCCCAATTCAGAAATATATATCTCATTCTCATTTTGAGAATCTCCCTGGCTGGATGTGGGTAGCATATGTCATCATAAGTCCATTGGAATCATGGTTTCTCATTGTGCTGATCAGAATTCTTAAGTCTTTCCAAGCTGTTTGCCCTTACAATGTTGTTGGTAGAGTATAAATTATTCATCTGGTTCTCCTCACTTCATTCCTCAATTCATAAAGTCTTTCAAGGTTTCTCCAAAATCATCCCTTTCATAGTTTCTTACAATGCAATAGTATTTTATTACATTAAGATAGCATAATTTGTTCAAACAATCCCCAATCAATGGGCACCCCCTTAGTTCCAGTTTTCTTGCTATTCCAAAAAGAACTATTATAAATACTTTGATACATATAGATCTTTTTCTTCTTTCTTTAATCTCTTTGGGTTATAGGTCTCAAATGTCAATTGATAATTTTCTAGGCATAATTTCAAATTACTTTCCAGAATGTTTGGATCAATTTACAGCTCTACCAAGGCATTAAAGTGTATTCAACTATTTGTTTTCTCATAGCTCTTCCAATATTTGTCACTTTCCTTTTTTTTGTTCAACTTTGCCAGTCTGATGTGTGTGAGATGAAACTTGAGTTCCTTTAACTTGAATCTATTTAATTATAAGTAATTTGAAGTTTTGATTTTTTTGGTGCCTATTTATAGCTTTGATTTCTTTCTTTAAAACTTCCTGATGCTATTTTTTGACCTCTTATCAATTGGGGAATAGCTTTAACTTTTCTAAATTTGATTTAATTTCTTACATATTTTTGAAGTAAAAACTTATCAGAGAAACTTGTTGAAAGATCCCTTCCCACTTCACTTTTGTTTTCCTGAAATTTTTTTATTAAAGCTTTTTATTTACAGAACATATGAGTAATTTTTCTACATTGAGCTTTGCAAAACTTTCTGTTCTAAATTTTTCCCTCCTTTCCCCCACGCCCTCCCCTAGATGAAAGGTAGCCTAAAACATGTTAAGTATGTTAAAATAAATAAATAGATAAATCCAATATATGTATAAATATTTATATAGTTATCTTGCAACAGGAGAAAAATCAGATCTAGAAAGAGAAAGAAAAAAAAACCTAAGAAGGAAAACAAAATGCAAGCAAAAATCAACAGAAAACATTAAAATGCTATGTTGTGGTCCATACTCAGTTCCCACTGGCCTCTCTCTGGATGTAGATGGATCTCTTCATCACTGAACTGGTTTGAATCATCTCACTGTTGAAGAGAACCATGTCCATCAGAATTGATCATTGTATAGTCTTAATTATTGCTGTGTATAATGATCTCCTGGTTCTGCTTAGCATCAATTTCATATAGGTCTCTCCAGGACTTTTTGAAATCATCTTATTAGTTGTTTCTTACAATATTCCATAACATCCATATACCATAATTTATTCAGCCATTCTCCAAATTGGTGAGCATCTATTCATTTTCCATTTTCTTGCCACTATAAAAAGGGCTGCCACAAACATTTTTGGACATGTGGGTCCCTTTCCCTTCTTTAAGATCTCTTTGGGATACAGGCCCAATAGAAACACTGCTGTGTCAAAGGGTATGCACAGTTTGATAACTTTTTGAGCATAGTTCCAAATTGCTCTCCAGAATGGTCGGATACATTCACAGTTCCACCAACAATGTTATCAGTGTCCCAGTTTTCCCACATTCCCCCCAACATTTGTCATTATCTTTTCCTGTCATCTTAGCCAATCTAACAGGTGTGTAGTGGTATCTTATAGTTTTTTTAATTTGCATTTCTATGATTAATAATGATTTGGAGCACCTTTTTGTATGACTAGAAGAAATGTTTTCAATTTTTTCATCTGAAAATTGTCTGCTTATATCCTTTGACCATTTATCAATTGGAGAATGGCTTGAATTCTTATAAATTTGAGTTAATTCTCTATATATTTTAGTCATGAGGCCTTTATCAGAACCTTAGAATATAAAAATGTTTTCCCACTTTATTGCTTCCCTTCTAATCTTGTCTGCATTTGTTTTGTTTGTACAAAAACTTTTTAACTTGATATAATCAAAACTATCTATTTTGTGATTAATGATCTCTAGTTCTTCTTTGGTCACAAATTACTTCCTCCTCCACAGATCTGAGAAGTAAATTATCCTATGTTCTTCTAATTTGTTTATAATATCATTCTTCATGTCTAGATCATAAATCCATTTTGACCTTATCTTGGTATATGGTGTTAGGTGTGGGTCAATGCCTAGTTTCTTCCATACTAGTTTCCAATTTTCCCAGAAGTTTTTGTACAAATAGTGAGTTCTTATTCGAAAATCTGGGGTCTTTGGGCTTGTCAAACACTAGATTACTATAGTCATTGACTGTTTTGTCCTGTAATGCTAATCTATTCCATTGATCAACTACTCTGTTTCTTAGCCAGTACCAAATGGTTTTGATGACTGCTGCTTTATAATATAGTTTTAGATCTGGTACAGCTAGGCCACCTTCATTTGCTTTTTTTCCCCATTAATTCCCTTGAAATTCTTGACCTTTTGTTCTTCTAGATGAATTTTGTTGTTATTTTCTCTAGGTCAGTAAAATAATTTCTTGGGAGTGTGATTGGCACAGCACTAAATAAATAGATTAGTTTAGGTAGTATTGTCAGCTTTATTATATTCGCTTGACCTATCCAAGAGCACTTGATATTTTTCCAGTTGTTTAGATCTGACTTTATTTGTGAGGGAAGTGTTTTGTAGTTTTGCTCTTATAGTTCCTGACTTTCCCTTGGCAGATAGTTTCCACAAATATTTTATAATGTTGACAGTTATTATTTATTATTATTATTATTATTATTATTTTTTGCTGAGGCAATTGGGGTTAAGTGACTTGCCCAGGGTCACACAGCTAGGAAGTGTTAAGTGTCTGAGACCAGATTTGAACTCATGTCCACCTGACTTCAGGGCTGGTGCTCTATGCACTGTGTCACCTAGCTGCCCCTATCAACAGTTATTTTAAATGGAATTTCTCTTTGTATCTCTTGCTGTTGGATTTTGCTAGTGATATATAAAAATGCTGATGATTTTTGTGGATTTATTTTGTATCCTGCAACTTTGCTAAAGTTGTGAATTATTTCTAATAGTTTTTTAGTTGATTCTCTAGGGTCCTCTAAGTAGATCATCATGTCATTTGCAAAGAGTGATAATTTAGTTTCCTCATGACCTACTCTAATTCCTCTAATCTCTTTTTCTTCTCTTATTGCCAAAGTTAGCATTTCTAATACAATATTGAATAGTAATAGTGATAGTGGTCAATCTTGTTTCATCCCTGATCTTATTGGGAATGGTTCCAGTTATCACCATTACATATGATGCTAGCTGATGGTTTTAAATAGATGCTACTGACTATTTTAAGGAAAAGTCCATTTATTCCTTTATTCTCTAGTGTTTTTAATAAGAATGGATGTTAGGTTTTATCAAATGCTTTTTCTGCATTTATTGAGATAATCATATGATTTTTGTTAATTTGGTTATTGATAGTCAATTATGTTAATAGTTTTCCTAATATTGAACCATTCCTGAATTCCTGGTATAAATCCTACTCAGTCAAGGTGTATTGTCCTGGGGATGATTTTCTGTAATATCTTTGCTAATATGTTATTTAAGATTTTTGCATCAATATTCATTAGGGAGATTGGTCTATAATTTTCTTTCTCTGTTTTCATACTACCTGGTTTAGATATCAGTACAATGTCTGTATCATAAAAGGAATTAGGTAGGAGTTTTTCATTTCCTATCTTTTCAAATAGTTTATATATTATTGGAGTTAATTGTTCTTTAAATGTTTGGTAGAATTCACATGTAAATCCATCTGGCCCTGGGGATTTTTTCTTAGGGAGTTGATTAAAAGCTTGTTCTATTTCTTTTTCTAAAATGGGACTATTTAAGTAGTTTATTTCCTCTTCTGTTAATCTAGGCAATCTATATCTTTATAGTATTCCTCCATTTCACTTATGTTATCAAATTTATTGGCATAAAGTTGAGCAAAGTAACTTCTAATTATTGTTCTAATTTCCTCTTCATTGGTGGAAAGTTCTCCCTTTTCATTTTTGAGACTAACAATTTGATTTTCCTCTTTCCTTTTTCTAATCAAATTAATCTCTCCTTTTATTTTTAGAATTTCCAGTTTGGTATTTGATTGGAGGTTTTAATTTGTTCTTTTTTCTAGATTTTTTTAGTTGCAAGCCAAATTCATTGATCTTCTCTTTCTCTATTTTCTGCAAGTGAGCATCTAGAAATAAAAAATTTCCCCTTATTACTGCTTTGGCTGCATCCCACAAATTTTGGTATGTTGTCTCATTATTGTCATTCTCTTAGATGAAATTAGTAATTGTGTCTATAATTTGCTAATTCACCCATTCATTCTTTAGGATGAGATTATTTAGTTTCTAATTGCTTTTTGGTCTATTTTCTCCTGGCCTCATATTGCATATAATTTTTATTGCATCATGATCTGAAAAAAATGCATTTACAATTTCTGCTTTTTCTACATTTGATTTTGAGGTTTTATGCCCTAACACATGGTCAATTTTTGTATAAGTTCCATGAACCGCTGAGAAAAAAGTAAACTTCTTTCTGTCTCCATTTAATTTCCTTCAAAGATCTATCATACCTGACTTTTCTAACATTTTGTTTACCTCCTTCATTTCTTTCTTATTTATTTTGTGGCTCAATTTATCTAGTTTTGAGAGAGGGAGGTTGAGATCCCCCACTATTATAATTTTGCTGTCTATTTCTTCTTGCATCTTTCTTAACTTGTCCTCTAGGAATTTCCATGCCATAACATTTGGTGCATATATGTTTAGTATTGATGTTGCTTCTTTATCTATGGTACCTTTTAGTAAGATATAGTTTCCTTCCTTGTCTCTTTTAATTAGATCTATCTTTGCTTTTACTAGATCTGAGAATCCTGATCTCAGAATTGCTACCTCTGCTTTTTTTTGTTCACCTGAAGCATAATATATTCTGCTCCAGCCCTTTACCTTCACTCTGTATGTACTTTAAATGCGTTTCTTGTAAACAACATATTGTTGAGTTCTGGCTTTTAATCCAGTCTGCTATCCACTTCCACTTTATGGGAGAGTTCATCCCATTCACATTCACAGTTAAAATAAGTAATTCTGTATTTCCTGCCATCTTATTTACCCTAGGTTATGTTTTCTCTTTTTTATCCCCCTTTTCTCCTCCCCAATATTTTGCTTTTGATGACTACCTCCCTCAAACAGCCCTCCCCCTTTAGAGTCCCTCCCTCCTTCTTATACCTTTCCCCTAATTGTCTTTCCCTTTCTTTTCCCCCTTTCCTTCCTACTCTCCTATAATGTAAGACAAATTTCTCTGTGATACCAAATTTGTCTGATATGCTCTTAGAGCCAAATCTGATGAGAGTAAAATTCACACAATGCTTATCTCCCTCCCTTTTTCCCCTTAATTATAATAGATTTTCTTTGCCTCTTTGTGAGATATAATTTCCCTTATTTTACCTCCTTTTTCCTCTTCTTCCAGTATGATCCTTTTTCTACCTCTCATTTCTTTTTCATATTATCATAATAAAATCAAATTATACTTGCATTCTCTAAGTATACACATAACACAAATATAGTTCTCAAGATTTTTTTTTCCTTTTTACCTTTTTATGCTTCTCTTGAGTTCTGTATTTGGAGATCTGGTTCTGGTCTGGTTCAGTTCTGGTCTTTTCATTAGAAATAGGTGAAATTCACCTATATCATTGAATGTCCATCTTCTTTCCTGAAAGATAATGCTCATTTTAGCTGGATGACATATTCTTGGATGTAATCCCAGTTTCTTTGGGTTTTTTTGAATATCAGATTCCAAACCCTTTGATGTTTTATGGTGGAAGCTGCTAGGTCCTGGGTAATCCTAATTGTGGCTACTTGGTATTTCAATTGTGTGTGTGTGTGTGTTTTTTTCCTGGCTGTTTGCAATGTCTTTTCCTTGGTATGATAGCTGTAAAATTTAGCCATAATATTCTTGGGGATTAAATTTTGGGCTTTCTTTCAGGAGGTGATCAATGAATTCTTTCAATGGCTATTTTGTCTTCTGATTCTAAAATATCAGGGCAGTTTTCTTTTATGATTTCCTGTAAATTGATGTCTAGATTCTTTTTTTCATCATGGCTTTCAGGAAGCCCTATAATTCTTAGATTGTCTCTCTTGCATCTATTTTCCAGGTCAGTTGTTTTTCCTAGGAGATATTTCATATTTTCTTCTATTTTTTCATTTTTTTTCATTTTTGTTTGATTCTTGAAATCTTATTGATTTCATTTCCACTTGTTCATATTGTTTCATTTACATATTTCACTTCCATTTGTTCAATTCTAATTATTAGTGTATTATTTTCTTTGGTTACCTTTTTTAGCTCCTTCTGTAATTGGCTAATTAAATTTTTTTGTTCATTGCATTCTTTTTCCATTCTTTTTTGCAATGATCTCATTTCATTTCCCCATATTTCCTCTAACTCTCTTTTAAGATCCTTTATGCAATCTTCAAAGAAAGCCTTGTGAGATGGGGACCAGCTCATGTCTCCCTTTGGGGCTTTTTCTGGACTTGCTTTACCTTTAGGGACCTCAGGATTTGAGGTCTGTTCTTTTCTCTCTCCATAAAAGCTGTGTGTGGTGAGAATTCTTTTTTTTTTATTCATTTTTTTTAAGGCTTGAGGTCTGTTCAAGGCAAAGGAGAGACAGCTGCTTTAATTTGCCCTGGGGCAGTTCTGCTGATTGAGTTATTTAAGGTGCTGGGCAGTTCTGCTCATTGATTTATTGATTTCCTAGTACTGGACAGTTCTGCTAATTGATTGATTGATTTCCAGAGCTGGGCAGTTCTGCTGATTGATTAATTTTTGTAGCATTCTGTGTAATGGCAGCTAGGTCCAGTGCTCTTCAGGGGCTCAGTGGTTTACAATCTACCCCCCACAAAAGGCATATCTGCCAAACCACCCGCTTACATTCAGGACAGATTGGCCCAAGAGGCCCTCAGAAGACTCCCAGGTAAGTGAAAGCCACAATGCCCCGACTTCCTGCTCCAGCTCCCTGCCCTGCTTCCCCTGTGCTGCTGTCTGGGTTCAGCAGACCATCCCCCCTGCCCAATTGAAACAAACCTCTTCTGAAGTTCTTCCAAGGTATTTTCTTCTAGAAATGTGCTATACTCCAAATATTTGTGGATTCTTTGACTTCAAAATCAGTTTAGAGGTTTCATCTGCTATTGGTTTGAGGGAAGGTTAGAGAAGGCAACAGAGTTGTATCTGCTCTCTACCATCTTGGCTCCATCCCTGGAAATCATTTTCCTGAAATTTTTAGGTGAATAAGCTTTATGTATGCAAAAACTTTTCAATTTTTGTAGTTGAACTTGACCATTGTATCTTTTGTGATCCTCTCTAACTTTTCTTTGATTACTCTCCCTAAGCTCATAAATCTGAAACATTATTTCTTCTTTGATGCTCTAAGTGGTTTACTATGTCACCCTTTACATTTGTATGCTATATCCATTCAGAGATTTAATTATTTAGGTATTTATTTATGTAAAGAGTGTTTTATTGTTGCATTTAAATAGGTCCTGTGTCTGTCATAACTAATAGAATTCACAGTGTTTTATACTATAGTAGCTTTAACTGGAATTTCACTTTTTAGCTCTACTTGTTGAGTTTTCTTGGCAAGATAGAGAAATTCTAATGATTTATATTGATTACTTTGGTCACAATATCTTACAGAAATTCAACATCTAAAAGACAATTACTGCAATGAAGAGGTCATCTCATTCAGACAATACTTTAGCTCATTTTTTATTTATTTCATAGTTCTAGAAAAAAACTAAGGATAAAACCCATTTTGACTCTCAAGTCATTTGCTAGGAATTTTAGAAATATGGTGCAAGATTATGAGTGCATCATACAATTAATACCAATCCTGTCTTTATTGTTGTCCAGTTGCCTGGATGTTTTAGAGGAGGAATTTTTAACTTGAGATCTCTGAATTTTTATTTTTTTTTAAAAAAAGGAATATTGGGTATGAAAATAGAGGACTTGGGTCTAAACTCCCCATTAAACTATTTACTACCTTTGTAAATTTAAATGAATTGCTAAATCTCTCTGGGCCTGTAAAATGAGGAGATTGGACTAGATGATCTATATGGTCCATTCCAGCACCAAGTCTATGAATCAATGCCATAGCATCAAACTAGGCAACTCCTTTCAATGAGATTATTCCCCTTTGCTTGGAAAAGTTTTCCCACTGTTCTTTTTCACTATGTGGCACTAGGACGATGGCATAGGAAGAGCTGTCTCTTCTTCTGGTCAAGAATTATTCTGTGGGTATTTCTCTCTCTAGTGGACAGTGATGGTGCCCAACAACAGACTAGGATTATAGAATAAACTCTGACGTTATCCATTGGAAATTTAGCTATGATAGGGAGCCATGACTGATATCACCCTACCACCTATGATATATGCATATATAAAGAGTTCTCTCATAAGTGGATTATTCTGTGCACTCTCAGCATAGGCTATGCAAGCACAGTCCCAGTCCCAATCCTGGTGGCCCCAGCATTAGCAAAGCAGAATTCTGTTGCTTTAACACCCTAGATCCTAACAGCTGCAGGGCAGAAAAGAGTGCTTACTTATGGTCAGGTTCCTAGAAGGATTTCTGAAAACAGCTGCACAAAACTCCTGAAGCTTGGGATAGTGCACCCTCAACCCTGGAAATAGAGTCCTATTTTAACAAAGAGTTAAAAACTGAGTAATAGACTTGCAAAATGAGCAGACAACAAAAAATTGTTTCTGATCATTTAGAGTTATTATGATGACAAGGATGATCAAAACACACGCTCAAAAGATAATAACAAAGTCAAAATTCCTACATCCAAAACCTTTAAAAAAATAAGAATTGAATTCAGGTCATAAAAGAACTCAAAAGGGATTTTGAAAATCAAGTAAGAGAGGTAGAGGAAAAATTAGGAAAATAATTGAGAGTAGTGCAAAAGGAAATACAAAATTTATGAGAAGATGAATGCCTTAAAAAGCAAAATTGGCCAATTGGAAAAGGAGGTACAAAAGCTCACTGAGGAAAATAATTTTTAAAAAAATAGAATTGAGCAAATGGAAGCTAATCACTTTATACAAAATTAAGAACAAAAAAAAAGAAAGAAAGAAAGAAAGAAAGAAAGAAAGAAAGAAAGAAAGAAAGAAAGAAAGAAAGAAAGAAAGAAA